>LPNX010377910.1:364644-400105 GCA_001517045.1 Pseudotsuga menziesii | reverse complement strand
AACCATTTTTGAAACGGGGGTAAAAATAGCTACTAAAATTAGGAGAGAGAAAAACGAGAACTGTGTCGAGTTCTCGTTTCATAGTATAAGTGGTTAATGTCGACTTACTTAGGGTTTCTCCCTCAGTTTAGTGCCGGACCTGCCATTGTGCCATTGTATTCCTTCTAGTAATGCTTTAGATTGTTCTCCAAGGTGACAGACACCCTTGAATCCAGCGGCTCAACCGTCTCTGAGGTGAAGGAAGGATCAGCATTCTTCCTACTCGCATTGTATCTATTGTTTTTTCAATGGCCGTGAAGTCATTTGACCTCAAAGGTCAGCACAAAGTTTTCTTCTTTATATAAACAAGTAATAATTTTACAAAAGCATGCTTTAAGGGTTTTAATGTTCAACTGTTTTCTTTGCTACAGGTTCGGCCTCTCTCCGCATGGCTTGGAAAGTGCATAAACTTGGCTGCTAGCTTTCTCCGGTAAGCTTGGTCTCAACACGACGTTCCCCTTGCTGGTTTACATAGGAATGTTAGACATCGGCTTGAGAGATGAGACTCTGGTGGTTATTTCGATTCTATTCAGTGTTGTTTAGCTGTAGGTTTAAATAGATTTTAACAGGTTAACTCCTGCGTTAAAAGCATGGATACTACAGCTTAAGCCGTCAATGTAATAAATAGTTTTCCTTCTGTGGTTTTTAATGCTGTAAATATGAAGTAACTATAGGACTATGAGCCTATTTGCTGGTGAGGTTACGAGCTCGGCCATTTTACTTTCCTTATAATACTCTTCATGTAATTAGGGTTTTTCACCCGACGTTTAATATTTAAACTATTTTACTGTTTTGCTGAATCTTACAGTCTGTTCACCACCTACAGTTTTTAAATTATGAAATAAGAAAATAAAATACAAAGCAGGCTTGTGATAACCTTGAACTGTGGGTTTATAATACGGCCATAGGTGGAAATAATGTCTTAAATCTTAATAGCTAAGTTCGATGGTTAATGTTCTGTTATTTAAGAGTAAATATGGGTTATTTAACTCATTGGTAACCCTTCTCTTTAATGATTTACTATGAGGATTATGTTCTTTAAGTTACTGTTTATATATTTATAAAATATATAGGGTTATACCCTTATACCAAAATTGTATCTGTTATTATAATTCTCTTGTATTATTATAGGTTGCGATACAATACTGTAATCTATTTTAGTATAAAAGGGGTTCTGTACATAGAGTACTTTTCAGCTTATTGTTTAATAAATTTGTTATTAAATTTCTCCTTACAGGTTTTATATCCTGACTTCTGTTATTTAGAAGTTATAAAAGTAAGGGTAAACCTGTTAAATTAAAAAGGACCTGTTGTATTCTTATTAATTATGTCTGTTGTCTTTTAATAATGTTTATTTACTTTACAAAGCATAGTGCATGTCTAGTTCATAAACATACTTTATTTATTTACATCCTAAGTATAAATAAACTAAGTTTTTATTTGTATAATAGTATACTACCTGAATGTTATTGTTATAATGTATATAATTTTGATACATTATAGGTAATATAATAACAATATTTCTTCTTCTCAATGCTACCATGAATGTTATTTTAATGTTATTTAGCCAATGTTTAAGTTTGGTTCTTATTTAATTGTATTACCTGAATATTTCTATGTATTACTTATTTAATATTATTTAGTAGGTTTTCAAATACCTATCTATATAAATAATTGTGTATAAGATAACCTTCATTTATCATAAAAAAATAAAATACCAGTTATGAAATATGCTTAAACTTAGTTAAATGAAAGAGTATACAGTACTTAAATAATTGCATTCTTAACTATTTTGCAGACTAATACAATTAGGATTCATCTTTAAAATCAAACAGATAATTAACAAATACATAATTATACTCTATTGTCAGTTTTGTTTATTTTAACTCTAAAGGTTAAATCCTGTTTAAAACTAAAAAAAATAACAATCAAAACTTAAACTACAGAGATACTTAGTCTATCTTGTCATTTTTACAGCTATATTTTCAGAAAACAGAGATACAGTACTAAGACTAGTTCTTTTTTTTTTTTTAACGGAAAGAAGATAACTTATGAATTTGTAAAAGCACTTGTAGTAACTACAAGTAAAATAGGAAACTCAGTTCAGAAGTATACTACTTCTCAACACTGAGATACTGTGCTGGAGTACGGTCTGGTGATACCAGATGTGGAAAAACACAGTAACTACTAACAGGTTTAACTACTAATGTTCTGAGATACTAACTTTACTAAAACTAACTAACTACTCAGACATATAAATAAACATAACATACATCCATTCATACTCAGAAAACATAAAGAAATGAATGACAGAACCTGTTTAAGCTGTGGACAACAACAGCAATGGGAGGCCGTTCCTCCCTACCAACTCCTGGAGAGCACTCAGACAGCGACTTCTCAAGACCCCTGAGCTTGCTCTGGTCTCCCTGGCTGGAACTAGGTGCAGCAAATCAGATACCAGTCTCCAACTCATTATTAACTCATAACTATCAGACAGTTCTCTCAGCCCAAATAGTTGTAATAAGAATCAAGTTACTGCGGCAATCCACTCAAAACACTTCCTTACTGTTTTTTTACCCTCTTTCCTCAATGAAATTCCTGAATAACATTCACCTAAATGAATTCTCTCTGGAATAAAATCTGAGCAGCCTTAGCTCTCTTCATTGAGTACTTTTAAAAGATTGCCTAGGTATTTGTTGGGTTAGCTGTCATTTAATGAGCCACCTACTCTGATTCCACTTTCTTGGGGAATCATGACCCCAAATATAGGGAAGTCACCACCTGCAACTTAGGAAGTGTTTGAGGATGCTGCCACCTGTCCTTTTGCCTTTCCACCTAGTTCCATCCACCAGTTTGACCAGTAACCTCTTTTAACAGCTCTCCCATGCTGTTGTCTCCATAATTTATTTATTAATAATAAAATATTCTGAATTACACTCTATAAGTGTTGACTCTGCTAAGTCATCAATCCCTACTTAGGATTAAGTTTAACATAATGTCTCAGAAATATAATAAAACAAATTACATAATTTTACAAAATTGGGGTATGTGACATCCACTCCCTAGGGTGTAGTCAATATTGAAAACCGTTTCATGACTCGACATCGGAAAAGTGTGCACCCTTTCCCGGTGTGTGCCATGTAGGCCCTATTCATACTCAAGCAATCGTTCATAATGGAAATAAAATCAAAACATGTTCTGCATATTGAGTTTAACAATTTGACATGTGTATTCTTAGCTAGGGTCACAGAACACTTGTCCATTTGCCGACGCAGTATTCCTTCGTTAAGGAGGAATGGGGCTCCCTTCTCCGAGTTGACAGTCCCTCGGTTAGCCATCCCAACTCCTTTTTTACATTTCATATCCACACATGTCTTACCGACATAATCTATACCATATCACTCATGTTGCTTACCAAACATGTAGTGCAAATGAGGCATTTCCAAAATGTCCAATGGAGTTTCACCCGAAACCCATTTCCAAGATAAGGGAAAACCTTCCCATGAAGTTTGGCTCTTGCAGGCCATCACACATGATCTTCCTGCAGTGTGTACCCCTGGCACATTCATCAAATAGCCAAACATTCAATCATTATATGATAATACAATCCAAATTGATTGTTCCATAACCAAGCAATGACATTAGTAATCGAATTCATTAGGAATTTGCAATTCTGTCTACTACAGAAATTAGTTTGCTTGGCAACGAGGTGATCCTCAATTGTGGGTCTCTTGTAAGCAGCACCACTATGCCCATTATAGTTTTATGCTTACTAGCATAATATGAATACCCACTTACAATGCGTCCTCCTAAGACAATCTTATGCAAGCCAACAGTGATTAGTAGTTGTCAGCAATACCTTAAATCTGAAATTCACAACTCAAATTTAACCACCCATTATGCATACCAACTATTTTCACAGCCATGAAACTCTTCTCATAAGGTTTGGCTCTTTCACATGGTAGATTCCTGCATTTGTCATGGTCTTACTCTCATTGCCATGCTCTAAATAATCTACCTGAAACCTGAGCTTCAATCAACCAAACACTTGATAAGTCTGGATGCATATAACCTTTTCATTGTTGCAACCATCACTGAAGCATTTTCAGAATTTATAAAATTCAAATACTTTCAGCTGTTAATCACATCAATATTACCAAAACTCATTTACTTCATGCAATCATCATCATACCAACATTTGCAAGGTATATTCACATCATTCATGCAATTGGATGAAATGTTTAGATACTCCTTACTTCACAAGCATATCATTTGTACCACCTTGCTCTTCCATAGAGCATTTCTGGCAGCCAATTAATCATGACTATCCTCTTTATGCACTTACTATCAGGCATTCATAACGGCCTTTGAAATGGTTCCTGAATTGTCATCAATTCATCATTTCAGCCATTAGTTATCCATAATATCACATGCACTCATCTCAATGCATTCATGCAATGCATCACAACATTTGCACCTTTACTTATGGAATCAGTCACTCACACCCTTCATATGCATCCATCCAATGCATAACTACAAGATTCATAAAATATTTTTAATGCGTATTCATTCAATGCTACCTTGCATTGATTCAGGGATACTATGCATTCAACATACCATGCATGGCCTAACCATGACTACTTCATATAGGATGCATTACTGTAATCAAGATCATCAGTACTTACTTTCCTTGGGCTACCAAGCTCAATCCATATATACAGGCATGACACCTTTCTATATGAACGTAGTATAACATTCAAATATCCACATGGTATGAGGCCTCTTACCTTTACCACTCCTTGGAATTTGTCATAATTAAACCATTACCTGCATGGATCCTGCTTACACCTGCAACACTACCATTTTAGTTGGCATCTTGCAGAGGATTGCAGAATTTGCTCACCAAATTTTGATTATGGACTGGTTTCCTTGTCCCTTCCTCTAGAGGGTTGCTAGTCACATTTTTCAGCATCAGCAACATATTCATCCAGGCCCATGTTGTCGTTGGTTTTTCCACTAATGCCAACACCAATGCAATAACTATCATTAGTGGTTCATTATAGATGTATAATCCTCAATATCCTATGTATGCAAAGCATATCCTCATGCATTTCATGCATAAAACTTTAGGAAATGTAATTATAATCAGCAAGATAGGGTTTAGGGAAACTTCCTTTTTCAAGTCCCACATCCTCGCATGGAACTCCTCTTCCACACAACAACTGGTTTGATTTCATAGTCTTGCTACCTCTAGGCATGCAATTTCCCAGATTTGTCCATTTGACAGTAATGGCCGTCATTAGCACTTTGCTGCTCCATAATCGGATCATGGTGACTTCCCTTGTTCCCTACTGGATAAGTTTTCCAACGCCTATCCATATGCTTCCTTCTAACCTTGGGTGTGAAAACCACACCATTTCAAATATATTTTGGTCAAGAATGTTAACTTCAACCACCTAGGATTTTTCTTCTCCTTTTCAGCCCTAAAGCTGTTAAAGGACTACTAAGAATTTCACTGAAGACCCCTGAAATCTCTGAAAAATCCCACTTGAAAGCCCAAAACTTTCCTTCATCGAATCGAGCGTCTTCCCAACTGAAATTTCGACACTTTGGTGATCCAAACAACAATTTTCCTCCGACGCTCATCGACGGACCTAACAACTAACATTTTTCGCTGCATCGGATCTTTGGTTGTCTAGACTTCTGAATCACTATCAGTGATGGAAGTTTATCGATGATCGAAACCACTAACCCTTACCGCATCAGCTATCAAAACCACAATTCTTCGAGTGGACAGTTCTTTAGGTAGTCGCAGCTATGGGTAACAAACCGACTATGGGTTCCACAGACCATACAACCCGTCGATAGTCTCACCAACTGATTTTCAGTGATCCGACCCACTAGTATTCCCCGTCACATCGACGATTCGAACAACAAATCCTCTCCGCTGCGTCAGCGACTAGAACCACTATCCATCAGGTGGATAGTTCCTTAGGCATCCGCAACGTCAGGTAGTAAACCATCTATGGATTCCATGGCTAAACAACTCATCGGTAGTTGAAACAACTAATCTCTCCTGACGCATCAGTGGACTAAACAACTAATCTCTCCTGACGCATCGGTGGACCAAACAACTAGCTTCTCCTGACCTATTGATGACCTGTTCAAGTAACTGCCTCTGATGTATCGGCAATCCAATCTTATAATATCTTCCGATGGTTTTAGCACTTCGGAAAAAAATTTCTTTCCTTATCTGTCACTGCGTCGGCTCCTCAAACAACTATCCTTCACCAACGTTTCGGCGATTGAATCCTCTACCTGTCGGATGGCTAGTTCTCTAAGCTTCTGACACTTCGGGGGTCTAATATTCATCTTCCGTCTGACGTGTTGGAAATCCAATCCTCTAAACTTTTCCAATGTTTTGATACTTAGAAAAAATTTTAGAAATTTTTCTTCTTCCTTCCGCCGCCGCATCGGTTGCTCGATCGTCTAACCTTCACCGACGTTTCGGCGATATTTGGGAGATCTCCACCGAAACTGCGGCTCTGCCCTAAACTAATTTCCACTGAAACCTTCTCTTCTCTTCTGCCACTGCATCAGCAACCTCATCCTCTAATTATCATCAATCCCATATTCTATTTTTCTCCGATACTTGCTACCACATCGGCTACTCAAACAACTAAATTTCGTCGACGGTTTCCATACTTAGAGGAATTTCCAAAAAAAATTAAAATTTTTCCCTTTCTACTTTCTTCTGTCGATGCATCGACACCCTCAACATCTATTTTCTGCCAACGTCTCGATGGCTTTCGATAGATCCCCACTGCAACTTCGGCTCTTCCTTCCACTATCCTCTGCCGACAACCGACGAATACTTAGAATATTTTTCCGCAATGTCTTCCTCCGTCGTCGTATCGTCAGCGGTTCCCCTAGCTATACTTCTCCGACATTTCGGTGGTCTTCGTCATCTTTATTCTGCCGCCATTATGGTGCCTTCATGTTTTTCCATCCACTTCGTCGGCTCAGACTTCTTCTATCTCTCGCTGCCACCGGGGTCTATATCGGAGGAGATTCCAACTAAGTTCTCCGATGATCCGACGGTCTCAACACTTAAAAAAAATTTCAAAGGATTTCCCCTTTGTCAGCTTATTTCACCCGATGGCATCGGCTCTCAACACCTCTTCATTTCTTCCGTTGCGGCTCCCTTCCAGCGAGTCTCCCCTTTCTTCTGTCATCGCTGCTACATCGGAAGACTTCTCATGAAGCTTCCGTCGTTGCGGCTCCATCTCTAAGTTCTGTCTGTTGTGCATCGGAAGGACTTCCACCTAGCTCATCCAATGATTTTCAAACTTAGAAAATATTTGGAATTTTCTCTTGTCATTCACATGTTTCTCCTATTTTCTTCTAGGTAGAAGGCAACATGCCCCTGCTAACTGGTTATTCATGGCCGATAGAGGCCCATGCTGCAACCTGCAAGCTCTATCACTGCATGTTCACGGTCCATTTAGGCCCATGCTGCAACCTTTGCTCTGATACCACTCTGTAATGTCCCGGACCCTCCAACCAGCGAAGAGGACACTACTAACACCAAACAAATGGGCAAACAACCCCATGACCATGAACAGGGATAAATGCTGATATTAAAAAGCTTAACATAATACATACTAAGATGCATAAAACATGCAAGGATACATAGTTACTCAACATTCAATGGAAGGAAACATATACATTTCAACATTCAAAATGTTCATCATAATTCATGAAACAGTAGATATAATTGCAGAGATGAAACAGTCAGGAGTACTTATCTTCTGATGAAGAACTCACCCCGCAACCAGCTACATCGATGCAATGCTCCACCCAACCATAGGCCAATGTGCTCATCAATCTCTTAGCAACACTGCCACCCCCGAGCTGGGCATGATTCCTCAAGGACTAAGGTTCAATGCAGGCTTACACATAGCCAAGGTACACAAAATAGCCAAACCCACATAGTAGGGTTCACCAAGCCGTCCAGGAGCTAGGAAAGGCTAAACGCTAAACTGGTGGTCTCAAACACCATTCTTCTCAAGCATACCTAGCCTCTAATCCCACTCTCAATAGTCCGAAGAACAACCACTGCATACCGCAGCAAAACAACCCATTCACAGCTCTGTGTAGAAGGCAAAGACAACCGGGTGACGATACCAACCAAAGGTGAAACACAAATCAAGCCCACAAGACAACTCAGAGTTTTTCTTGGCCCTAGCGTGGCCAAAACAACTTAGCAACAACCCAAAACCAGGGTACATCAACAACCCAAACTCACAATGAAAACTATGGCAACCTTACACAGTCTCAAAACAAGGGCAGAAGTAGAACTCCCAGCATAGACATGGGAGGACTCAACCAATGGGTGTGGAAATCAACGGCCATCCAACATCTAAAATCCCACAGCACACACCTCCTCAATGCAAATGTTGAAGAACATTACACAAACAAGAATGGGGAAATAATCGATTCTCCATCAATCTGTCCGTGAGGGGAAAGGACGTGGCAACAAATATGGAAAACAACAGTCCATCAGCAACAAAATAAATCCCACAGCGATTCTTCACAGCACGACAATGGTGGAGGAAAAAACACCGACTCCTTGTGTGAGGAAGGTTAACCGGCCTCCTTCTGCATGTCCCTACGTGAGAGTGAACCCCAAAATGGACAGGATGACCTCGTGGAGAGAATGGCGGTGGAGGTTTTCTTGCCAACGTGAGGTCAACCTGCTAGTGGAGTGTGCATGTGGGCGAGGACTAACAGTCCTGCCACACTCCACTCCCAGCCATAACTGCCTCAACTAATCAAAAAAACATTAAAGTGGTAGTTGGATAAGACAAGGAAAGATGGGAAAATCAAACAGGGTGGTGACACATGGATTCCCCCCTCATGACTCAAGGTTCATCATTTCCCCCCCCTATCCTTTGGAATCATGCCCTTTTCATTTTAACGTTGCACCGTCGTAGCTGGCTATAGGTTTATTTTAATTGATGTGCGTATTTACATGATGCCAAACTATAATGTGTCGAATAGCACGATATACCATCGGTAACTATCCCTATTGCCGAAACATACACAACCAAATCGATGGTGGGATTTTGCCTTTAGCTCCTCACCACGATTAATTACATTATATACATCATGCAAACAGGGTCAAAACTGGGGTGTTACATTTCTATGATGGGTTTGTGTGTATTTTGTTGAGGCTTCAACGTCTGCCTTTAGCTGTATATATTCTCATAATGTGTATATGATGCATTTGTGATTTCTTTTTAGACATGATGTAAATTGGCACCCTTGGGATTACGTCTATATTCAGAATTGAAGTCTAGTTGTTCATATCCAAGCACCTCTCTTTTACATTAGGCAGGATTTGTTGTGTGCACCTAATGAACATATTAGGATGGAAGTCATGGCCACTAACTCTCCTGTGACATCTCGTTAGTATTTCAATAGAACCAGATGAAGTCCTACTCAATGCTATATCCATATTTTTTTTTTCTTGAGGTGGTTTAAGAAATATTCCCAGAGGGGTTATATTCGAAGGTACTTTCTTCTCATTGCACGGTTGTTGTTTAAAATGTCAGCAGACTGCATCGTAATCTCTTGTGGTACTGCGATTGTTGGTTGTTTCAAGTTCTCTAGGGTTATGTTTTCTTATGGTGCAAGCCTTTTATACCTTATTGATTTGGTTCTACAGCAATTTGAAATTGTGAATGGTATAACTGATGCTGAAAGTAAGGATGAGCCTCAACTGATGAGAACAAGAAAGAAGGAAGAAAAATACTAGAAATGATGTATTTTTCTTAGTCATTCCAATAGTTATTTAATCCCGATGAAATTTGAGAAAGGTAGCATTTGAAGGTATTTGTAGTGTAATTTGAATGTTATAGTTTGTTGTTTATATCATTCATACATTTTGACATGGTTACTTTTTCCAGAGAAAGGAGTTCCTGGGTTTTGGCTCACTGCAATGAAAACTAATGAAGTGATTTCTGTACAGGTGAGAATTTTGACTTTTTGTCTGTCCTGATTTGATTTTTCATGTTCTGGTTAATGTAGAAAATCAAAATACTGAAAGAACCTAGTGCTTTTTCTAACTCAAACTCTTGCAGTATATCCAAAGAACACTATTTTCAAATAATAAATTGCATAGTTATGTTTCTGTGGCTTCTAATTGGTTATCAGATAACAGACCATGATGAAGGTGTTCTCAAGTATCTAAAGGATATTAAGTGGTGTAGAATTGATAACCCAAAGGGTTTCAAGATTGATTTTTATTTTGACACAAATCCCATTTTAAGAATTCTGTGGTAAGAATATAAGTAAAGGGACACCTAAATTTTTTTAATCAATATTCTACTCAATAGTTTGTCCTTCCAAAAGACGTTTGGCAATGAATCTATTTTTGACTTGCAAATAACTCTTGTAGTTGACAAAGACTTACCAAATGATTGATGATAACGAACCCATTTTGGAGCGGGAAATAGGGTAAGATGATTAGTCATCCTTTTGAACATGATTATTTTCATTTTGTTTTTAGCGTGACAATAGCTAACTAATGGGATATTCTCACTCTGTAGGACAAAGATTGATTGGTATCCAGGAAAAAATGTGACACAAAATCTTATGAAGAAGAAGCCAAAGAAGGGATCCAAAAATGCCAAGCCTGTGACAAAAACGGAACAATGTGAAAGCTTCTTTAATTTCTTTAGTCCACCACAAGTTCCAGATGATGACGAGGAGCTCGATGAAGAAACTATAAGTGGTGGTTAGGAGTTTTATAGATTGAGATTTACATGCGATTTGTTGTAAAGGGAGTTATCTGTTGGACAGTGTTTTAGCTGATATTGAAGTCACTGGTATCTTAACGGTTCGAAGGTAGGCATCAACTTTGATTGTTCTTTTTATTTTTTTTCTGCAGGCTGAGAACCTTCAGGATCTGATGGAGCAGGACTATGACATTGCGTTGGCCTCTTGCTTGAATATGTGATCTTTTGCAGTTTCTCACAAAGTTGTTTCAACTCTACTTGTTTACATGGTCATGATGTTGTATTTTTTTGTATATATTGCAGTTCAACTATCAGGGATAAAACAATTCCACATGTTGTGTCTTGGTTTACTGGGGAGGCTTGTCAGCTGAATGACTTGGAGGATGTTGATGAAGACGACGATGAGGACGACGAAGCTGAAGAAGAGGATGAAGAAGATGATGAAGATGACGATGAGGACGAAGAAGCTGAAGAAGAGGATGAAGAAGATGATGAGGACGAGGATGAAGAAGAATATTTAAAGCCAAGAAAGGTAAATCCTTTACCCAGTCTATTTATTACTTTTTTGGATATTTGTACAGGTTTTTCTATAGAAATTTTTCTGAAAGTTTTTTGACCATCTAACTTTCTTACTTCATTTTGAATTATGTAGCCACGTCAACCTGCACCTAAGGTGAGATGCAGCTTGTCTAGGAACATCTTTCCTATTACCATTTTTTGTACATTCAAAGATAAATGTTGATGGTTCTTTTTACTTGTTTCAGAAAGGCAGCATTATGCAAAGAAGTGGGCCTGCTGGAGAGCATCATCATGAGTGTAATAAACAAAAAATCACCGAATACATCATCCTATATTATGGGTGACTTTGTGTGGACATATACTTGTCCTAATTTCATTATCATGTTAAAGGTTTTTCTGGGATGGCTATGCAAATGAAAAAAAATTGTCATATATTAGTTTATGTTAGGACTTTAGATGGTATTGATAGTATCACCAAGTTATGCTTTGTAATTCAAATTGTTATGATTTGAATTTGCAGTGTTGTAAACATCATAACAGTGTCATTATTACAAAGATTTAGAACTTATTCATTTGAATTGAAGGTGTATTCAATTTCCAAGGGCTCCAGCTAGTCTTCTTGATTGTGAATAGGGCATTTGTTGGTCCTCCAAATTTTGTCCTGTGAAATATAAGTTATTAGTAACTCGGAGTTGTTTCAAATTTTTTGGCAAACTGCAATGGTGAACTTGTCTAGTAGCTAAATTATTTCATAAAATCCTATTTTAAACAGTTTGAGTTCAGAGCAATGTTTTGGTCTATTGCAGATTTCTGTTTAAGATGTACACCATTAACTACATTGAATTGCAAATAATTTTGTCTAAGGACCGAATAGTGTTTCAAGTTGCTTTCAGGATTTTTAGTGTTTTAGCATGAAGTTCCCTGCACGCTTTGATAGCTGGCTTTCGAAACTGTAAAATCTGTTGGTGCTTCATGTTTCTTCGTTGCCTTTTGATTTTGTCGGCTTATGAAGAACTTACAGAGTTGCTCTATACATTCTTTGTTATTATAAACAATTTCATGTTAATCTGACATATTTCTAATAACTATGTTCTCTTGCGAAACATTAACAAGATAAAATTTTAAAACTTGAGCATTTCGGTTTCGGATTATTCTTTTTTCCTGGTCTAAAATGGGTTATTGTAATGCCCATGATGTTATAAAGAGGCTATTTTAGTTCTAAAAGTAACAACAAAGGAAATTCAACTTCAGAAGGGAGATTGATGCATCACATTTTGCTTGTGCTTTTTTAACTATATTTTGGTGTATTTATTTGAATAATTTTTTACCATGAAAATCACATGTGAAAATTTTAATTATATTTTGGTGTATTTATTGGGATGATTTTTACCACTAAAATCAGGTAAGCAACAACAAAGAATATTTATTGGTTGTATTTATTGGGATGATTTATTGATCCTGTGCTTTTTAAATTATATTTTGGTGTATTTATTTGAATATTTTTCAAATTTTCCTGAGCTTTTTTAAATATATTTTGGTGTATTTAGTTGAATATTTTTTTACCAGGAAAGTTACGTGTGAAAATTTCAATCATAATGTATTTATTTGATTATTTTTTTCCATTAAAATCACGTGTGAAATTTAAGATTGAGAAATTTAGGAGATGTGCTTCACAAATAGATTCTCAAACAAATTAAAAATTTAGGTTTTTTTAATAAGAGAAGTCTAGTAAGAAAATATGTTTTCTTACATTTGTGAGTGTATTAGTAATGTTTTCTTACATTTGCAGCTGGGTTCTTCAGTAAACGTGTCTCACTTGAGTATTTGGTGTACCTCATTCGGTAACTAGGTACCCGTGCACAGGTAATTTGGTATATGTGATAGGAGTTCAATTAGTCAAATGTTCAGGAATGACTTAAGTGATCCTCTTACCCATGTTTCAAGTAAACAAGAAAAAACTGAATGCATCTATGTTTTGTTAATGGGAAAAACCAAAAGTTGTTTATAGGGTTGTACTACTAAAGTGAACCTCTTTATCTTTTTCAATGGAAATCATACAAGAAAACTGCTTACCTTTGTCAAACGAAAATCTTACAACTAAACTGAAAGTGGTTAAAACAAAAATCTTATAACAAAACTGAAAGTTGTATTTCTGCAAAAATCTTACAAGCGAACCTCTTTCCTTTTTCAAACAAAAATCTTAAAACAAAACTAAACATTAGTAAATGGCATTTATTTCATAATAGTTGATAATGACAACACCGTTGCCTACACCCTGGAGAATTGACATGAGCTTCTCCAATTTCTTGTATCCTAGACAACTGATGGTGAATTAAACTGAAACTAGACAACTTATGATGAATTAAACTAAAATTGCAGATTCTTCGGTATATACACTTTGTTCCCATTGTAAATTTGAGCTCATAGATCTGTAGACAAATACACAACTCACAAAGTAGATCTCACAATTTACTCAGCAGTTGAAGAATGAAACAGTGCAAGAATGGCTTGCAGCTGTGAATGCTTTCATTAATCAAAAGTAATCAGATAATAATTACAATGAAGTAAAATGGCTTTAATAGCCACATGAAATTCGAATCCACATGAGGAAATTTGAATTGATAGACTCTACTTGACTGTAGATAACTAAGACCTTGTCTTAATCACTATCGGAGGACTCAATAGTTAACTGACCTTGTCTAAACCATAACCGGAGTTCATCGGATCTCTACCACACAACTCAAGTGTTACATTCAGTGTTGACTAAGGTTAACTGCCTGTGGTACGTAAGAAATGCGCCCCACATGAGTGCAGTCAAGCAAACCTAGTGCTAACTGAATGTAGAGGACTAGAACTGAATGTAACTGACTCCTAACTTAGCTTGACTAGTCATTAACTGAAGTGAACTAACCTTGGTTGGTTTTGGCACTCCTAGTGGCTTCCTAAATTGTAGGGATTGGTCTAGGAAGCTCCTAAACTGATGCAATCAAGTGAAATCAGTGGTAGTGAGCCTCAATTACTATTCCCCACACTTTAGTAACTGAAACATGTGCCCCAATTAAGACAAGTGGACCCAATGGTATTAATGACTATAAATAGACTGGACGGACTCATGATTTAGACATGACTCCCAATTTAGACATATGACCAAATTTGGACATGGGAGGATTAATAATCCTAACACCCCCCTTGAATGCTAACTTGGACAAACTGTGGGCCCTAGTAACTAATACCATAGGTCACCCATTACATCAAGTAAAATAAATTAACTACTTAACACAAGGAGATGGGGAAAAAACCACATGGAAAAAAATCCCTCCCTCTAGCTAAGCAGGTAGAATCAGGTCTCAAGTTTGAAAAAATTGAAAATATGTTGATGCAATCTTCATCTCTGTGAGGTAGTGAAGCAGCATGCATGGTTTGTTGTGCACATGTATTCTAGGGCCTGGCATGTAGAATTCTCATTCTTCTCCAAAAATGATGATGGAAGGAAGGAGGAATGTAACCTTTGTCTCTTGTTGAATGAAGAGGTGTATGATCATATCCATTCTTCTGAATGTAGTAAGACTGAGCCATTGCCATATAGCATCTTACAGGGAGTCTATTGCATCTTCCTGAAGGAGATAAGATAGCACGACATAGCGCAAGATTCTTTCCTTTCTGAGTGTCAGGTGAGTTTCCAGTCATCTTCCCCTGAATCTAGATCTGAGTCACCCTGAATCTCAAGGTTACAAACTGATATAGATGGATCTGCAATACTAGTAGAAACTATAAAAGAAGTAGATGCAAATATTTTACCTTCCCTTACAAGTGGCTGCTGAGAGTGCACTGGTTCTAAAGGAGGCATGAAATGTGAGAACTCATATACTTTTGAAGCATGATTTGCAATACCCTTTGCTATGATGCTTCCAGTAGAGATATCTGTGATCTCCACTGAGTCAGGACAAAAGATCACTCGCTTTAGAGATCCAGTATGGGTCATCTGATAGACAGATAATAGGTTTGAAGCTAGGGAGGGAACAAATAGCACATCTTTGAACCTTCCATGTTCAAGTTGGACAAAGCCCTTCCCCTTTTTTTTGACTTTACTGTTATTTCCCATCTGAATACTAGGACCATCAAAGGATTGAAAAGAAGAGAATGATTCTCTGGATGCAACCATATGGTTGGAAGCTCCAGAATCAATGAGGAAGACAGGTGATGATGTGCAGCAAGCATTCAGTGCATGTCCTTTCCTTTGGTATTCTTCATCTTCTTCTTCTTAAGAGTCATCCTTCCTTGCGCTAGAAGGTACATAAATGTTGTGCTTTTTCAAAAGAAGAGCCATTTCATCAAGTTGTCTTCTCATACAAGAGCTTTCTAAATGGAAGACCCTTCCACAGTAAGAGCGGAGGACCTTTCCTTTTCCATTCTTCTTGCTTCTCTTCGAACCTAAAGGTTATTTTGACTGCTCTTTCTTCACAGAGGATTCATCTCTTTGCTTCCCTTTGTCATTCGCTACCTTATCTCCTCTTGCAACTAGAGCTAGATCTTTGGGAGATCGAATGATCCCCATTTGGATCAATTTATCATTCTCAGAAATAAGAGATTGGATGAAAGCATTAAGAGTGGGAATCTTCCAATTTGGAGTAGTGAGCCTTACTGTTTGGAAGGTGGATATAAAGACTAAGTAGTCTGCATTCATCTTTGTGAGAATAGCAAGGATGAGCTGATATTCATCCTTCTCCACTTTGCATTGCTTTAACAGATATATCAAGTTCTTGAACTTTGTGAAGAATTCATTCAGAGATTCGAAATTGGATGGATTGAGAGTAATCAAATCATTTTATAGCTGATGGATCCTCATCTCATCATGCTTATCAAATAGGGAGGCAAGCTTGTCCCAAACCTCCTTGGGAATCTTCAATTATAGGATGTGGAACCAAAGATCTTTAGAGACTGAGGAGAGCAAGTGCCCATGGGCTTCATCAAGCCTTTTCATCTACTTAGCTTTGTATTTATCTAAATATGGCTCTTCCTCTGCTTCTTCTATGAGTTTGAAGAGCCCTTTGGTGCAAAGAATTACCACCATGTCTGCCTTCCACTAGTGATAGTTGAAGGGAGTGAGAGGTTCTATTGGATGAGCCATTTTGAATGTAGTAGGAAGAACTGAGCTACTATAGTGAATGTAGTGAGAAGAAGGGATGCTTGTAGCGAATGCTGTAAGAAAAGATGATAACCTGTCACACAATCAAACATACAAAGTAAGGTCGAAAGTATGCACTTTTGGAATTTCCTTCACACCCAACATAGTTGATCAAGCACACTTGATCAACAATTTCTTAACTTGGGATATTAAGTGGTAAATTCTCCGCTTCTGGTGCAGTACTGGAAAGAGCAATTGCCAAAAGAAATGATCCAGCTGGAGATCTGAGGAGCAGAGGAGTCTTGTCCACCGAGGCTCTGATACCATGTAAATTTCAGCACATAGATCTGTAGACAAATAAACAACTCACAAAGTAGATCTCACAATTTACTCAACAATTGAAGAATGAAATAGTGCAAAAATGGCTTGCAGCTGTGAATGCTTTCATTAATCAAAAGTAATCAGATAATAATTACAATGAAGTAAAATGGCTTTAATAGCCACATGAAATTCGAATCCACATGAGGAAATTCGAATTGATAGACTCTACTTGACTGTAGGTAACTAAGACCTTGTCTAAATCACTATCGGAGGACTCAGTAGTTAACTGACCTTGTCTAAACCATAACCGGAGTTCATCGGAGCTCTAAAACACAACTCAAGTGTTACATTCAATGTTGACTAAGGTTAACTGATTGTGGTAGGTAAGAAATGCGCCCCACATGAGTGCAGTCAAGTAAACCTAGTGCTAAATTAATGTAGACGACTAGAACTGAATGTAACTGACTCCTAACTTAGCTTGACTAGTCATTAACTGAAGGGAACTGACCTTGGTTGGTTTCGGGACTCCCAGTGGATTTCTAAATTGTAGGGATTGGTCTAGGAGGCTCCTAAAATGATGCAATCAAGTGCAATCAGTGGCAGTGAGCCTCAATTAGTGCTCCCCACACTTTAGTAACCGAAACATGTGCCCCAATTAGTCCAAGTGGACCCAATGGTGTTAGTGACTATAAATAAACTGGATGGACTCCCGATTTAGACATGACTCCCAATCTAGACATATGACCAAATTTGGACAAGGAAGGATTAATAATCCTAACAGCCCCCCTAAGTGCTAACTTGGGCAAACTATGGGCCCTGGTAACTAAGACCATAGGTCACCCATTACATCAAGTAAAATAAAGTAACTACTTAATACAAGGAGTTGGGGCAAAAACCACATGGGAAAAAATCCCTCCCTCTAGCTGAGCAGGTAGAATCGGGTCTCAAGTTTGAAAAACTTGAAAATATGTTGCTGCAATCTTCATCTCTATGAGGTAGTGAAGAAGCATGCATGGTGTGTTATGCACAGGTATTTTGGGGCCTGGCATGTAGACTTCTCCTTCTTCTCCAAAACTGATGATGGAAGGAAGGAGGAATGTAACCTTTGTCTATTGTTGAATGAAGAGGTGTATGATCATATCCATTCTTCTAAATGTAGTAAGACTGATCCCTTGCCATATAGCATCTTATAGGGTGTCTATTGCATCTCCCTGAAGGAGGTAAGATAGTATGACATAACGCAAGAGTCTTTCCTTTCTGAGTGTCAGGTGAGTTTCCAGTCATCTTCCTAGCTACCAGTTTAGAAGTAGGGACTAAATATAGAAATGAGTCACTTTGAATCTCAAGGTCATAAACTAATATAGATGGATCTGCAATACTAGTAGAATTTATAAAAGAAGTAGATGCAATGATTTTACCTTCCCTTGCAGGTGGCTGCTGAGAGTGCACTAGTTCTAAACTGAGTCATGAAATGTGAGAACTCATATGCTTTTGAAGCATGATTTGTAGCACCCTTTACTATGATGCTCCTAGTAGAGATATCTGTGATCTCCACTGAGTCAGGACAAAATATCACTCGCTTTGGAGATCCAGTATGGGTCATTTGATAGACAAATAATAGGTTTGAAGCTAGGGAGGGAACAAATAGCACATCTTTGAACCTTCCATGTTTAAGTTGGACAGATCCCTTCCCCTTTGTTTTAACTTTACTGTTATTTCCCATCTAAATACTAGGACCATCAAAGGATTGAAAAGAAGAGAATGATTCTCTGGATGCAACCATATGGTTGGAAGCTCCAGAATCAATGAGGAAGACAGGTGTTGATGTGCAGCAAGCCTTCAGTGCATGTCTTTTCCTTTGGTATTCTTCCTCTTCTTCTTCTTCAGAGTCATCCTTCCTTGTGCTAGCAGGTACAGAAATGTTGTGCTTTTTCAAAAGTAGAGCCATTTCATCAAGTTGTCTTCTCATACAAGAGATTTCTGAATGGAAGCCCCTTCCATAGTAAGAGTAGAGGACCTTTCCTTTTCCATTATTCTTGCTTCTCTTCAAACCTAAAGGTTCTTTTGGCTGCTCTTTCTTCATAGGGGATTCATCTCTTTTCTTCCCTTTGTCATTCGCTACCTTATCTCCTCTTGCAACTAGAGCTAGATATTTGGGAGATCGAATGATCCCCATTTGGATCAATTTATCATTCTCAGAAATAAGAGATTGGATGAAAGCATTAAGAGTGAGCATATTCCAATTTGGAGTAGTGAGCCTTACTGTTTGGAAGGTGGATACAAAGACTGAGTAGTCTGCATTCAACTTTGTGAGAATAGCAAGGATGAGCTGATCTTCATCCTTCTCCACTTTGCATTTCTTTAACAGATATATCAGGTTCTTGAACTTTGTAAAGAATTCATTCAGAGATTTGAAATTGGATGGATGGAGAGTAATCAGATCATTTTCTAGCTGATGGATCCTCATCTCATCCTACTTATCAAATAGGGAGGAAAGATTGTCCCAAACCTCCTTGGGAGTTTTCCATTCTAGGATGTGGAACCAAATATCTTTAGAGACTGAGGAGAGAAAGTGTCCATGGGCTTCTTCAAGCCTGTTCATGTACTTAGATTTGTCTTTATCTAAATCTGGCTCTTCCTCTGCTTCTTCTATGAGTCTGAAAAGCCCTTTGGTGAAGAGCATTACCACCATGTCTGCCTTCCAATGGTGATAGTTGAAGGGAAGAAGAGGCTCTATTGGATGATCCATTTCGAATGTAGTAGGAAGAACTAAGCTGTTGTAGCGAATGCAGTGAGAAGAAGGGCTGCTTGTAGCGAATGCTGTAAGAAAAGATGATAACTTGTAACATAATCAAACATACAAAGTAAGATCGACAGTCTGCACTTTTGGAATTTCCTTCACACCCAGCAGAGTTGATCAAGCAAGCTTTATCAACAATTTCTTAACTTGGGATATTAAGTGGTAAATTCTTTGCTTCTCGTGCAGTACTAGAAAGAGAAATTGCCAAAAAAATGATCCGACTGGAGATCTGAGGAGGAGAGGAGTCTTGTCCACCAAGGCTTTGATACCATGTAAATTTGAGCACATAGATCTGTAGACAAATACACTACTCACAAAGTAGATCTCACAATTTACTCAACAATTGAAGAATGAAATAGTGCAAAAATGGCTTGCAGCTGTGAATTCTTTCATTAATCAAAGGTAATCAGATAATAATTACAATGAAGTAAAATGGATTTAATAGCTTCATGAAATTTGAATCCACATAAGGAAATTTAAATTGATAGACTCTACTTGACTGTAGGTAACTAATACCTTGTCTAAATCACTATCGGAGGACTCAGTAGTTAACTGACCTTGTCTAAACCATAATCAGAGTTCATTGGAGCTCTAAAACACAAATCAAGTGTTACATTCGATGTTGACTAAGGTTAACTGACTGTGGTAGGTAAGAAATGTGCCCCACATGAGTGCAGTCAAGTAAACCTAGCACTAACTGAATGTAGAGGACTAGAACTGAATGTAACTGACTCCTAACTTAGCTTGACTAGTCATTAACTGAAGTGAACTGACCTTGGTTGGTTTTGGCACTCCCAGTGGCTTCCTAAATCGTAAGGATTGGTCTAAGAGGCTCCTAAACTGATGCAATCAAGTGCAATCAGTGGTAGTGAGCCTCAATTAGTGTTCCCCACACTTTAGTAACTGAAACATGTGCCCCAATTAGGCCAAGTGGACACAATGGTGTTAATGACTATAAATAGACTAGATGGACTCTCAATTTAGACATGACTCCCAATCTAGACATATGACCAAATTTGGACAAGGGAGGATTAATAATCCTAACACCCATAATAGCATGGGAGGCCAGATTCTGTTATCATGGTATTTGTTTATTATTGTCCTCATAGCAGTCCTATTGATCTAGGGCACTTCCTAAATCACCTTCCTTAAAAGGATCTAGAAGAGTTATTTGAAAGTGGTTGTTCTGTACATTAAGCAAATCAAATAATGCCTCCATCACCTTGGAGATTATGTTTAACGGTTGATCAATTCTTCCTTTTTCCTTTATTATTGTTTCCATGAGGAGCCTTACTCTTGTTGTAGCAAATTGGATGTGTGTTTTGTATTACAGTGGTTTTTGTTTAATTTTTTCTTATTGAGAAGGCCAATTTTTTGTAATGTTGGAAAGAGGTCAATTTTATTGCCACTGAGGGGTTTGTTTCCATTTCCATTTTGAAATTACTCGCTTGAAGTTTTTACTTTGTAGGTATTATACCTTGCAAATTAGATATGAGCTAACCATATTTTGTTGAACACCAGGCCTTTTAAAGTTTTGTTAATTATGTTCAGGTATGAACCTCTATTGCTAGAAACTGAGAGCATTTACTCATTTTTTGTTTATTTCATTTTTTTTTAAAAGTGTTTTTTTGCTTTGACTGAATTTCAATGTACTGGTTATCAGAGTAAACCGTAGCTTACAGATCCTACTTTCAAAGGCCTTAATTTCCTAATTTGGATCTTAAGTTATCTAAGTGAAGAAAACAGGATCTATCTGGATAAGAATTTCAGCTTTCCTCTTGTGGCTAGCTGTTTTTAATCTTCTTATTGTGGTTTCTGTTGCAAATTATAGCTAACCATGGCTTTTCTGTCTAGTGATGTTTATTTGTAAAGATGATAAATGAACTGACTTGCCTTTTTTTAAATAAATAGCATAGGAGCGCACCGAGTGAAAAATGAATGTGTATCATTCTGTGCATTTTGTGAACAAAGAAATAGAGAAGCATAATTTCATTTCTCTCCTAATGCAAAACATTTTCCTATCTTGTAGGGGCTGGAGCCTTTCTGAAAATTAATATTATATATTGTCTTGCAGTCCTCAGCATGATTTATATTAGTGTTGGTATGAAATAAATTCAGATAATGGTGGGTAATCCCACTTCATCTTAGATATTGAAAGCAATTTGATATTTAGTCTATTTTGTCTGTAGAGTATTTTGATAGATTAAACTTAATAGTAGTCCTATATTTTCCTTTTTTGCAAATGCCTCCAATGTATGGAGCAAATAAAACAAGAGTATTACCTTGCTAAGGGCAAGCTTGAGACTCTATTTCAGCTAACCATGTTTTCTCAAGTGTGATGTTCATCACAATGGTCGGTAACAATAAAATAACCACATGAAATTCCTTTTGTGGTACAAAATCTAATGGTTCTTTTTAGAGACAATTTTGGAGAAGATGCATAGTTAATATCTATTCATGCAAGAAATGAAATATATATGTAATCCTACAAACACTGCTACTTGGAAGGACTTGAGATTGGGCTATAATTCACTCTTATCTGATGGTATGGCTTGTATGGTAATTCACACCTCGAGCATCAGATTATGTAGGCTGGTGGAACTATTCCTATGACAGAGTTATCCTTTAGAGATTGGTGAGTCTTGTTGGACCATTATCGGCGATTTGTAAATCTCTAGAAATAGGAGTTGTAATATGAGGCTACCGAAGTTGCAAGCATATCTTATATAAACCCAGGGAGGTTTTTTTACTTCAACGCATGAGCAGCTAGTGTGTTTTTCTATTCCATCTTTCGTAGAATCTCTTTATGGTGCATTTATACAAAAGATTCATGTGCATTGTTTTCCTTATAGTTAACCAAGCTATCATTTTCCCCATTATCTCCCTAGTCCATTGCTGCATTGCCACAATTAAAGACTATCTATTTGACAATATAAAATGGAGTTTTCTCAAGTATATGTCATTTTAATCTGTGGAATACAATTCATTTATATTTCTTAATACCCTTGTTTTTAGAAATTTGATTATTGAGAAGAAGGATCATTCTCTAAAATCATATAGGGAATTGTGTTTTCAACTATATGGCCAATCACAATATATCACTGAGCTTCTAAAATAGCCTAAATAAGGCTTGCCCTTATTTGCATACGATATCAACCTGTCCTTTATCCTTAATTGCAAAATCAATCAACCTATGACACTTGGATCTATATGGAATTTTAAATGTAGCCTGATAATTTTCATTTTATTCCAGGTACTTCGAGCAAAAGACGGTAAAAAAATGTGGTCTATTAAATTTCATTTCATTTCAGATAATTTGAGCCAAAGTTGGTCAAATCCTTGTAGTTTTTTAAGGTTAATAAGAAAGTATTTTTGTAATTGTAACCCAGTGACATCATGTTATCCAACCAGAAAGAACACAAAATGGTACAATATTATTTTCTTCTGTAAATATTACAATATAAAGCATATTACAATATAAACATCATTCGTATGAGTGTTAATCCATGATTTTGTATTGTTTTGTTCGGTAATAATATTACAATAGTAACAATATAAACCACATTAGTATGGATTAATCAGAGATCTTCAATCCATAACGATGCAAATTTCAATTTCCATGTAAATAACATTAGTGGACAACAAAATACAGACAGTTATTTACAACTGGAGGAATCTTCTTTTGATGATGAATTTTCAATGGAGAAAACACAAGAGGAAGACTCACATGAAGTAGATATTTATGACTGAAGGAATCATCTTTCAAAGAAGAATTTTCAATAGAGGAAGCACAGAAGGAAGACTCTAGCATGAGTGATCATGTAAAAAAATGAGGCAAGTAATGCAAGGAACGTGTCACATTTTTCCTTTCAAAGATCAAAATTGTATTGTATAACCTCAGTTATTTTGTAGATATATGTACTAATAAAGTCAGAGAGGTAGAAGGAATAGTATGGCCCTCACAAATTCCTTTGTAAATTAGATAATTGACCCTCCACGGTGATTGATTGGTCATCAAGTAGATGAAATAATATGGATTCCCAATGAAATACATATGATTGTGATTTTATTTTCAATCATTTCTTGGATAAAGGAGAGAACTAATGTTTGGAACATTTAAAAATTCAAATTTTCTATTTAAACGAGACATGTTATTTTGAATCCAAGGTGGACCCCACATGCAATGAAAAATTTCTTGAATGGGCCATGTCATCGCATACCTAAAATAATTAATGCTCCAATAATTCCTCATATGCTTTATTTGACCATGTGTAGCTCAAAATACAAACTTTGTAAGCCCAATCTACAATCATCAATATATCCTAGCCCATTCATCCTCAATTTTTGAATTGTCACCACTTCAATGTTTATCTCACATGGATTAGGTGGAAAATATATTTAGTGTTTGTTAGTGCCAGAAATTGTTCCCAGACTATAAGAGAACAAGCCAACACAATATCAATAATCACAAGAAAGTAAAATAGGGTTTTTAGGGTTTTCAAGGTTTTTGGTTGAGCAGTTTGAAGACAAGAGGGAAAGCATTCATAAAACCAAAGTAAACACTAAATCATGAGCATTTGAATGACTGAGATGCATAACACATAAACCATAATCCAACAGAAAACAAAATACTGAATTTCACCCATAGTTAGCAAGCATTACAAGCATAAAAACATTAAACAAGAAATGAATATACCAGCTAAGTAATTAACACAAATTATAAATGAAACCAATCAATAATCGGAAGGGCGTCTAGTGCATATATTTCATAGTTTAGTCCTCAAAAACACATAAGATTATTTTACTTAGCTCATAAACAAAGCCTGATAGCCTCCCCTTGCCAGCAAAAAATCGAACCATTTGTCTTCTTTCAGACTTACATTTATCCTATTCTTAAAAATCAGTTGAATAACTGAACCCTAACTGTTTTAAGACTACCTATCGAATATTTCAATATAAATCATCCTTATACAAAAATAAAATAACTTTCCAAACATAACTAATAACTAACTTTCTTAACTAACTTTACAAATCTTTAGCTGCTTCAGCAAGTAAAGCAATTCCCTCCAAGGCTTGAGCTTTCCTTCTCACCTTCAATTGCTATGTCTCCATGTCTAGAATCCTCCTTGCTAGCTCCTCATTATGTTGTTGCAGCTCGTGGATGGTTTGCTTTAACTCTGTGAATTGATTTTCTGTTTTCCTTTTCCTTTTAAGTGCTTCTCTTGAAACTGTAATCAACTCCTGGTAATGATTGTTAACTTCCTCCAAATCTTCTCTAAGTCTCCTATTTGCAGTAACTAACCCATCTTTAGCTTCATGCATATATTCAATTTGATACTTATATTGCTTAATGCTTCTTTATAGGTTTTCTTTTTCAGAATCAATAGATTTGTCTCCTGCTATTGTTTGCATCCCTTCTGGTGTCCATGGGATTTTCAGCCTTTTATAGATTTCTTCATCTTCATTCATAATTTTTGTGGATATTACAGGAAACTTTGGATGTTTTTCATTTTCAGCGTTGCAGGGGACTTCTTCTTCAACCATCTCCTTCTTCTCTAAACAAGAACTCTTTACCTCACTTTGTTGTTGTTCTTGAAAAATTTGATTTCGAATTTCCAGAAATATATCATAGATCTTAGTATCAGTCATGACAGATTTTCCTTTTGATTCTATTGGCTTTTTATCTTTATTGCCATCTTCACTATCATCCAATTTGTCTTTAGATGATGAATCCTCTATTACTGTAACCTTTTCTTTAGCCAATTTGGGATTCAGTAGCTTTTTCATGTTTAACCTAAGTTTGTTCTTAGGTCTTGTTTTAGGTCTCCAGATTGCTGAAATCTCTCCCAACATCTTCAAAGTCTTCCCTTGATGAGTGATTGAGGCAAACTCAGCAACCTTCATTTTTTTCATTTTTGACATTGTTTCCTCATCACAATGAGTGTGAATCTCTTTCTTAGCACAAACCCTAGCCTCATTAGTAACAGGAATTCTAGCCTCATCAAATAGGTATTTTTCATCCTCCTCTTATAGTACTGTAATAGGGATTTGCTTTTGCTCCTCAATATCTTCTTTTACATTTTGAATAGATTCTGCAGGTAAAATATCTACAACATGCTCTCCTTATCATTAACTTGCTGCTCAAATTCAGAGTTTTTATTTTCCTGATTTGAAGCTTCTCCTAGTTTAACATTTTCTTCACCCTTGACTGTTACCTTTTTTCTAAGATTCTTAATCAGAGTTTGACCTTTATCTACTTGTTTTCTCTGAGACTGTTCCTCCTGATCAATATTGAAACCTGACCAAAAATTGAAATGCTACCAAGTCTTCTCCCTTTTCTGTAATACAGTACTTATGATGAGATTAATGAGTACATGGTGAAAAACTGATTGCTTTGTATGATCTTGGTGCTCTCTCACCCTACATGACATCTTTTGTAAGCTTTTCAGAAAGAAGAAAGGTAAATTCATTTTAGAATCAGTACTGAGATGCTGGAGGAACCTAAAGTGATATTTGAAAATAAAGGCAAATCTACCCTCACATGTGACATAGCTCTACAAGACTTTAATAGGCTCAATCCACTCAGGTTTAAAATTTTGAATTGGAACACCTTTTCCCCAGTATGCAACTACACCAGGAAGCAAGTATCTTTGAGCATTAAAGGTGAAAGGAACCTTTTTGAACTAGAACTCTCCTTCATCCAAAATCCCTGTTGCTTCAGCTATTAACTCTCTAGTTAATTTGAACTTCAAGGTATCAAAAGACACTATATCTTTGTATAAACATTGAGCAAATTTGTATGACACCTCTGAATGATGACCTTCAATCCTTTCGAAGAACATTAACCATCCTGCATCTGCAAACAACTGTGCACAATCTGGAAAATTCTTTACCCAGCTTAAGTCTAAGGGTTCTTCCCTGTTGGTTTTTCCACTCTTTTTCATATTTACTATGGTTAAACAGCTTCTGTCAATACACCACAGTCTGAATGTCTTCAAATCTTAACAAACTGACCTAGAATACAGTATAGGGACCTTCAAAAGGATCTACTCTAAATTCCTTTGTTTAAATGATGAATACTTTAAATGCATTGGTTAATAATTCATCATTTAACATGGATTAGGTCTAAAACTAGTATTCTGCCTTTGAATCTATCATTAGTCATTTCTTCAGAAAAAGCCCAAATTAAAAAACCCTGGTAATGGCACACGGACTAACTATTAAGATGACCAAATCGAATGCTAGAAAATGGTTATTTCAATTGTCAGGTGTTAAATTGCATGCTCCACCTTTCTCTGACCACTTAGACCACTCCAACTAACCGCTCCTGCAAGCCCTAATTTTCACTCAGTTTCAAAATATCAATTATCAAGCACTGATTTCTCGCCACGATCTTCAATTACTCTTCGTACAATTCAAATAAAAACATCATTCCATCCATATTTGTTCCATTATACTCTGCATATCATTATTATATCAGCTTCTGCAAATTACTGCCACGATTTCACCCTTATGATAATATTCCACCTGCCTTAGTGATTAAGCTGCAGAAGACACGTGTCAAAACCATCACACAATGTGAATGACACCTCAGGTGTGAGAATCCCAAATAAATTGGACCAAAAAATGATGATTTTGACTCGCGCGATTTTCTTGTAGCGCTCTTTTGCATCTGTTTTTGTCTTGCGCTACAAGAAAGTCCAAATTAATGGTTTCACAATATTAAGCTAATGATAAGAGTTTGAACTTTGTTTAGGAGTCTTAATTTAACTTTTATGCTATTTTTAGACTTTTTTAAATCCATATATGCCTTATATAAGCCCCTCAATTATAAAATCAAAGCAAAACTTGTAAAAATAAGCTAAGAAATCAAACATTATGAGAGTTAAAGGGTAAAATTAACATTATCCCTATCAACAAAATTTTCTAGAAACAAAAAGTACAAGCAAGATTCAAAATATGAATAAAAGTATAAAAAACAATGGAAGACAAAAACATGACCTAACAGTGTTGATATGTCAGAACACCTTCCCATTATGTTGTGTGATAGAGTGGATTTTTCTTCAACGCACATATTCATCTTAGTCCTTCGCTTAAGTTTGGGCCCACATGTTGTACTCATGTGCCAACTCACACCTTTGTCACCACCTACCTTCCATCTATCTTTGACCCTATGCCCACAAATACCTTAGTTATAATTTACATCCTTTCCATTGTCTTACCATGTCATTGAATGGTTGTCACTAGCCACCTAGCCATTGACAACCACTTGTTTGTTGAAGTTGAGATATTGAAAGCATTGGATGTGGCATGGAGGAAAACAATTGAAATGAGATTATCGAATACATTTATCCTCTACATTAGTGAAAGAAATATAATAAATTCATAGGAGCAAGGAGAGTTGAATGTGAGTAAAACAAAGGTAATGGAGAATCGAATCATTTGGTGGAGGCAAAATGGAGTCTAGGTAAGTGATTCAAAGATGGAGGTTGATTACATCAACCCTCTAACCCAAGTGGAAAGTGAAACACAAAGGGGAAGGAGATAACAAAATGTATAAAAGCATGGGGGTGGAGGAGTGTCCATTGAAGGGGAGGTGGAAGATACCCCCACCCTTTTCCCTAATTAAGTAGATGTGGTCTAGCAAGGGAAACTACGAAGGGAGACCAATAGAGCATGAGTTGAAAGGAAATTGATGGATGGGAATACAAACTACAAACACAGGTGAATAGAGCATAAGACAAATGAAATGCATGGATGGGAATACAAAGGATACCTTCACCTTTTATCTTGAAGGAAAGTGGAGTGTGGAAGCTAATAAAATAAGGGTGTGGAGAAAGGGGAATAATTGGGTCCAAGGGTGGATGAAGGAGAAATACTTTGGTGTGCAGGAAGGAGAAATACTTTTGGTGCAGTAACCCACAAACTTGATCTAGATGACTTGTTTTCAAGTAAATGAAAAGCTATCACGTGAAATAGTGATGAACCAAGGAAACAAGAGACAATTGTAAGGTAGGATGAAATAATGATGAACCAAATCAACAAGAGACAATTATAAAACATAAATGTTGATCTTAATTACGAGGCTACCAATTTGTTGAGGTTGAGAGCTTGCTTACCTCCAAAGTGAGTAATTCATTGGGTCAAGGTGATAAATTACACATCCAAGTGAGTGATTTATATCTTTTTTGGGATGAGAGAGTTTGTGTGCCTCCTATGTTGGAAATTTTCTCTTTTGGTGTGTGTTTTCTTGAGAATTCTAAATAAAGTTATCACTCATACGGTTTAAGAAAAGAGAATTCAAAGAGTTTGAAGGTTGCATTCTTGAATAGTTGGTTTTGAGAGGCTCATTGCACTATAAGGTGAACAATTTTCCCTCTGGTGGCTATCTTCTGAATTAGAGGGTGACTTTCCTTGGAGGTGAGCAGTTTGTCTCGTGAAAATTTTATATCTACTTTAAGTGGAATCATCTATATTAAATATAAAAAAATAAAACCAACATATCCTACTTTCCAGTAATGGACTCCATCAAAAATTGGTTGTTTATTTGTGATGTGAATTTTCATGCAGAACTTGCTTCTTACATTTGGCCCTTCATTTCCCTTTCGTGCAAAACTTGTAGTCGATTTTCTCAAGGTACAATGCCAAGTCTATACAAACTCATTTTTTGTTTATTTTTTTTCAGCTTTTCTTTCTCTCTAACAACAACTTATCGGCGTATTATTACACCTTCTTGGAACAATTGCTAGTTTTAAATGATGTGATATCAAAGGTTTATTCCTTCTATTATAATTTCCATTTTAGGTTCCAACACAAGTTTGGTAATTGTTGTCTTGGATTACTTCAAACAAACCTTATATCCCATTTTGCAATAATTATATTAATTATGTTTAGAATGGATCCATTTAGATATCTAAATTCCTATTTCGAGGTGATAGTGTTATTTATATTATAAGGAATTTATGAAATTGGAAAGTCAATACCAAGGAAATATGAAATAAGTGATGTTAATTCATTAAAAATGTATGATAAAAATTAGAAACACATTCATGCTTACATAATTTGAAATCTATTTATGATAAATTTATATTTTATACTAAGTATGTATTCTTCATTATGAGGCTATGTTTTATGCAAATTAATTGTACTATGATTTATTGCATTGAGAGAAGTGAGGTGCTCTCCAATCCAGTATGGGGGAGATCCTGTCACATTAGTCATGTTATGCTAGTGGACATAAATAAAAAAAATACTAAAAAAAATAATAATATAAATTACATATGACTTAAATAAAATATAAAAAAATTAAACTATCATAGGTCCATTTTAAACCCACATGAAATGTGCACCTCAAGAAATGTATGCGTCTTCGTGCTTGATAGATCTGGGTTTAAAATAGATCTTATAATTTATAATAGTGTCTTATATTTGTAGGAAAATTAAAACAAAACAAATTTCTAGAGTTTAAGATTAAAAAATATATACCTTAAAAAAAATGGATCTCTCTTAATGTTTGATAAATCCATATTTAAGACAAATCTATACTAGTTTATTAACACTGCCACATTCCAAACTAATTAAATGAAAAGTATAATCCAATAGAAAGTCTCACCTTCAAAAATACAAACTCTACCAACTTCTAGAATTCTTTCTTTGTTTTAATTCATTTAAATGAACTCAAACCACTTGTAAAAATCCTTAAATAATAAATGATATTTCCAAAACTTAAAAATAAAAAATAATGAAAGTATAATTTATGCATCATTCCACTTAAATACAGAGTTTTATCAATACAATCCCATAGATCGATTCACATAACTCATAACCATGCGAATTAACAACTACGGTGACGATGCCCGGATGCAGGTAATAATCCCGGAGACACCCATCTAGTCAAGCCCAGCGACACATGTCTAGTTCTCCAGTCACTGACGCGGGAACATGTTAGGATGAACACATACCACCCATCTCATGCTCTCCATCAACCTTCGCAAGATTCTCTATGCACAGGAGAATTTTCCTCGGTCACTTCAAAGCATGCGATCTGGGCTGGTGAAGGTACGTCCTCCTAGGCTCATTCATGGATCGGCTACAAGGTTTAATGGTGATAGGTACATGGATTGATAGGAGTTTAACACAGCTATAGATCCGGTTTTATGTTATGAAGGATAGCAGTGTCTGGCTCGTTGTCAGGTGGGAAGTTTACAGAGTCGCTACTGTTGTGCATTCCATAGCCTGCACTGGCAATTTTACTCCTCTGCGTATTGGTTTCAGGATCAATTCAGAGGTTATGTCTCATCAGCGAGGAACCCCCAGACGTGCTAGTTCAAGAAGGGCCAAAACCCAGAGGGGTTGAAGTGCACCTGTTTCGGCGGACTATGAACCACATATTTCTGCGCAAGTTCAGGTTTTGGTGGAAGCTTGGGAGAATAAGGTTCTCAACTGTAAGCTCTCGATAGGTGAGGAAGGTGGTATGATTAATCACTACTGGATGCTGAAGAATATGCTCTACAATCTAGCAGAGGACATGCATGGGACATGCTTAGTAATTGGGTGGAAGCTTGGATTGCAGTTCACTCCATGAAAACAAAAATTGCTGAGATGGATGCTCAAATTACGGCCATGGATAAATCCTTTTCTTGGAAATGGATGGATGCTCAAGTCTGAATGTCCACAACTTGGGGGGTGGTGCTCAGGGTGGCAATGCGAGTGGTACCGAAATGGGAGGTTGTGCCATAACCAGTCTAGGTGGCAATGAAAGTGCCACGGGCTGCTCCACCAAAATGCCATGCACCAAGCCATTCCCAGTTCCTTCAATAGTGGAACCTCTTCTCAAATGACTGAAGGACTCGCCAACCCCACAGCCTGAGCACCTTCCACCTTCTCTGACTCTGGCACCAACCGCAGTCACCATTTGACCGACTGTGTCACAGGAAGAACAATGGGCTTGCCCCATCACTAAATAAATTCCCTTGGCTTAATGTTCGTTTTGAACAGGTTTTATTTGGTCCTATCGCTAGCATTTTTTATGGTTATAGTCTAAGTTTTTTTATTTTTCTCTATATGTCCTTTTTCATCTTGGCACTGCCTGTACATAGGAGGATAGTATGTCTTTTATGGTTCTCTAGAACCCGGTCTTTTTGTTTATCAGTCATGAACATTACTAGCATGAATCTGGTTAGAAGGTTGCTATATTTTTTGTTTGAATCTGGAGGAGGTTTTGCCTCTTTCAACCTTAGATAGTCATGAGTTTTGGATGTAATTGTTTTCCCCTGTAATATAATATATTGTGGAGTTTACAAAAAAAAAACAACTACAGTGACGATAGATAAGAAATCAAAGAACGAACCAACAATTAGCTGCAATGTTCAAAAGAAAGATAGTTGTTGAAAACGTATTTATAATCCTCTTATCTCCTTCCTTCCTTCCGATAACCGTGTTATGTCTACCGACCATAGTGAAAACAAATAAATATGAAACATGCACACAAGTGTTGAGTCCAGGCTGTCTCTACTATACCACGCTTATTCACCATTTGCTCGGGTTACATTTTATAGGACAATCAACGAGCTCTCTAGATCCAAAAATTGGGACCAAAATTCAATGGAAAGTCCAAAATATAGAATAAATTGCTTCATTTCTAATAGCCCCATTAATAAATTTTCTACAAGTCAAGTCTTCATTATTGTTATAATATCTTCATTTTAGACATTTATATTGATATGAATGAACTTTAATGTGTTGTGACCACAAACTTACTATTGTCATGACAAATGGTGTTTATGTCACCACAAACTTTAATGTCAAGTTTCTAATTTTTTTTCTATGGTGTTTTGGCCTAAGGGAATTTTATTGAAGAATTATTTAGGTGGAAAAAGTTGATGATTTGCCTGATTATTTTGTCCTTAGGTTAAAATTAAACATTAATGAAACAAGGTGGGATACATTGAAGTGTAAAATTCGTAATCCCAAGTTCAAAAGGATAATTAAATTTATTTGGGAATTTGGACTTAGCCTAAGTATGCCTTTATATTAAAATGGGGGAAAAAAATTAAGGCAAAAATATCTAAAAGCCAAGTAAAAGATGGTTCAAGTGTGAAAGGGGCCACATGATTATTAAGGAAGATGAATTAATGTTTGACCAAGCCTAAGGGTAGTTTTCACTACAACAAAAACCTGTGATTAGCGTCCCTTTTATCTTCCTTTTTAGCGTCCACTATCCCTTTTAGTGTATTTTTCATCATTTTTTGGACAAAGTGGATGCTTTTCCATGGGGTGGTGCTTTTAATGGCATTATTTGCATCCCTTTTTAAAATTTGATGCTATTTTGGATGCTAATTAGCATCCTAATTAGTGTCCTTATTAGCATCCCAATTAGCGTCCCAATTAGCGTCCCAATCAGCCTCCCAATTAGCATCCCAATTAGTGTCCCTTTTTAAAAGTTGGCACTATTTTGGACGCTAATTAGCATCCCAATTAACGTCCCAATTAGCATCCCCATTAAAATCCCAATTAGCGTTCCAATTAGAATCCCAATTAGCATCCCAATTAGTGTCCCTTTTTAAAAGTTGGCATTATTTTGGATGTTAATTAGCATCCCAATTAGCGTCCCAATTAGCATCCCAATTAGCATCCCAATTAGAATCCCAATTAGTGTCCCAATTAGCATCCCAATTAGCATCCCAAATATCGTCCATTTCTAAAAGTTGGTGTTATTTTGGATGATAATTAGCATCCCAAATAACATCCCAATTAACGTCCCAATTAGCGTCCACTAAAGCATCCCATATAATGCCAATAATAGACTCCAAAAAAACGTCTTAAATAGCATGCACCATATATGAATCCAGGGTTAGTGACATGAATTGCGCCATGAATTTAGACAAGAAAAACATTCAACATAGAGCCAGGAAATGCTACACCTGGAGTTGATTTTCTAATGCTAAGTACTGCTGTTGAGTTGATTTGCTAAATGCTAGTACCGCTGCTGAGTTCGATTCCCTTAAAATATAAGGTTTGACTATAACTGTCAACTAATATTCTACCTTAAATTTGAGGATATATGCCCCAATATTTCCATAAATCTAGAGAGGATTTCTTGGAATCATGTAGCTTTCAAGTGTTCAATCTATGACCCAAATATGCTTTAAGATCCTATACTTTGATATTTGTCCCTCCTTTGTCCCTCCTTTGAATACCACCTGTTAAATGACTGCATGGAAATGCTCGATTTGATGCCCTTGAATATGGGGTTGATATTTATTGTTGATCTTCAAAATATGGGATTTGAATGCTGGTAATGTGGACTTGCTACTTTGCTGGATGGAGGATTCGACATCATAGAGTCCCAATGATATTTCCTTCTACAAACATCTGTAAATCCACATTGCTAATATTACTCTTGATTGCTAGATATTTTGTAATATACTCTGTCACTTGTTTACAGTATTACATTTCTCAATATGCCACGAATTTTAAGAGCCACTACTACGACAAAGGAATTTTCCTTGTTCAGATCGTTACTAAGAGCTGGTAGAGAATTCAACATTCCAACACATAGGTATTGATAGGCTAAATATGCAAGTGGAAAAATATCAAATGTATTTAGATAACCATTCAACAAGGAATCAATGCCAATAGGATGGTTTCATACGTGAGAAGTATAACTCTTGCATATTCCTTAACTATTAGCAAATTCCATTTCAAAGCTCCTCCTTCAAGTGTAGGATGCAATAAATTCAACTCTATATTTTCACCTTCTATTCTTATTTGGCCTCCAATGACCATAAGGTCATTTTTACAGGTATGAAATAGAAGAACCAAACCCTTTATTGAGCTTTCTATTACAGGAAATTTTCACAATATATTCCAAATATGGTATCCTTGTTATATTTCTTGACTTCATTTTGCTAGTGCTTGATTGCATAAAACTTGATTATTTATCATTACATCCAAGTATATTGTTGGTTCACTGATTTTTTCAAGCAATTATACTATGTTGCCGTGTAGAATGCACTTTACTGCTAAAGGGAACCATTTGAGACAACCATAACTTGTCAAGAAACTTTTTAAATATCATTGTGCATATATATATTTTCATAATCTAGTTTAGTGTAGAGATCTTCAACAAAATATGGTCATTTCCACAAATCTCATGATGACAAAGTGTATGCACATAGCTAGAACACGTGTAGATGTTGAAGTGTGTGGGGGGATTTTGGGACATGATTGTGGGTACTGGAATGTGCATATTAACCTCGAATGTGTGCACATAGGGTCTAAAATTGTGACATCCCATGACATGGAGTCACACGTAAACAACAAGTATAGACTTGGGCAGAAAATTGGCAGTGGTTCTTTTGATGAGATATACTTAGGCTTTGCTCCAATTTTTATTTCATTCACTCAATGAGTAATTGTTTTGTTGATTCCATCGGTACCATTGAAACCCATGCAAGATAACATAAGATCCAGTTTCTCCACATAACTAGGTGATATTACAGGTGTCCCAACATTAACCTCTGAAAGGATTCTAGGTTCAATGGCTTGTTTCCTAGGTTTATCACTTAATGTACTTTATATGCACATGTTGTGTTTGAGTTGTTTGTGTCACTATTAGTAGGTTGTTTTTTTCGAACCCACATGTCGTGATCTCCATTTTCAAAGTACATGATTAACTAGGTAAATGAGTCTATTGAGATGTTTTAATTGTAAATTAAACTCAATACTATACATCACCAATCCCCTCCAAATTTGGATGAATTATGTGCAAGGTTCTTTGGTAAATAATACCTTCCCTAATCACTTTCTTATACATTTGTTGGACAATATATAAAGAATCCCCCAATATTATGG
>LPNX010377910.1:351072-364213 GCA_001517045.1 Pseudotsuga menziesii | reverse complement strand
TTGATCAAAAGGTCATGCAATAAAATTGGTCCAAACATGTATAGTTTTGCATGGTTGTTTGATGCAATTCCAAGCCCCTAAGGGAATCTAACTATTGTATATCTAGAAATGCTAATGAGATTCCCTCCCACTCTTGCTACCTTTGCGATACCTCCAAAAGAACCATAAAAATAATAATTTGAAGCGATCATGTGAGTCTAGGTGAGATTTCATTTCTAATTATGAGAGATCCAATTGCCAAGAATAATTAAGATTTGGTTTTAAATACAATTGTTACAATTAAATAATTCCTAAAGAAGAAGTCTTAAACCCATAAATGGTTTTTCAGTACTCATATTTAAAAATAAAAATAAAAAACTTTGAATTATAGATATGTTTGTTGAATATATTCAACAACCAAAAACTTTAATTACCTAAATTTTTCTCACATGAACTCTCATTCCAATTGCAATATACAGATTTAGGGTTAATGCAATTTCCACATAAATATTTAGACAAAGTGTCTTATCCTAAATTATTTTCTCACAATAGATAATCTCATTTACTGTCATACTCCATTTTATTTAAAGTTTCTTGGGGAAAGCAAGCTATAGAGTTTATTCTCCCCTTTAAAACATTTAAAATAATCTAATTATATTACGAAAGCATAAAACCAATGGTCATATGCTTTGTTTTATGTTTATGTAATATTGGTGGCTCTCTTTATAGCACAAATGGTGTGACCATGGCCCTAAATATTCGAAAGGATGCTAAATTTGGTGGCAAACTTGAAATATCCGAGGGAATTTTAAACTAGCAAAATTTTGAGAGGGAACCCAATTTCCCCATTTTCCCATTTGGATTTTCTGTAATCATTTCATATTGTTAACCTCCATTGTTATTTTCAATTCTCCATTATGATCAAATCAAAGGTCCATTGAATCTAATCAACAAATCTATTCATAGGAGTGGCGGATGCCACACATAGGGAAAAGTACAGAAAAGTGGAGGAGATATGTTCATAGGAGAGTCCGAGGCCACACATAGGGAAAAGTGGAGAAGATCTGTTCAATGTTCACAGGAGAGGCTGAGGCCACACGTAGCGGAAAATGGAGGAGATATGTTCACAGGAGGGGTCGAGGCCCACAAATTTCATCTCTTTGGATGCTTTTATTTATCAACGTGGTAGTTGAATCTAGTTCCTGATACTTCTATGATTCCTTACTTACCATAAGCCACTTTGGAAAAACCCCAGGGCAAGTTAAAACCTCCAACTAATCGGTCAAACCCGACCAGCCTTACTGAGACACCAACCAGAGAATGATTGACTTGCCTAATATGATAGTAAGTCAGCCAACCAAGGAGATCTCTTTACTTGTGATGTGGATGATTGCTTGCAATATTGGAGTCTTTAAGAATTCTTTCTTATGAGTAATACCTCCAAGTCGTGTAATAGAAGAGACTGTCACTATTAAGTGAACTGGACCTAGGGCCGATGATGTACTTGCTGATGAGGATGATGATCACCATGATTTTGTTGATGATGTACTTATTTATGTTGATGTCGATGATGATGATGATGCAATGTATAATGTACTTGACAATGACATTCACTTTTCCTCGACAACATTTGAATGACTTAATGGCATTAAGAAAAACCAATGTCAATGATTTGCAATATGTGGGAAAAAGAAGTTTTGTTTTGTTGGTCAATATTCTAAATTGAAATCCTTTTTTAGATCTCCATTCCACATAGACATAATTTTTATTCTATTTGAGTTCAATATATGTAGCATATTCAAGATTTGTCTCATTACTATATTGATTGATTTAAAATTAAAAACTAATATATAATTATTTAAAATTTGTTTTTTATTAATATAAATAAAAAATAAAGAAACCAATATATAATTATCATTACACAAATTTATAAAAGCTTATCAAAATCCTTTTCATAAATAAAGATAAAGAAAACAAGAAGAGTTGTTAAGGCAACAAGTCCCTGCGAAGCAACTTTGCAAATAAAGATATAATAAGATTTGGCTTATTAAAAAAGTACTGAAAATAAATCAAGGAAAATACCTTTAGATCATTTTCCTTGTATTGACACATTTGAAATTTTATGGTTGTCTCTACACCTTGACCCAATTGATATTATGGGGTGAGGATGTGCAGTTAGTTATGAATATGAGGTGAGGACGTGCATGCATAATAATCCTTATTTATGACTATGAGGTGAGGATTTAAAGACAAGAGGATGTGAAGTCATGTAATTTTTATACGTATTTTGGTGGCGAGTGTCAAGGACAAATGTTGTGAGAAACCACAAATGTTTGGAAGGATGAAAGGAGATTACATCATGATCATGCCACCCGTCAAATTGAAGACTATTATTGAGCAAAAGGTTTTTTATTTTTATTTTTTTTATTAATAATCCTTGTGCTTCTTTGGTCCAAATGTTTTTTCTAACTCATTGTTTCTCCATATCGTGTGCCCAATGACCCCTCTCTATATCAATGCATAAGTCAACCTCTGCATAGTTTGTGATCCTAGTTGCATGCCATTATTTTTAATTGCATAACATCGAGTGTTGTTTATATAGTTGTCATGAGTCCATGATATTCATGCAAGAAATGAATTTTTGTAGAGGAGGACTCATCAAACCAACCATTTGAATTTCATTTTGACGAAAAATGAGTGGAAATTAGTAGCTAGGTTCACATAGGTAGTAGGAACAAGGCTTTGGGCCTGTTTCAGGCCTAGTAGTAGACTAGTAGTTGTTCTCCGTTGTTATAACCACAATTGCTGACACATTGTACCACCTTATATTGTAGCCCCAAGTGACTTCAGAGTTAGAGTCACATCATGATGGCTAGTGCCTTGTAGCAGTCAGTGATCACTCGTCATCTTACATAGCTAAGCTATGAGTGATAATAATTTATGATATGTGAGTGAGTCATTATAATTTATGATATTTCAGATATTTTGAATTATGAGCATAGGAATTTCAAAATCTTGAGAAATTTACATGAATGGGTATGAAATGTTGATATAAAATGATGGAAAATAAATGTTGATAAATTCAGTTTTTTTTTAAAGGACAGTTTTAACTTTACACTTCTATGCAGGACTAAAACCCTCATTTGAAAAGGTTCAAATTTAAACACGTAAGGGAACGATAGGGCGACTGATCCAAAGGATGGGATTTATGTTACTTGTTTCCATTTCAAAAATTCCAAAACGATGGAAAAACCGCCAAATATAGCACCATCACATTTGTTGAGATTGACGAAAGGGCGCAGCAACTCATCCTCCAAACTGGGGTAGAAGTCTGAAGTGTGCTGGGATGGAGGAATACAGCCTACTAGATATGCAACCTGCAGAAGAAAGGTTGAGATTGATGCTCAAATATGCTGCGGTCTTAGATAAGACGACAAGGTGTGTCCACTCTGAAACTCTGGTCTCCATATTTGCTCAATCACAAGAAATGGGGTTATTTAAACAAAATTTCAAGGAATAGGGTTAAAAAAAAATTCAGGAGATTATTAGTTTGTCTAACAGTTTTATCCAAAGCATCATTACGTACTTTTGGGCATTTTTTGACCTTAAAACAATAGCCTCCAATAGTGAGAGTTTTCACTTTTTAAATATGGGCAGATTTTAGGGCATCCAAGCAAGGTCAATCCACAATCCTGTAGTGGTCATTTCATATTTCCATCCGTCCATCCATGTCTCTAAAGAATAAGTTATGGTTGGTTAGAATCAATCTATCTAGATCTGGCAGTGAAACGATTTAAGCTTCAGTTCCCCCATCCCATATATCAATTCCAAGCTAGCCACACATGTTATTCTTTTTCAAATAAGAAAGAAAGTATGCCTTTCCCACACTGATAGATGAAGACTAAAAATCGCTAGATCAGCAGCTCCTCCAGAATGACTAGTAATACCACTCCTCTCTAGTAGTGAGAGGTTTCACTTTTTAAATTTGGGCAGAGTTTAGGGCATCCAAGCAAGGTCGATCCACATTCCTGTAGTGGTAGTTTCATCTTTCCATCCATCCATCCGTCCATCCATAGATGGTGATTGGTCTGCAACTTGCTGTAAGCAAACAGTGCAAAAGCATCAAGGATTTGATGAACATTATGATTTTTGTGGCCTCGTTCTCCTCATTTTTTCCCTACTTGTGGCCTGTGTCCACTCTTCCTTAAAATTGTGTTGGACGTCTACTTGTTCTACATGCTCTAATTTTGGCATTGTCATTCGCTTTGATTTTTCAATTGTTTCAATGTTTGCAACCTTGCCACATTGGCTTTCTCTTCACAAGTATCTTTATTTTCTCTGCCCTTGTTGCAACAATAATGTTGCTTGTCCCCAAGAAGCTAGTTTAACCTGTTGTTGCCTATGTTGAACTCCCCCTTGGTGAGATGCACTAGTCTATGCTGATGGGTTTGCTGGGTTTGCTAGGGATTCCATCCATGAATATGGAGAAGCATCCTTTAGGTTTCCCTGCAAGATTTTCATTGGAAAGAAACAATAACGTTATTTGCTTCTTCATGTGTCTGCACTTGTTTTAGTGTTGCTTCTTCTGTCTTGCTTGTCTGAGGTTTTTGTTGTTCTTGTCTTTCAAGTCTTATGTGCCCTACATCTCCCTCCCTTGAGGCACTTTTCTGGTATGTATCGCACTTTTAATGGATTGGTGCTTCATACAATGTTTGAATTGTTTATTTTTCGTGGACAATTTCTACAACAACTTCCTCAACAACCTAAATATGATACACTGTTATCTGCAATAAGGTTCTTAGTTATGGCATCAAACTATTAAACTTCCATGATTCCATCTGGTGTTGTGAGTAATTTAGTCATGCCTGTATTGCTTGCTCCATCTCTTCATTTATGGGCTGAAAATTTCTCCTACCTTGAGATATCTCTCTCCCCCACTTTGCAGTTCTCTCAAAACACTTTGGCCCATTTTAGAAAAACTGTCTAGAACCTATGGAACTTGGCTTGGAAGAAATTGTAGGTTCTCTCTAAGCTCATGGGAGAGAAATGGAAATTTTTCCTTGTAAATCTCCCACCACCTTTTTGGTTGAAATATCAATGTTAACCCACACACCCTCTCCATCATATCGATCTTCTTCCCAAGGCCCTTTAAAAGAATAATAATTTGACTAATAACCAATGAAATACTAAGGGTTAAGCTCCATGTTGCCCCCATTTCCTTTCCCATTTATATATTAATCTCTTAACCATTTTTACCAAATAATGGTTTATTTCTTTCCTTCCAGTTGACCCCCTCCCTAGGGTCAAGAGGGAGGTCATTGGCCTATTATAAATCCACCTGTTAGTTGATCTTTCAATGATTGTGAGGTTGGTTACTACATCTGTAGCTTGGTTATCAACATTTTCACATGAATAAATTATACTTCCTGGAAAGATATTATTTCCATCTGTACTCAATCCAACTATCCTTCAATATGCCAATGCTAGGTCTTGTTTTATCTTATTGAAGTCTATAAAAACTTAGAATCTCTTTCAAAAATGACCTTTCGTTAATTTAGATTTAAACATAGCTTAACTACAGCCTTTATTGCCTTAACCTCTGCTTGGTTACTAGTTCCCCGTCATAGTGTTTCGAGAAGATAGCCTTTATGAAGGTCCCTTCATCTTTGACTACCGCACACCACCTGTTCCAGCTTTACTAGGATTGCCTTTGGAAACCCTATGAAAACTTACCTAAATCAATCCTTGATCTGGTGGTTTTACTTTTGAAGAGGGAGGTATAGTCTTCCCACAGGTGCTCTGCTTCAACTAAAACCTGATATAAAACAAGTCTTCTCTTGCCTTATATTTTAGGGGAGGATATCCCCAATTCTTAGAGCAAATGCCTTCACAAATATCCCATGGGACACATTCAAGAGTGTGGACCTCCAACTAATAGTTAGTTTTGGTTTGTTGGCCTTGGTTATTATTTTAATATTATTTGTTCATATTATACCTAATGATTACATTCTGACTGCTTCCTTGTACACGTATAGGCCTGACTGACAAAGTCTCCAGTGGCCTTATAAAGTTTACATGGGAGACAATATTATCCTAGTGACTTGTCATCAACCATATTTGAAAGAGGCACTGACAGCTCGTCCAGCTGGCATCAATGACTGGTGACCGAATGTTGTCTGTGAGTTAGCTTTTATCACTTGTGGGATGGTTAGCACAGGTTTGCATAGCCTCTTATGATTTTCATTGATACCTAAAGTTTGGAATACCATTTTAGAATGGGATATAAATGCCTTTTCAATCTCAGTCTGCTGCCTTATTCTCCCATGAGGCATATTGAGTGCAGAGATCTTCTCAAGGGCCTTCTTTACAGGTGAACATTTCAATAAGTCTTTGGTTAGGATATCACCTGTTTGAAACCAATAAACTAAAGCTGCTTCAGCCTTATCTTATTGTCTTTGAATTCTTGTCCTCACATTGGGTGAATCCTAGACATTCAGCTCTTGGTAGACATGACAGTAAGGAATTTTGTTGAAACTTCTTTCTATATCCTTAAGTTTAGCATATACAAGTGAACGCAGAAAATTATGAAGTTTATTTTCCCCAATTAACCAATCTATGCGTAGTTTAGAATATCCATCGATATGTAATTGAGTGATCCCCCTAATAATAGACTATTATCAATAACCATAGTTTGTCTATGCCCAATTATTAGTGCCTTCTCCCAGTGCTTCCTTAAACCTGGCATTATGGTTTTCCAAATTAAATAAAACACCTGTGGACTGCCCCACAAACTCCCGGTCTTTCTTGATATGCTCCATCAAATAAAACCCAAGCTATGGATTTTCAGTATTTAGTTCAACAACTATTCTAGAAGGTTTTTCCTGTTCAGCTGACTGCAACCCTTCATATGTGTACCTTATTTGTTGAATCATGACTTACCCGAAGGGGACATTTCTATGTTTTGAAACAACATGTCATTTCTCACAAGCCACAGGGCTCATGAGACCACATAGTGCAGTGCTTATGATCCCTTGAAAACTTATCTTCCATGCATTGTTTTAACTTTTAAGCATTTCTCTACTGTAGTACCCTGCCATAAACCTGAACCTCTGGCCAAGGCTAGTGAGTTAATCCATACCTCTTTAGATAAGGGACAGTGGATAGTGGACACACATATGACTGATAGTTAGTCCTCAGCCATACAAAGAATGTTGTTGGATCCTAGCAGGTATGTTCCAGGATCTTTTCTTCAAATCTTCCCAAGTCATCATCTTATTCACAAGTGCCACCCACATAAACTGACGAGTCTTTAATGGAGCTTTAATCTTCCATATAGACTTCCATATTTATACATTCCTACCTTGATCATCTTTAGTGAACATTGCTTTATATCCTAAGTACGTTGTATACCTGCCTGAATTATTGTTTTTGTACCAGATTAAGGTGTCCTCTCTGACTCTCAACTGAATATAACTCTTTTGATGTCTCTGAAGCCTACAGCTTCTTCCCCCCCTATGGGAAGTCTATGATATTTTTTCCATCCCTAATTCTAGAGATCTATTGTATCATCCAAGCAATAAACTACCTACAAATGTAATAGATCAAAGCTTCTGAAAGTTTCTAATGGCTTGAACATCCAACACAGGCATCATAGTAGTTTATAATCTATTTCATGTTCTTGGAAAAAATGTGAGTGTGTATAATCAAAATTTGTTAATGCCATGTCTAGACCAACCCTTAAAATTTGTTTGGTAAGCTACTATTTAATTTATGAACTTTTTGCTCTATTCTAAGTGCTTTTTTACCATATGTTGCATTTGAATAAATATAACACTTATAAGGAATAAGTTTTAACTTCTTATCATTTTCTATGTGTGTTATTGGAGTTTTAGTTTTGTGTTAAATTGGTCTAATGAATTGTTCCTGGAAGGCGCTTCTTGGTGATATGGGTACCGGAAAATCGAGCCTCGTTTTGCAATTTGTCAAAGGATATTTTTTGGAATATCATGTTAATTGCACACTTGTTGTTGTTGTCTCTCCAAGGCTTTGTTTGAGTATTGGTTCAATTTCTTGATTTAAGTTGTCCTGCATGTTTTTAGGAGTCAACAATTGGAGTAACATTTTTCTCACAAACACTAGCTGTGAATGAGGTCACTATAGAATTTGAGATATGGGACACTGTAGGACAATAAATATATCATAGCGTAGCTCCCATGTATTATCATGGTGCTGCTACAGTGATAATTTTTTATGACATCACAAATTCAATATGTAACATATCTTCCGTTTGAGTCGCATTTTAGGCATGGACACATAACTCATATCCATATTTCCCACAGAGATTCCTCATATGCTATTCTTTTGTTTGTTTTGTGTTTTTAGTTGAGATATGAGTGATAGATAACTTCATAAAGATGTAGTTTTCTTGTAGGACAAAGTTCTCTCTAGTGCTTTAATACTTGGTCACCTCACACTTGGACTCAGCGGAGTTGACCAAGTTGACCTCTAGCCGCTTCAACGCCGCCTATAAAATGATTTGGTGGTTGGTTCAATATCAAACCGACCAAGTTCGCCAAGTCACTGTGGACTGAACAACATTAAATTGATTAAAGATTTAATTAACTTAAATTGAATTTAACTTGATTGCAATGATTTTTCTTAAATACTTGAACTGATGCCATGGACACTAAGATCCAAACTAATTATCTGAACTGATCCGATGGACAAGGAAATTAAATCAATTATCTCAATCCTAACAATAATGAAATGGATCATAAAAAGGCTCCAAAAACTAAGGCAGAGTCTGCAAGGTCTCCATAACTCTCCATCATCACAGTTCAAAAGAGGAAGTATTGCTCACAAAAGGCTCCTCAATAGAAACTAATTTAAAAATCATTAATACCATCATCCATGGTGTGACTGAAGGAAGAGTCACCGTTGTATGATTCTATTGATTCAGTCAAGAAACTCCCTCTCTGGCAGCACCAGGGCAACATGAAATCTCAAGTCCACTGTTGTCGAGCCACTGTATGCTGCCTCTAATTCTGGTCCATGTAAATGGGGTAGAAACAGATTCACAACAATGATTCAAAATGCAAACACAAACAACTAACTTCAAATGCAAGAATGTTGGGGGTAACTTGCCTTTAAGTTTTTAACCCTCCCAATATGTGGATTACATTATTTTTGGACTTTTAAAACTTATGACTAGTCATGTGAGCAAGTTAACAATATGTAAACTTTACACTAACTTCAGCTACTAAATTTCAATATTCTTACGACTGTATACAAACTCATCTAACAATAGTTCATCTTACATGGTTGCACCGAGAGTAGCAAGTTGCTTACAGCCCAGTATGGGGGACATGCTGTCATGTAATGAACATGACAACAAAAAAAATATAAAAAAGTAAACTTTCTAACAACATATGTTGGCTCTATTTTAAATTTTATACAAAAGGTATAAAAAATTAAAGCCAACATGGATCCATCTTAAATCTTGATCTTACACCCATAGGGATCATATTTATTCATGTGTAATTTTTATACAAGAAGAAAAAAAATTATGCAAGCAATTTGATCCTTCTTGGTTCTTGATAGATCCGGATTTAAGATGGATCTATGCTGGTCTATACATGAGCAGGAATTGCATATTTTTTCTGTCTCTAATGGTTTGGAATCTCAAATTATTTTTTCAAAAAAAAATTATGTATTTTTTTAGTAAATTGAGTCATTATATTCAAACAAGTCTGAGCTTTAAAACATTGGTTCTCTCCCGCTTTCAATTATTTATTTTTCTTCAAAGTTTAGCTTTCCTTTGTGTTGCTTGTTTGGTGGGACAACTGCTAACCATCAATTTCTATAGGAGCAATTTTCCAAAAATTATTCCAATTCATTATTCAAAAACTTCCAGTTAATGTATTTTCTATGATTCCCAACATACCCTTGATAGTTCTTTCAGTAGAATGCTTATTGCAGTCAAGGCTGCAATGAGGGTTAGAAATAGCCCTTGCAAAAATATTTTTGTACCAAGAAAAGTGACGTGCCCTTACAGCCTGGCGTGGAGGAGATCTCTGTGTTTGTGGGTATGTGTGTGTATGTGGATAACACTATAAAATGAAATGAAAAAATAAGCAGACGTCTGACAGCTAATCTCAAAAAAGAGAGCCTCCCTTTTATTTATTTTAATTAATTACCATAATGTCTATAAAATAAACTAGCAAAAGACCCATTTTAACCTCTGACATTTTAAACGGTAAGAGGTTTGCACCTATTTGTTTCCATAGATCCAGTGTTGAGATGAATCTATGCTAGTTGGAATCATGGATGTCAAAGCTCTATAGCTATAGTTTGAGCAAATACCTCATCAAATGCAATCTTCTGAAAGGAATCAACAGAACCTACTGATATGTGTGTACATATTTTTATATTTCTATAATTTCAGGCTCATTGTTTGAACTTTTATATGTTTAAAAGCATGACATATTCTAAATTCAATATTTGTTTTCATATCCCTAGTTTTAAAGGTTTTAACTTTTCTAATATGTACATATTTCAATTTGCATGTATATTTTTCTGTTTCTAGAGTTTTTGAAATGGTTATTTTTTAAACTATCCCTTACCATTACTTAATTTCAGGTTTCTTAGCTTTATAGCTATGTTTCATGGGTAATTCTTGTACCAAATTGGGTGTACCCAAGATAGGGGCAACCCCGTTTATAGGTACCCACCCGTAAATATTTGCATGTATATTTTTCTCTATTTCCAGAGATTTTCAATTACTTATTTTTTAAACTATCCCTTACCATTACTTAATTTCATTTTTTAGATTTATGGCTATGTTTCATGGGGAATTCTTGTGGTAGTTAGGGTGTACCAAAGATGAGGACATCCCCATTTATGTTTACCCACCCATGGGGTACAGGTACCCCTATGCAACAGAGGTTTGACGACATTTCCAATCCAAATTCTTTGAAGTGATTATGGTTTCAACTATTCTTTATCATTACTTCATTTCTTCTTTGTTGAACTGCATATGGTGGCCTTAGATCTACTGTCCTCCCCATTTGTTGGATTTTTTCCAATGTACATTGATCATTAACTGCATATACCTGCCTTTCCCCCCCTGGCACCCATCACTGTGAACATAACTTTAGGCTTTGGTGGGAAAATACTTGAAAGTGTCAAATTTATAATTATTTTCTTGAGCATAAATTATATACAGGTGTCAAATCGATCCTAAGTGGAAATTGTTTCAAGTTCTTTTATTTCGGGACAAATATTTCATGATAATTACACTTGCAAATATAATTGTGAATGTTGGTATTACTTTCAAATAATTATTATTACTCATCTCAGATCATGCTTATGTACGATTCTTTTACCCAAGCAAAGAATTGGGTGTTGGAGCTTCAAAAACAAGGTATTACCATCTCATATGTTTGAACTTTGGAATGACTCACTTTTGACTAGAGGAAGTTAAAGAGACTGATTTGAACATGGTAATCTAGGAAATATATTTCCCTACTAAATTTTCAGCCTTAGCTGTAGGCAACCCAAATTTGGTTATGGCCCTTGCTGGAAACAAGGCTGATGTGACAACAAAGAGGAAGGTCGAAGCATAGGTATTCTAATTCTTAATTATTATTTTTCTTTGAAGATAATGATATAGTTTTCAAATCTAAAAATATTACATATTATTAATGGTTACTGAAATGTATGTTCCATAGTTTATGTTTATTATAAAATCCAAAACAGTCCTTATGTGATTTTTGAAGGTAAGAATGTTTCGGATCTTGAAGCGTTATAAGATATTTCGAAGTAATTCATAGTTTTTTCCATGGATCCCAAGCTCTGAAGGATGATGAAAAAAGTCATCTATGGAGTGTTCATTCACCAATGGTTAAGTCCTTGTTCTTGAAGAGATGAGACATCCCATGACCTTTGCTGCCATAACACAGAGCTGAGGCCAGTGAAAAAGACTGCTACAGCGACCTGAAGAATTCCACATCCTTCGAACTTGCATCTGTTAATAGATAAGTTAAGTGAAGCCTCTAGCAAGAGAGCCTTCATTGCTTTAACATAAAGTTGTCAAAACTGAAAGCCTTAAACATGCTCAGAATATAGGACCAATCAATACATTCATAAACTGTTTCAATGTCGCTCTTAAATAAAAGGATGTGGAGGACTAGGCACTATTTTGAATGAACTATCTTCTGATGAAATCCATCTGCTCTAGGAAATTATCTTTAGGCAACAAATGCTTGTTACCCATTTGTAAGGCTTGTTTTTTTATAACTTAAATAAGTCCAATCCAACAATATCTCATGTGATCTTATAAGAAAATCTCATGTGACCTCATAAGATTTTTATAAAAAGCAATACAATTTTCATTTTTGCTAGCTCAGCTACTCCGGATATCACGGTAAGTGTTTTCTATTAGTCTATGCAACAATTATTTTTTGAAGTTTTAGCCTTCATAAATGACCCTACATGTTGATATATATGTATAATCTATTGTCAATATTTTTTGACTTGAAATTATTCATGGTTTTGAGTCTGGGCTTGAATGTACTCACCTTAACTGTAGATTAGAACTTCTTAGGTGTGACGCTATAGGCACTCCTTAATGCTATTGTCAAAGGTTCTACTTCCTAGTTTCATGTCTCAACCTATTTTGGTCATTCGTGGACTTTAATTTCATTTCATTTCTCATGTTTGGTTATTTCAAGTAGTTTTGAGTGATAGCTTGTCTGTATGATGTAATCCACTACTATACTATTAATAACTTCCATATCTCTATATAAAGTTCTTATGATGCTATTCTCAAATACTTGACGCGGTTATGAAGCCAATATTCCTGGCCACATTCTCTCATTCCTATTATGCCTTTTTCCCCTCTTCTGAAGTGTGTTTTTTTCCCTCTTCTGAAGAGAATGGGATACCAAAGCCAAATTTGACAATTGGTTCTTTCCCTAATTTTGGGTCTCAGCGAAAACAATTTAATATCTCGTCTGAATGATTTCATTATATAATGTGTATGTTGTTGCTTTTTATGGATAAACGTAAAGATAAATTTACTGTAGATTATTTTCAGTACTCACATTAAGTTTTTCTCTTCCACGTATTATTTTTTCCAGCAATAGTGATAGTTAAAAAAGTT
>LPNX010377910.1:326944-350332 GCA_001517045.1 Pseudotsuga menziesii | reverse complement strand
AACGCATGCAATGCCACCTCAACCATGGGGGATGATGTCATCTACTAGAATGTAATTGGTTGATTTTTATAGTACATTTTGGTCCTTTTGAGGCCCATTTTGACATCAAATTCTCTCTAATGAATGATCTGACATTTTTTGCTCTGATTGGTTCAAGTTGGGGTATTAATAGTGGTAAATAAACGATAGCTCTTTGGCTATTGTAACAATTTGAAGCAGCCAATGAAGGAAGATCTATATACCTGCAGTATCAGGCCCAAAGGTCAAAAACCATTTTTGTAGATAAATGTTGCATCCTTGGAGGTTGTTTTAGTTGCTTTAATATTATTGAAGATCTCAGTGGGGATCAAAACCATTTTTGTAGATTAATGTTGCATTTTCGGAGGTTGTTCTAGTTGTTCTAATATTATTACAGACTCAGTGAGGAGTCAAAACACTTACTAAATCAAGCTTACTGCTGAAATGAGTTAACCATACTTAGTAAATAGTGGGGAGGGTTTCTAAGATTTGACAATTATTCAGTTAGTATAAACGAAGATGGCAATTCCATACCAGAAACTTGATGAGTCCATACTAGAAACTTCCATAGTCGACAAAAAATTTCATGTTTTGGTAAAAAATTTAGCATTTTTTTAGGTTTTTCTATTTGTATCAGTTTCATTTTAGAATTTTTGCTAGTTTTCTTGAATCCAAATGATATTCCTGATCTTCAAATTTGTTGGGTTGATCCTCAAATTATAAAGGACTCTGTAAGTTAGGTTCTCAAATTCTTAAAGGGTTCTAGATCAATGGAAGAGCATCTGCCTTACAAGCAGGAGGTTGGTGGTTCGATTCCTCCATGCCCTAATGATATTATGATATTGGTTAAATACTAAAAACGACTAAATTAGTGACCAAAACATGAGAGACGTGACTAGGCATTAAAAATGATGCAACACATGGCGCTAATGATGAAGCCAAACATGGCGTTGATATGGTAGAAAAATAAGACGTTACTTTGGATGCAAAACATGGTGCTACATAGGAAGAAAAATATGGTGCAACAATAGAAGCAATATTTGGCGTCATTTTGGTAGCAAAACATGATGCAAAAAAGGAAGCAAAAATTGGTGCAAATTTGGAAGCGAAAATTGGCACATATTTGGAAGTAAAACATGGTGCAAAATGGGATGCTAAAGTGGTTGCAAAAATGGATGCTAACATGGTGCTATTAAGGATGCAAATATGGCGCTAACGAGGGTGTCATTTAAGAAGCAAAAGCAGACACTCGCTAGGAAGCAAAGAAGGACATTATTTAGGAAGAAAACCTCGACGTTGTTTAGGAAGCAAATTTGGGCGCTATTCTGGAAGCAAACCTTGACGTTGTTTAGGAAGCAAAGTTGGACGCTATTCTAGAAGCAAAAAAAGAGACGCTATTTTGGACGTCATAAAGGATGCTATTTAGGAAGCAAAAAAAGACTTTTTTGGGGACACTTTAAGTTTTGTCCATGACGCGTCCCATTTAGCGTCTAGTTTGACCACTCAATGTAAAAAAAAATACACTAAATAGGATGCTAATTCCAAGATCTGTTGTAGTGTTTGGCCACAAGTGAAAGTGTTCTCCCATTAAAAAAAATGGTATTTCCTTAAAACATGGAAACTAAGCATAATTAGGGGAAAGAAGGGATCAAAGTGGTTGGAACAAGGAGGAAAATGGTTAAGGTCAAGGAGGTTAGATGGTGCACTTATGGAGGTAGTGGGAAAATTATGGATCATTAATAACCAACTTGTGCATTGTTAATAATAATAAATCTTCATTTTTTACTTTTTATTTTTTGGTTTCATGTTCATAAATTAAGGTATCCATGCTCAATGTACCCCCTATTTTGACTAGTTTTGGTAAAAACCTTATATCTTATTGCCTATGTGTCCAAATTGAATTCCATAAGTTTATGCACTTAGCTAACAAAAAATTAGACCCCACCCTGTCTTCATATCTATAATTTGGGAGCCTTTACCTACATTTGAGTTGAAATGGAAACTAGATAATTGGTTAGTCCAAAAATCCAAAAATCCAATATACCAAAAGTTGTTCCAAAACCATTCCTTTGTTTCTAAACCTCCTACCTCAAGTCAATTCCTAGTGGTTGAAGAAAAATATTGGAGTGTTTTACAAAATTTTAAATTTTAGTTGTTCCAAAACTATTCCCTCATTTCTAAACCTCCTACCTTAAGTCAAATCCTAGTTGAAGAAAAATATTGTAGTTTTTTACAAAAATTTTACTACAGAAGTTGTTCCAAAACCATTCCTTGATTTCTAAGCCTTCCAAAACCATTCCTTGATTTCTAAGCCTTCCAAAACCATTCCTTGATTTCCAAAACAATCTCAAGTCGATTCCTAGTGAGATTGTGATTGTTCTTATATATTATTTTCCTAATTTCTAAGTCTCTTACCTCAAGTCAATTCCTAGTGAGATTGTGATTGTTCTTATATATTCTTTTCCTGATTTCTAAGCCTCTTACCTCAAGTCAATTCCTAGTGAGATTGTGATTGTTCTTATATATTCTTTTCCAGATTTCTAAACCTCCTACGTCAAGTCAATTCCTAGTGTGATTGTTCTCATATATTCTTGAAGAAAAATATTCCAATATAAAGTTTTTAACGACTTTATACCTTGTGATTCAAATTTAAATTGACTTAAGTAGAGTAGTTAAGATTTTTTTTAAGTTAATATTGTATTACAATGACGAAAAAAATTAATACATGTGCGCTTGATAGTTATTAAAATACTATAGTTGAAACATATTAACTATTTTAAGAATTATTTTGTGTTATTTGTTTAAAGCTCGTCGTTTCAACTACTTTATTTATTTATGCATTTATGTGAGCATTCTTGGTCATAAAACATTGCTTCACTCATCACATTATACTTATTTTCATATTGTGGGTTCATTTAATTTAAATGATATATGTTTCCTTTAGATTATGGTGATGTTTTTATATTTACCTATGTGGGCTATGCTATCCTTTTCTTCATTGTTATTGTTTGATGATTCTATAGTTGCAAAAGGGTGATATATTTATGATTGGTATTAGGATGGTTTATTATTTTTTAAATCTAATGTTGTGATAGATCTATGTTAAAATTTGTATTCAATAAGAAAGAAACATAAAGAGATTAGAAATTTGTAGTGTGAAAGCTTGAATTATGACATGCGTTGTAAATGATTAGGCTTCAACTGGTTGTAATGTGTGTTGGGTAGTTATTGTATTTTAAGTAAATTTGTCTTGATTTATTATTTTTTCAAAGAATTTAGGTAACTAATTTTCAATAAAAACATATATAGTGAATGTCAAGAATAATGGAAAGTATAAGATGAGTTTTGTAATGATGATCAACTTGTAAATTTTATTTTCTGGGTGGAAAGGATAATGATGTTATTTGAGAGTGTATGTATTACAGTTCAGTGTTGATGATAATATTCAATCTTCATAGTAAATTACATTATATTTAGTGGAAGAGATAGCGAGATGATTTTTCCCAATATGTATAAATTTTAATATGAGAAAGAATTCAATACAATTTAATGTTAATGATATTGTTGTTTCTTCATAGTAAATTATACAAATTTTGTTGTGAAAGAACCATAGTTTTTGGAGTAGTTTTTTGGACCTGTCATGTATCCCAATTTCAATAACATTTTATGTTTAAGAAAACATTATATTTTACTTTTATTGTAAAGTTTATGACTATTGACTAAGTGAGCTTAAGGATGACTGTAATTAACTATGTTGAATATTTTATTATTTAATAAATAAAAGATGAGACAAATAGCCTAAGGAGGTTGTTGAATGAGTGTCCACTAGTCCCCACTAGGCCGAATAGACTGGGGTGAGAGCAAATTGACACATGGCAACATCCTCAATCACTTCTTGTTGTTGCAGGGGGTAAATTCCCTATTTCGTGGTCATATTCCCCAAGAAAGTGGAGCAAAGTAGGTGGCTCATTAATTGAAAAACTGACCAAAAGACCTAGGCATGCATATATCTATCCATCAAATTCAGTAGGAGGTTGTTCATTCTTACCTTGTGAAATTTATGAAGTTGAGAAAGGAGCACAAGAGATTCAATGAGCAAAAATTTAGAAGTGGATTGAGTGATTAAGACTCCATTTAGAACTAGTGCAGCCACATAGCTGATTTCTATACTGTTGAGGACAGAATTACCATTGTTAAGTACTATTGTTGAGTTGCAGGCATATTTGATCCCATTTATTAACACAATGCATTCATCCTGGTGGATCAGTGGACAGGCTCAGGGGTCCTAAGACAAGCAAATGAGCTATCTTCAGGAAAATGTTGGGTGGAACAGGGTCCTTGGGATGTTTATCTCTTCTACAAATTACCAGGTTCCATTGTGTTATATTATTTATTTCTGTCAAAGCAAATTATTGGAATGAAATCAGTCATGTTTAGTTTTTCTATTATTACTTAAATACTTTGAGTGTGCTAGTAGAATGCTTAAGTCTACATTTTATTCAGGAAAGTTGATTGGTATATGATTATCAGAATAAATGAGTCTAGAATTAGAAATGATTGATTAATGAGTAAAATTCATTTCTACATTTTTTCACTCATCTTACGATGACGCACTCTAGTACAGAAGGATCGTTTAGCTATAGATAGGAATGATTATTACATGGATAAAATGATCTAAAACTCTTATCGAATTGAAGAGTTTACGTAAAAATGAATCAATAATCTTTTCTTCTGATAAGTTACCAACAATATCTTCAAGTAATTGTTTTAACATTGGAATCTTTTTATTGTTATTTTCGAGTTATTTAGCATAATAATCCATTTTTAGAACTTAACCTTTTATACAAAAACCTCTAAGAACATTACATAGAGTCCATTTTAGTAAGTTCAGTGTCACACAATCTTTAAACTGTGTGAAGTATAGTACATTAACAAATGTTACTCTAGTCACATTACAATAAATAATGTACATTTAAATTATTTACTAGCTATTTTTAACTTTAGTAATAATAGGTTGAAAATGGTTAAGATTATAACACCTATTGTATTATAGTATATAAATTAAGTATTTAGTAAACGAGAGTGTAAACAATCAATATAACACTATTACTATTTTTAATATTTGTAAATTGCCATTCTAAAACCCTACTCATTAATACAATCCTTTATATCCATTTACAAAACAAGAAGATTACCACATCTAGCAATTATTTTAAAATAGTCAACTGCATATTTAATATAAGGTCCAATTCATATCTCTTAAAATATTTATCCAACAGTTAATTAAGTTGAAGGATAGATTTCCAGCTTTTCGATGAAAAGATAAAGTTATCATAACCTAATTATTGTTTATAGAAATATCAAAAATCAGAATATAATCATCTTACTTAAATACCAAAACAGTTTATTAAACCAAACCCTAGGTTAATCCTTTATGGTAGAGATTACACAATTAGAATTGCAAACAATTAATTTTTCCAATGGCTTTAACCAGTTCACAGTCATACAAGAAATTACAACAAGTTGTTGACATAGCATAAAAACTCTTTACCAAGCTTAATGCACTACGCAACTGAAACTACAAAAAGGAAAACAAATGCTAACAAATATTTACACTATGGTCGTAAGCTCTCCCTTTTAAAAACAAAAGAGTTATAAACAGAGTCTTCAATTTATCAATAATTTAACCAATACAATCACCACATGGTTCAATGGCATAAAACCAAAATGCCTTAACGGTTCATAGCCTCGAAAGTGTTACAGTGGTTGAGCAAGAGGCCGAGGAAGTTTCCATATAGCTTAAATATAGTATGAACAATGATTACAAAACCCTCGAAGAGTAATATTCTTACCCTAACTCCTTATTACAAGAGCCGTAGCTCACTTGTGAAACCCCAAAGGTTATCACTAAGGATGGCCTTACGGCCTCCACAACTTTTCCAAAACAAAACAACTTTTTACCACAAGTAATTTTGAACATGCAGTAACATTCTACAAGTTCCATTGGTATCATATGCGACACATTCACAACGAAGGGTACCCAAGGTTGGGACCGAGGCTTACCCGAGACTTTCTCGCTCACCCTTTACAGTTCATAGGAACCTTCGACTATGCATTTCCAAGCAATCTCCACCTACCATCAACCGCAACTGATCAACAGTATTTTAGTATTTAGTTTAGATAAAAAAATAAATAAAAAAGAAGGAACACATGGAGAATTATTTTCAACTTACCAAGTGTTTAACGTTGAGCTCACGGTTATGGCAAAGAACCATAGCTTCAATCTTTCTAACGCCACCGGAAACACGAGTGATCATTGTTTTTAACGTTGAGTTAGAAGAAATGAAGATGGCAAAGAACCATGGTTCAAGTGTGCTAACGCCACGGGAAAACAAAGAGTGACAACCATTGTAGAGACCCAAGGAGGCCAAGGGCCTGTCGGACTACTCTCCCTTTCCAAAAACAAACTACTAATGAAACCAAGCAAATTTTTAGAGAAAACATTGAATGTAGTTGCTTAGGGATTATCACCCAAAACCCTCCACCTTGCGAGCATCCACCACATGGATCGCACTACCTTTGAAATCTTTTCTTAGCTTGATATAGTTTGAACCTGTGATTTGTGTAAAAGTAATACCATTACATTTGTTAAAATTAAACATTTCATTGTTATGCATGATGGAGATTTAGTTAGGTTATATGTTTTAGTTTCTATTTAGTGTAATTTTCTCTAAACAATCATAATTTTGTTATTTATTACATTATTTTTTTCATTTGGAAAATAGTTTAGACCATATATTTGTATATTTATTTGTGGCTATATGAATATTTCTCTGTTGAAACATGAATGGTGGCAAATGGATGTATAATGATCATGCAATGCTTGTTATGGTAGAAGACATTAAAAAAAACATGTTGAAGATAGCAATTTGAAGATAAATGTTCCTATAAAAAGAGTTTTAAAAGATAATGAAAAAATAAATATGTAAATATGTAAATAGCCATTAAAATGCAAAATAACTATTTAACAATTAAAACTAATAATGGTTTATAACCACCCAGCATGAATGTTGAAGACAATATTAAACCAAGCCCAAATAAAAAAAATAAGAATATACATAAACTAAAAGTGATGGTAACCATTGACATGGAGAAAAGAAATAAATATTGAACCTAATGCAAGAAAGGTTCTAAATTGAATATTTAAATATAAGTATAGATGTTTTAGTTTCTATTTAGTGTAATTTTCTCTAAACAATCATAATTTTGTTATTTATTAGATTATTTTTTTCATTTGGAAAATAGTTTAGACCATATATTTGTATATTTATTAGTGGCTATATGATTATTTCTTTGTTGAAACATGAATGGTGGCAAATGGATGTATAATGATCATGCAATGCTTGTTATGGTAGAAGACATTAAAAAAAACATGTTGAAGATAGCAATTTGAAGATAAATGTTCCTATAAAAAGAGTTTTAAAAGATAATGAAAAAATAAATATGTAAATAGCCATTAAAATGCAAAATAACTATTTAACAATTAAAACTAATAATGGTTTATACCCACCCAGCATGAATGCTGAAGACAATATTAAACCAGGCCCAAATAAAAAAAATAAGAATATACATAAACTAAAAGTGATGGTAACCATTGACATGGAGAAAAGAAATATTTAATATTTAATATAAGGTCCAATTCATATCTCTTAAAATATTTATCCAACAGTTAATTAAGTCGAAGGATAGATTTCCAACTTTTCGATTAAAAGATAAAGTTATCATAACCTAATTATTGTTTATAGAAATATCGAAAATCAGAATATAATCATCTTACATAAATACCAAAATGGTTTATTAAACCAAACCCTAGTTTAATCCTTTACAGTAGAGATTACACAATTAGAATTGCAAACAATTAATTTTTCCAATGGCTTTAACCAGTTCATAGTCATACCAGAAATTACAACAAGTTGTTGACATAGCAGAAAAACTCTTTACCAAGCATAATGCACTGCGCAACCGAAACTACAAAAAGGAAAACAAATGCTAACAGATATTTACACTATGGTCGTAAGCTCTCCCTTTTAAAAACAAAAGAGTTATAAATAGATTCTTCAATTTATCAATAATTTAACCAATACAATCACCACATGGTTCAATGGCATAAAATCAAAATGCCTTAACGGTTCATAGCCTCGAAAGTGTTACAGTGGTTAAGCAAGAGGCCGAGAAAGTTTCCATATAGCTTAAATATATTATGAACAACGATTACAAAACATGGAAGATTAATATTCTTACCATAAATCCTTATTACAAGAGTCGTAGCTCACTTGTGAAACCCCAAAGGTTATCACTAAGGATGGCCTTACGGCCTCCACAACTTTTCCAAAACAAAACAACTTTTTACCACAAGTAATTTTGAACATGCAGTAACATTCTACAAGTTCCATTGGTATCATATGTGACACATTCACAACGAAGGGTACCCAAGGTTGGGACCGAGGCTTACCCGAGACTTTCTCACTCACCCTTTACAGTTCATAGGAATCAACCTTCGACTATGCATTTCCAAGCAATCTCCACCTACCATCAACCGCAACTGATCAACAGTATTTTAGTATTTAATTTAGATAAAAAAATAAATAAAAAAGAAGGAACACATGGAGAATTCTTTTCAACTTACCAAGTGTTTAATGTTGAGCTCACAGTTATGGCAAAGAACCATGTGGATTGCACTACCTTTGAAATCTTTTCTTAGCTTGATATAGTTTGAACCTGTGATTTGTGTAAAAGTAATACCATTACATTTGTTAAAATTAAACATTTCATTGTTATGCATGATGGAGATTTAGTTAGGTTATAGTTGATATTTTTTTTATGCATCAAATACATGCCTAGGTTTGCTATTTTTGTAGTTAGTTCTAGTGTCAAAATATCAATGTTAATTCTTATGCTTAGGTAAGTTATAGGATTAACATGATTTAAGTTCATCGTTTTAAAACATTGAGAATGTAATTAAGTTCCTATTATTACAAGCAACTAAAAGCATGTTTTGATAATTATACCATCAAACTTATAATTTATTGTTTAAAACAAATAATCAACCTATCAACTGCAATTTGCTACATAGGTAGAATAGTCCTTGCTATAGGCCTAGGAATATAATCTAGACAAAAAATAGAGTCACTATGGTAGTTGACTTGCTTAAGTCTCGAGAATAAAATTTAAGGATCTTTCCTAACTTACTCGTTTAGTCTTCGAAGCCTTAAATTCTTACATCATAAACGTGGAAGTAAGTTTTTACCTATGAATCCTATACAAGCATCAGATCTGCGTTAGCTTAAGAAAAGTTAAGTAAGCCTCGAGATAACCTCAAGCCCCTTCAGTAAGAAAACAAAATAACCATTAGAATCTTACACATTTGTTACAAAATTCTTAACTTAGGAAGTTAAATCTACTCGAAAAATGAGGTAGAAGATCCACAATGTATTAAACATTGAATACAGTAAAGATCCACAATATATTATTTTTTGATAGTCACCAAATATTTTTGGTAGTCACGTGAGTATAGATGTTTTAGTTTCTATTTAGTGTAATTTTCTCTAAACAATCATAATTTTGTTATTTATTACATTATTTTTTTCATTTGGAAAATAGTTTAGACCATATATTTGTATATTTATTTGTGGCTATATGATTATTTCTTTGTTGAAACATGAATGGTGGCAAATGGATGTATAATGATTATGCAATGCTTGTTATGGTAGAAAACATTAAAAAAAACATGTTGAAGATAGCAATTTGAAAATAAATGGTCCTATAAAAAGAGTTTTAAAAGATAATGAAAAAATAAATATGTAAATAGCCATTAAAATGCAAAATAACTATTTAACAATTAAAATTAATAATGGTTTATACCCACCGAGCATGAATGCTGAAGACAATATTAAACCAGGGCCAAATAAAAAAAATAAGAAGACAATATTAAACCAGGGCCAAATAAAAAAAATAAGAATATACATAAACTAAAAGAGATGGTGACCATAAAAAACTATTTAACAATTAAAACTAATAATGGTTTATACCCACCGAGCATGAATGCTGAAGACAATATTAAACCAGGGCCAATTAAAAAAAATAAGAATATACATAAACTAAAAGAGATGGTGACCATTGACATGGAGAAAAGAAATAAATATTGAACCTAATGCAATAAAGGTTCTAAACTGAATTAATATAAAATAACAAGAAACCTGATGATACCAATATTCCACATATGGCAAGGCTATTTTACCTCTTCAGTTTTACCATAGTTTTCCATGAGATGGACAAATAATATCATATAATTCTAATTAAATATAATCTCTAACCCTAGTTCTCTACTTGCAACGAATTACAACATATGTAAATAAAGATATAATAAACAGAATCGGCCATTTACAGAAATGTAAGTTACGCTGGCTACGACCTCCGACCTCTCAAAGAATAGATATATGGACGAGAGTCATCCACTCAATCCCAGGTTACTTCCCAATCCCAACTACTGTTGCCGTTGTATGCTTTATCTTCCTCATCAGCGTTCTTTGATGATTCTCCACTGGACTTTTGAATGGAGTCCTCCATTTTAGCTAGTAATGCCTCCGAAGGTTTCATCGATAGTGACAGAAAATCAGCAGGGGCACTTGTTAAAATGGCCCTGCAGGTATTACTAAAATGCGAAAGTCCATCGAACTGTTGTATGTATTGTTTGTAAAGATGCACTACCTTTAGAGCATTCTCTCTGGGCAAGGTGAAGAAGGAATCCACTAGCTTTCCCATAGAATAGTTGATGGCTGCATAGAGAAGGGGACAATCCTTCACAAGTAAATGGAGTGCATACTGAATGAGGGAGTTCAATGCGACCTGACTTCCCAAGGGAGTGCAATCTAAGAGGAACCCAACAAGTTTTTGCAGAGAGGTCAGATATTCCAAATGGTTTTCGATTTCCAAATCCTCTATCTTCTGCGTATTTTGATTTTGGACCACTTTGCCATACCTGGCAACTAACCTGTGGCATTGCAGTGCCTGACTCAAATAACAGGAGTATGTGCGAACCCAGTAAACACATTCCCTGGCGAGAGGGCTCGATCGATCCTCGAATTGCGACATTGTATTGAGTGCATCTATATGATACCAGTGCTGCGAGTCAAAAGAAGGGTGTAGCCCTTCCTGCACCAATCGATGAACAATTGCCAAAGTCTTGACAGCGACCCTCCAGTCCCTGGTAGCATTTAAGCGCAACTTAACACAGTTCATTACTATGGTGTAGTCCTCGCGCTCTTTCGTTGCAGACAATAGCGCTACCACATGCTCTTCCTCTGGAGGACTGTCGTTGTCACGAGTGGCATTATCGACTGCAATATTGATGGATTGAATGCGCCAAATCCCTACGGAAGCGACGCGCTTCAGCGCGTCGACATGTTGATTAATCCAAGAATGCATTCTTTCCAATCCCATTCTTTCAGATTATGCGAATTAACAACTGCGATGACGATAGCTAAGAAAGCAAAGAACACACCAACAATTAGCTGCACTGTTCAAATGAAAGATCGTTGTTGAAAACGTTTTATAATCCTCTTATCTCTGTCCGATAATGTTATGTCCGCCGACCAAAGTGAAAACAAATAAATATGAAACACAATTGTTGAGACCAGGCTTGGGTTCAACTAATTCAGCTCTTTCTCGGTTACATTTATAGGAACATCAACGAGCTCTCTCGATCCTAAAATGGCGATCTAAATTACTAAAAATAGTTAATACACCTAGAATTAATTTAAAACCGAATTCCGAGCATAAATGTTTATGACTCAATGATTACTAATTCTCAATACATTCCTACATTGTTTCTAAAGGTGTAGTTTAAAGATTCTACTTTTTCAATAAGTTTTGTTTTCAGAGTTAAGAAATCTTTAAAAAAATTTAAAATCACATATATTAAAGATAGAAATTACATAATTTGGATGCCATGGTGTAAAATATCTTAGAATCACATATATTAGGAATGGAAATTACATAATTTCGGTGCCTTGTGGTATAAAAAATCTTATAATCACTTATATTGCTGATGGAAATTACATAATATGGGTGTCATGGGGTATTTCAACGTGTTGAGTTTATTTATGGATTCAAAAACACAATTTGAACACTTTCAAATTTAGATTTTATCAAAAAGATTTACAAGATATGGACCAAAATCCAAAGTCAAAAACATAGAATAGAGTTCTTCATTTCCAATAGTTCCCTTAATGGAGAAATGAATTCTCTAACACGTGAAGTCTTCATCATAGTTATATCTTATTTTCAAATTTTATCTTCATATGAGCAAGCTTTAGTGTGTTGCATCATTTTTATAAATCATCTTGGGATTTTTCAGCGTACCCCTAATCATAACAATTCTCTTCAAGTGGTTTTGGTTTACCATGAACCACACAACACATCAAGTGGTTTTTAGCTACTAACTACAAACTTCCAAGTGTCATGACAAGTGGTTTTTAGATCATCATAAACTTTACAATAGAACATGTGGTTTTGGATGACCACTAAACATCATGATGGAGAAATTGATTGACAATGCACACACTTACTTGAAATTTCTTCAATATGGATTATTTCTTATGTACCTGCATAGAATTGATCATTGATGTACATAAAAAAAATAGTCTAGTACTTTATATTCATTAACAACACTTTTCCACGCGCTCTCTCCCAAATCCATCAAGTATGCTCTCATTCTTCTACTCCAAAAGGCATAGTTTGTTCCATCAAAAAGAGGAACGTTACCTTATCCTACCCCTTCATTGGAATTTGTATGATCCATGTGTGTCTTTTTTAGGATATTCCTTCAAGGTAGTTAAACTTTGTATAAGGATCTTGTTGGTTGTGGATCCTAATCTTCTTGATTCAGAGATATTGTAGTTCAGCCATGTTTGTACCCCAATTTTATTGTACGCTCGTCCCAGTAGGGAGGCATCATCCCCCCCACGGGGGCCTTGGGCGGGTCTTCCCCCCTAGCTGGAGTGTCCGGGGGTGAAGCCCCTAAAAGAAACTTTTGAGATGTTTGTTGGAAAACAATTTACATGCCCATGGTATTGGGTGACCCGTGATATTTTCCCACGGTTATTACCCTGCAAAATGAAAGCATTCTAATACATTTGTGTAATGTATTGTAGCATTGTAAAAAATATATATGTGATTATGTGAGAAAGATTGTGAGGGAGTGAAGAGGAAGTGAAGTAGGTTATACCCCTTCAATTTTGTTGGATGCTATAATAATAAAGGACTGGAAATTTATATGTGGATGTAGCCCATATTGGACAAACCACATTATATTAGTGTCTCTCTTGTAGTGTGTCTATGTTTTAATATTTGCATCTTATTTATTGTTATTGGTCTGCGATCCTATTTTTCTAACAATTGGTATCAGAACCAAAGGTCTATTTGGTTGGTGTTTGGCTGGTAAACTCGTAAGAAAGAAGGGTTCTTGGTTCGAGTGGGAGAAATGAAAGAATAAAGAAATTTTAGGGTCAAGAAATTTAACGGCCACGACTACCAATTATGGAAGATGCAAATGGAGGACTGTACGTACCAGAAGGATCTATTCCTACCGTTGAAAAAAAAATAGTTGGTGCCTATAAAGGATGAAGAATGGAAGGTTCTTAACATAAAGGCACTGGGAATAATAGGGTTGTTCCTGACTTTATTGGTGGCTTTCAATATTTCAAAAGAAAAGACAACATGGTGCATGATGAACACATTGGCTAAGCTCTATGAAAAACCCTCGACTTCCAACAAGGTATTTTTAATGAAGTGTTCATTTAATATGAAGATGTTAGAAGTTGGATCTGTTGCTGACCATTTAAATGAATTTAATACGATTACTAGGTAGCTCAGTTCTATAAAAGTGAACTTTGACGATGAGGTTAGGGCTCTTCTAATCATGTGCTCATTCCTAGAAAGATGGAATGGATTGGTCATGGTTGTAAGTAACTCAATCATTAGAGGAAATTTCAACTCAAAATGGGCCTTTTAACCATAATTTAAATTCCATGTCATCATGTGTTAGCCAATGAAATTGATTTAAATTTGAAATACCGTATAGGTCTTAAACAATTTTTTAATATAGATTTGGGGATAGGTATCATAAAAAAAACTACTTTTTTTGTTCGTATTTTCAACATATCTCCCTGTGTTTTTACTCAAATTTCAATCGGGAGAGCTTGTTGGATGTGAAATTAAATTCTGCATCCAACGAGTACCCACTTGCCATACTTTTGATGGACCCTGCTACCCCAAAAACAAGAAATACCTGTAAAAACATGATGATGACATCATCATCATAGTTTTTAGGTATTTCTTGTTTTTGGGGTAGTGGGGTCCATCAAAAGTATGCCGAGTGGGTACTCATTGGATGCAAAATTTAATTTCGCATCCAACGAGCTCTCCCGATCGAAATTTGAATAAAATCACAGGCCCGATATGTTGAAAATACGAACAAAAAAAGTAGTTTTTTTTCTTTTCTTACTCCAAAATTAATAAATATTATTTTATTATTTTAACTATTATATTATTATTTTTATTAGGAGGCCCATCTTGAGTTGAAAATTCCTCTAATGTTCTGGTTCAAACACTCTTAAATTTGATGATGTTGTTGGTATTATTCTTAGTGAGGAAATGCGAAGAAAATGAAAAGGTGAAACATCATGTAATGCATTGACCATGGAGAGAAGAAGAAGACAAGGGGAGAGAGGAAAGATCCCAGGTATTCACAACAAGTCCAGGAAGGAAAAATCCAAGTCACAACTAGGAAAGATAAAGAGTTGGAACTGTGGTAAGAGAGGACATGTGAAGAAAGACTACAAAGCTTCAAAGAAGAAAGGAGACAGACAGCAAGAGACTACTCAAGAAGCTAATGTATCAGGTGATGTGTTACAAGATGCTTTGATTCTTGTATTAGATAATACTAATGATTACTAGGTAGTAGATTCAGGGGCTTCATGTCATGCGACACCCCATAGGAAATTCTTTCATGATTATGTTTCAGGTGACCTTGGACATGTTTTATTGGGAGATAATGAACCTTGTAAAATTGTTGGACTGGGAAAGGTACATATTTAAGATAAATAATGGAAATGAATGGCTGCTAAAAAATGTAAGGCATATTCCTTCTATGAAAAGAAAACTGATCTCAATAGGGCATTTGGAAGATAGCGGTTTTTTGTCTATGTTTGGGAAAAAGTGGTGGAATATCACTAAAGGAGCACTGGTAATAGAAAAAGTATATAGGATAGGTATGTTGTATTTATGTCATCATAATATTGATTATTCTATCTCTGTAGCTTCCACAAAAATAGAAGCAGCATTGTGGCATCATAGGATTGGTCACACTAGTGAGAAGGGGATAAAGATTATTCACTCAAGGAAATTGCTCCCAGATATGAAGCAAATAAGTTTGGAATTCTATGATAACTATTTTTTTGGAAAACAGAAGAGAGTTATATTTCTCAGGTTTGGGAAATGGAAGAAGAGTGAAAAGTTAGATCTTGCGCATACAAATGTATGGGGACTGGTTCATGTACAATCTCTTGGTGGCCCTCATTCTTGTGTTACTTTGATTGATGATGTAACTAGAAAAACTCAGGTTTCTTGCATTAGACAGAAATCTGATGTGTTTGCTACTTTTAAGAGGCGAAAAACTTTGGTTGAGAATCATACATGAAAAGGGTTGAAATGTCTTAGATTTGATAATGGAGATGAATACTGCAACAAGTAGTTTGATAGTTTCTGTTCATACAATGGGATTCATAGACAGAAGACAGTCCCAAGACCGCCATAAAAAAATTATGTGTCAAAAAGGATGAGTATGACAATCATGGAGTGTGCAAGATGTATGAGATTGCATGAAGGGTTTCCCTTACAGTTTTGGGATGATGTTCTAGATACCGTTGTTTATTCAATAAATAGAGGGCCTTTTAGAAATTTGGATGGTGGGATTCCAGAGGAGGCATGGACAGGTAAAAGGTAAACTACTCATTTCTAAGAACTTTTGGTTGTGAAGCATTTGTCCATAATGATAAATAAAATGGAATAAATCTTGAGGCTAAATCCAAGAAATGTACCTTTATTGGATATGAGGTTGTTGATTTTGGTTATCGCTTATGGGATTATGAAAATAAAATAAAATAAACATTAGGAGTAGAGATTTAGTATTCAATGAAAAGGTTATGTACAAAGATCAATTGCAGGGACACAAAGAGGAAAAGGAAAACACAATGTACACAATGCTTGATGAGATCAAAGAAAATGAAGTTCCAAAGGTACCAAAAAAATCAAGAGAAGCAATAGGTATCTCAAACTCTTGCAATTGTAATAATATCTACCAGGGTAAGTAAACCTTTGAACGATTCTCTCCTTCACTGTATTATTTTTTAATGATTGATTCTAGTAAACCAGGATGTTATGAAGAGGCAATGCATGTAGAAACTAGAAATAAGTGGGAGTAAGGCATGAATGAGGAGATGGACTCATTTGTAAAAAAACAGACTTGGGATTTCTTTGAGTTGCCTACATGAAAAACAGCATTGCAGAATAAATGAGTTTACAAGTTGAAGGAAGAATATGGATGCAAGAAGAAGTACAAGGATAGACTTGTTTTAAAGGGGTTTACGCAAAATAAAGGTATAGACTTTGATGAAATATTCTCTCGTGTTGTTAAAATAAATTCAATTAGGACTATTTTAATTCTAGTGGTGGTAGAAGATTTGCATCTTGAATAGTTAGATGTAAAAAAGACCTTTCTCCATGGGAATTTGGAGGAAGATATTTACATGGGAGTAAAATTTCTATCCGACCATTTGCACTGATCGAACGATCAGCAACGCATGATGTGACAGCTCACGCGAGCCAGGTCGTCCGATCAGTGCAAATGGTCGGGTAGAAAGGTTACCCCATTTATATGTAGTAGACACAGGGGTATAAGGTCAAAGGCAATGAGAATTTGTCTTGCAGGTTGAAGAATATTTTGTATGGATTCAAGCAAGCTCCAAGATAGTGATATTTGAAATTTGACAGGTTTATGATAGAACAATGTTATAGTAGATGTCATTGTGACCATTGTGTTTATTTCAAGAGGCTAGATAATGGAAGATATATTATCTTCTTATTGTATGTGGATGACATGCTTATTGTAGGGTCTAACATGCATCATATAAATGCGCTCAAAAGGAAACTAGCTAAATCATTTGTGATGAAGGATTTTGGTGCTGCAAAGAAAAACTTTGGTATGACAATAATAAGAGACATGAAAAATCACTAATTGACTTTGTCTCAGGGTGAGTACATGAGAAGTTGTTGTAGATGTTTACAATGAAAAATGAAAAACTAGTTAGTAAACCTTTGGCTAGCCATTTCAAACTAAGTACGAAGATGTGTCCGAAGACACTGGAGGAGATAAAATACATGTTCAAAATTCCATATTCATCATCAGTTTGTATCTTGATGTATGACATGGTGTGCACAAGACAAAATATTTCACATGTAGTGGGAGTTGTGAGCAGGTATATGAATAACCTAGGTAAAGAGCATTGGAGGATAGTATAGGTGATCCTCAGGTATTTGAGAGGTACCACTTCTCATGTATTATGTTTTGGAGGCTTGGACAATTTTCTACATGGATATGTTGACACATATATGGAAGATGATAAAGAAAAAAAGAGTAACACCACATGGTATGTTTTTACTGTAGGTGGAATAACAATAAGTTGTATTTTGAAACCGCAAAAGCTTGTTTTGTCTCAACAACACACACAAAGTATGTTTCTTCTATAGAGGATAGTAAAGAGATGATTTGGTTTCAAAGGTTCATGGAGTAATTGAGTAAGAATAAGGAGAATAACATGGTGTATAGTGACAACCAGAGTTCCATTCTTATTACAAAGAACTCATCCTTCCATTCCAAAACTAAACATATACAACTCAAGTACCATTTCATACGATATGTTATGGGATATGAACTGTTAAAGTTGGAAAAGACACATACTAGCCAAAATCATGCAGACACATCAATAAAGGTAGTAACTAGAGAGAAACTGATTTCTTGATTGGTTTTAGTTGGCCTTCAAGCATGACAGTGAAGAAGAGAAATTTTCCAAGTCCAAGGTTCCGATCATAGTCCAACAAGTGCAACAATGGTGGAGTTGTTGTAATCAGTCTCCAAGTGGGAGATTGTTGGTTGTGGAGCCTGATATTCTTGATTCAAATATGTTATTGTTCAGTCTTGTTTGTACCCCATTTTTAATATACACTCATCATTGCAGGGGTTCAAGGGTGAATCTCCCAAAAGAAATTTTTTGGATATTTGTTGGCCAACAATTTATGATCCCTGTGGTATTTTCCCATGGTAATTCCCCTATAAAAGGAAAGCATTGTAATACGATTGTGTATTGGATTGTAGCATTGTAAAAAATCCTTGTTATTGTGTGAGAGAGACATTGAGAGAGTGAAGAGGAAGTGTAGCAAGTTTACTATAGGTTGTATCCCTCCATTTTTTCTGGATGATATAAAAAGGAGTGACAATTTCTGTGTGGATGTAGGCCATCTTGGGTGAACCACGTTATATTGGTGTTCCTCTCGTAAGGTGTTTATGTTTTAATATTTTCATGGTGTTTATTGTTATTGCTCTGCGATACTATTTTTCTAATAAAGATGGCTCTAATAATAGTTGTTGACCACATTGAGATACTAAGAGGGTGGGGGTGAATCAATATCCCTTTAAAATTACAACATTACTTCTTATCAATTAAATTTAAATAACTACATTGTTCGTGAATTCATCATCGATATGAGAGTACAAAAATTTTATATGGAAACCTCAATGCATATCACTAGCAGAAAAACAAAAGATAATACAATAATTAGAGGAGATAACAATCTCCCAAGGTATCTTATCTACAATTGAGATGTGAAGGATCCAAAATTCAACTACAAGAGACTACATGTAGACAGTATTCAACCTTTGATTGGAAAGATATCAATCTTTCAAATGTTCTCAGCTCAAACTGGTATGTGAAGGCTTCACCATTCTTCAAGGAATGTAATAGGTTTTTATGTTTAGCAGATGACAAGACTTCTTCTTTTCAATACCCTTTTTTCAATAGTATTTCTATCTTATTTTAGATTTGTACTTGATCTCTTTTCAAGTCTCTTTTATGAACAAATGCACCTTTTGATCAAATTTGTTATGGCTATCATTCAACATCCAATATTTAGTAACAAAGTACTCTGTCTCTACTCTTCTCCTCTTCTTAAGAGAACCAACTAGATTTGTCTCTTTCTAGCGCACTCATACATCAATGTAGTGCATCACCTTTAATCACAATATGAAAGACTAAACCTAGCTCTTCATAATATATCATAGTACCATACTTCTCAATATTCTATGCATCACCTTAGGGTTCGTTGCTATCTCACCCCATCTAGTGATCCACTTGGATTCGTTGCCTTTGTTTCCCTTCTTACTATTGTGGATCTATGTACTATTTTGAAGAGATAGATATAGCCCAAAATTTTGACCAACCCTCACAATGAAATTTTCTTCTTTTTCTCATTCTTTATATCAATGAGTTATTGATCTTCTATGTTCTACGTACTCAGATTAGTTCCACACTCTTCACACACCACAAATGCGTCCAACCAACAAGCATTTATAATATTCAAATAAAATTTCTTTTATTGATCCCACTTACTTGGGGCTTCTTTGCCTCATTCTATTGGAGATCGATGACTTATTTAAATATTGTTTACACCTCTTGAATTCAAATATTGCATGTTCTCTCAATCCTATTTTCTTTATTCTTGGATGTTTCTTTATGTGTATATTCAACCTCAAAGACATTTCAACATTGTTTTTCTTCAACATTTTGCTTCAATTTTGTTTGATAGATTAAAAAAGGGATCTCTTGATGGTTTTCAATTATTCTCAAATAGGTATCTGTTTATCCCTACTTCAATATCTTCATTTATTTATATATTCAATTTAGAGGTCATTTCGCATTCCCATAACAATGACCTCAACAATGTCTACTTTTCATTACTTAAACCACCTTGATTCTTCCCCATGTTGACATCAATGCCAACGCTACATTCCATCATATTGTATCTTTTGAAAGCAAAGAGATGATGTTATATACTTTATTATAATTTATAAGGTTGTTTCTAGTTGTAAAACATGATCCCTTTAGAAAGAAAGTGCAAGTTGATTGTGCCCCCTACTTAAACCTTTGTGTTCTAAATGATTGTGAAAGTAAAAATAGATAGTGATTGTTTTTGTTATGCCCTTTAAAGTGTTTTAAAGTGTATGAGAAACTATCGGCATAATAATCATAGAAAGAACAAACTAAAAGAGACAATTGTTCCACAATAGTGTGGGTTATATTCCTCACAATTGCAAGATAGTGTGACCTAGAAGTAATAAATTGCTCAAGTGAAAGTGTGAGGTTAGGATTTCAATGGTCACATGAAAAAACCATGCGGTATGAAAAACGATAAATCCATGCGACCATATAATGACCAGGTATAATTTCTATGCTTTGAAATGGTGTGTGATATAATAAACTAGCAATTGTACCTAGGGGTGCAATAAAAAATGCCGTGTTGCAAGTTAAGCAAGGAGATGTGGACATATACAAAAGAAAGACAATTTGAAGTGTTTAACCACAAATTTTCGTAAATAAAATCTTATGGATACAATATTTTAAAGACATTATATTCTTCACATAATTAGCCATTGCATTATCCGGATTTCAAAAGTAATCATGAAAATTATTCTTTTCTCATCCAAATGACAATGGATTGTTAGTTTTTGTAGTTCATTGTAGATGCATAAATTTATGGATCTATCTACTAAATAAATAAAATAAATCAAATTTATAAAGAGAAAAAATAAATAATTTATTTATACATTTCTTAAATGTGGATCATGAATATGGAACTCATAACATTTTGAATCTCACCAAACATGTCCAAATTCTAATAATATAAAAAAAAGAGGGTAGGTTAATGGACATCATTGGAAAATATCTCAAAAAAATATAAAGAAAAACTTAAAATTGTCCAAATTCTAATAATATAAAAAAAGAGGGTAAGTTAATGGACATCATTAGAATTGCTTGGCTTTTATATTTGTAGACCTACTGAATTCTTAAGGATATATGAATCAAATTATAAATTTTTCATAAAATTATAAATCTTATTTTTTATTATGAATTTAATTTATCTATTTCTAGATATATCCAACCATTTTAAGTTTTTCTTTATATTTTTTTAAAAGTTCCAAAAACATATAAAATAAATTGCAAAATAAAATACTCTTTAACAAATTAATCTTTAAGTAAAAAAACCTAAAATAAATTGCAAAATAAAACACCATTTAACAAACTAACCTCTATATACTTAAAAAATAGACTACCTGATATAATACAAAGATTTGATAAGATTTTCATCTCTTTAAAACACAACATTTGGCTACTCTTCTCCATGAAATTATATTAAACATTGCCATTTCTCCATAAAATTAGCTACATTATGAAATTAGTTTTGTGAAACAATTACACATTAGCTTTAGTTTAGATAGAGCCTGCTTCCTCCTCTGATTTTAATGGAACAATTACACTTCTATGCTCTTGGATTTTAATGGAACAATTGCATACGCACCAGCCATCACCATGGATTGAATGTGGAGAAGCATGAGTCCTCCACTTATCAAAGCTGGCAGAACAGCCCAAGATCATCCACTTATCATAGTTGGGCCAAGCTTTCATAGGGTTTTCCTCTTGCTGAGGAGTGTTAAGCGTCTCACTTGCGCATCAATGTTTTACCACATGCATCAATGTTTTACCAAGAACCATGCAAAATTTCTCATCAATGTTTTACCAACAACCGTGCAGAATTTCTCATTAATGTTGGGGACATTAATGTTTGGTTACACATGGCAAGTTTTTATTGGTTCTCGACAGACCGACGAAACTCGGAGACAAACAACCCCCTAAAAAACGCCTTCGACGTAATAACCAATTATTGGTTATAGATCAAGGAATTGCTACTTCAAACCACTTGATAGACTTGGTGGTTAATAGTTATCGACTTTGGGGATAACATTAATTTTGATAGACTTGGTGGTTATCAACTTGGGATAACATTAATGCTTGTAGTATTGTCATTTAGTAGATTCTCATAAATGTGGCATGTTGTTTTATTTTTATTTTAAAAGAATTTCCACACTTGAAAATTGGCCATGGAGAACTCAACGTAACTCATAAGCCAATTAAAATCTTAAACATGGGAACATACTCAAATTTGAAACCTTAATTCTCATGAGACTTAAGGATGGCAAATTGAGGTCTTTTTTAATTGTGGAGGATAAGAAGTAATTAGGTATTTTTGGGGATTGTGGGTTACCATGAATTTTTATGTGGAGATGTATGATCAGTGTATTTAAGTTTAAAATCTATTAATAACTTTGAGATTTAGTAAATTAAAATTTTTGGGGATTCTCTTCAAGTTATCAAAATAGGTAAGAAACTACTCTTGCAAAGATAATGAGATACATAGTAGAGTTTTCATTAGAATAGCCAACAATCTTCAAAGTGTTAAAGAAGTTTATTTTCTTCATGCAAGAAGGAATAATAACAGTTTTGTTGATAAACTAGCAAACATCGCAATTAATCTTGACAAAGACATGCTTGTTACAAATGCAGAACTGCCAGAACAAAGTTGGATTCCATAAGAATGAGGCGGTGTTATTAGGATGGGTAAAACAAAATCCAATATGGTTTGCATGGGGAAGGTCATTTTAATAATAATCAAAATTGTAATTATCGAGTTCGATACCTAGTGGATGTTATATGTCATGCAACAACTCCCAAATCCCCTCACATTTACAACAAGCAAACAAAATTTCACAATGTTGTGTGTCATCAACCTTACGTGGTTCTTCTCACATTTGTAAGTATGGAAGTAATCATGGCTTCCCCTTATGGATTCTATTGAATAGGTTGGTTTAAATAGGGAAATAGGGGTTGGAATAATGTAGATGGAAATATCATTGAGAAACTTTGTTCATGTTGAAGTTTGGTCCCCTTTACATAACAGACTCTTAGGGCAAGGGGTGAATCCACGGACCTGGGTAACACTTTTTGGCAAGTGAATTTCGGCAAAAACAAAAAAATGCACCTCGGTCGAGGGCTTGTTAAGCCCTCGACCGAGGTCTTAATATCTCGACCGAGGGCTTGTTAAGCCCTCGGTCGAGGTATTTAAATACCTCGACCGAGGTATTGA
>LPNX010377910.1:212169-326641 GCA_001517045.1 Pseudotsuga menziesii | reverse complement strand
ATGCGTTTTGAGGGCTTCTATCTAGCACATGAGTAAAAAATCAGGTTTTCATCACCAAATTTGGCCAAAAAGTGTTACCCATCTTCATGGAATCACCCCAAGGTTTTTCTAAAGTTTTAATGCAATGTTCCAATGGATTTTGAATTCCTCTCCTCATATGTTTTTTGTGTTGGGTTTGAGGGTACATAGGTTATCCTTGTTGTCTCTCTCCTCAATAGGTGGGAAGTGCATCTTCAAGGGTCTAGGTGGAGCAATGGCGAAGCAAATGGATCGTGGGTCAAAAGGAAGAAGGAAAATAAGAGAGGTAGTAGATAGTAAGAAGATCTTGCACATATAAAGATACAAGAGGATGGCTTGGAGTAGGCCATAAAGCATCTCAATACACATATCAAATCTATGAAACATAACCATGATAATTTAGAATCCAAGGCTGAGAGACAAGGGGTAAAGTTGGAAAATTCAGCAATGGATTCAGAGATGCACCACAATGAACTACGGACTTTACTCAAGGGAGGCTTTATGTATCAATGGATCTACAGCATCAAGAAATTTGGATGAATATAATGTTAAGAAAATAAACGTGGTGAGGCTCATGGACTCAAACTCTCAAATGCTGTATTGTTAAGAAAATGTTGTATCTTTATATTGTGCAACATCTTCAGTTTGATAAGAAAATTGGTCTTAGGAGAAAGGTTATCTCACGCAGGAATGATTTCTTGTAGCCGACAACATAACATAGAATGAGGAAAGGGTAAATGACTTTACCAGCTGATTGCCTGTATAGATACGAGAGATGCCCATAGTTTTGATGATAAAGTAGTTAATGATTCACATATTTTTAACCTTAATTTGTGTATACAAGTTACAATTCAGAATAAAATTATTAGACAAAAAATTGGAATAAAATTTGAATGTGAAAATGGATGTGTCAAACGAAATGCTGAATTTTTCAATTCGACAGAATCAACCAAATTTGATAACACATCTAATCTCGTATAAAAAGGAGGCTCTGTATACCTGCTCGAAAGAAACAACGACATTCATTCATCATGATTTCATAACATTTGGCAGTCCCTGGGCTAGGCGTCTGCCATATTGAAAGAGGAAATCCAAAACATTTGGCAATCCCTAGGCTAGGCGTCTGTGATTCAATATTAGTTTGATTTTGAAGTTTAGAATGTGTTGGTTTTCGTTAACCAGCTCAAAGACTCAAAGAAGCCTGAGCAACTCTCCATCTCATAGGCATCATAGGCATAACCAAATGGAAAATTCATTCGCTACCTACAGCAGGAAATCACGAGAAGGCAAGTCCTGAGCTCCCTCCCTACATATCGCACGCAGGAAACAACCATATTTCAGCAAGTCAAGGTTTCCAACACTCATGGGTGAACCACGGAGGTCATCGACCTTGGATATGTCCTGTTCATTCTTGTTCTCCTGGGGTTTCATCCATTCCTGATTGCTCACAAATTCTTCTTCCATTAACAAATAGTCTTTGATTCGTTCGAGCTTCAGCAGACTAAGCTTGCATTTAGTGAGCGGTGTTATGGTGGGGAGTCGGGAAGTAGCCTCTGAGCCCTTCTTCTTACTCTGTTTCCTACCTACACGAGCAGGCGGAGCGGTCGGCTCGTACTTATTTTCCTTTTGGTCGCACAGCCCAGAGTGTAGGCCAAGCATGGAAGCGAACAATTGCTTACCTTATCGTAGAGAATAAGAGTTCACCTTCATAGCAGCTCCCATAGAGATAGTTCCAGCAGTCAATCTGGCAATGCAAAATGATTTCATGAAGGAAGCTCCAACTCTTGGATTGATGGTGATGGGACATGTGTCGATGTGTACCTAACCTGATCAACGATGGAGATTATCCAAATCGTTGGACAAAAATATCAGCGGATGAAAAAAAAGCATTAAATTTGAATTATAGTTTCCACTTGTTGAAACGCCTTACAGTGTAATTAATAAATATAAAACTTCTTTTAAATAATTTTAAATTTAATTAATAGAAATTAAAAATAATATTTTAAATTTAATTAAAATTTAAAAATAAATAGTCAATCACACTATCTTAACTATATTTTATTATTATATTAAAAGATTCCCCACTTAACATTCATTACATACACTAATGTTGGTACCTTCCACCCTTCATACGGTTTCATATATATTTCTAAATAAAATTAAAAAAGAACATCGAAAATCAAAGTCTTTCTTCGAAGAAGTAAACCCATTTGTGTTTTTGAAAGATATTTACTTAACATTCTATAAGCTAAGGGAAGCAATAAATGTTTCAGCAGGTATTTTGGTGGTTATTGGATCTCAAGCTATTTGAGATCTAAAAGTTACCAAAGCACCTGTCACAACATTCAATGATGCATTGCGAGGTACTTTTTTTTCTAGGGGAAAATATTAGTTCCTTGCTATTTCATTGAAATCAAAGGTAACTTGGTTACAACTTCAGCAATTATTGAGCTCATGGAGAATAAACAGCTATGTTCATCATAAAAAATACTACCGCTTCAGCTATTGCTGAGCACATGGAGAAGATACATCTAAGTTCATCATCAGTAGACAGATTGTCTTTGATCAGCTTCACATGAATACCTTCGTAGTGAACACTTACAAACTAGGAATCTTGACTTCATCCACAGCACTACCCTTCAAACAAATAGAGAATTCAAGTCTAATTCTGAAGTAGCTAATCCAAAGAAGCATTAAACAAGTAAGAACAGTAATATGAGGGGATCATCCACCTCAATCATCCAAAGGATGTCAATAGTTCAGCACATAAAAGACTCAAGTGCTAAGGGCTAGAAAAGTTGGAAAGTGCCTTGATCAGTACATTCACCATCAATAAATTCAGTAAACTAAATATGGCCTGAGGCCAAGGTTAATGCTTCTTTGGATAAGCTATCAGGCTTAGTATTGTGTTCTCTATATATGTGAACAACTTTTAGCTGGATGAATTATGGTTCCATATCCCAAATACGTTGACATTAGCCATCAAGTGAAAGTAAAGTAAGTGTTGATCTTCTATTGAACCAGTTAATAATGGCAGTGGAGTCACCATGAATGTGTAGAGTGGGAAGGCCCATGGTTTTTGCAAAGTAAAGGAGTGTCCATAAAGCAAGTAGTTCAGATCTGGTGTTTGTACTCAGACCAACCCCCAATTTTAAGCAGAAATAGTGGTCTTAGCTGATCAAAAGATGAACCCCTACACCTCCAATTTGATTGGATGATGCCCCATCAAAGAATCCGACAGGAAAATCAAAAATAGGTGCTAGTCCAATAGTTCTCCTTTTACTTTTCTACTGAGATAAAACAGGATAGAGCTGAAGTTGTTCCCTGATAGTATGTACAACATGGTGAATATCAGGTAGTTTGTCTTCAAATAAACATTTGTTTCTTGTCAGCCATATTTTCCAAGATAAAAGAAGAGGAAGATATATTAGATTATTTCCTTTGTTGATCCAAGAAGAAACATTATGAGTACAGTTAGTCTCTTTCCAAAAAAATGGTATGCCAAGAGAGGATCTAATGTGAGTTGTAACCAATCTGGTAAAGCTGCAATGATGAAATAGATGATCAAGTGATTCAGAAGCTGAAATGCACAAGCAGTACCGATTCGGTCCAATCCAACCTTTTTTGATCAGGTTGTCCCAAGTATGAACCCTATTTGACAGACAGAGCCAATTAAAGTAGATAATCTTCATTGGGATGCGGAATTTCCAAATCTTGACAAAGATATCAACTGGTCTGCTAGTGACAGACATATTCGCAATCAGCTCATACATTAAGTTGGCTTTAACCGAGCATGTTGACTTGTTATACATCCAAACCAGTGTATCGGGTGTATTGTTGATGTGTATTCCTCCATGTTGAAGTCCTTTTATATACTGAGACCAGGCTTCCTTCCATTGACCACCTAGTTCGAGCTCTTCTGCAGTGATCTAATAATTTGTAGATGTAGTAGCAACCCCCCTATTGAGGACATCTAATAGAGATAGTATGCCATAATCTTCTAGATATAGTTTGAGATCCTTCGGTAATATAAAATCAGAAGTGATACCAACTATACGATCAATTCCAACTTTAATGTTTTTGCCATTGCCAGTCTTCCACCCAAGGCATCTGGTAATCCATGAGATGGCTCTGATAAAACCATTCCACATGTGAGAGGTGCCTTGAACCTTGAAGGGTTGCTGTCGGATCCAAACATCAACAGGTAAATTTTTAAGATATTTGTGCTTGATGATATGAGACCAAAGTCCATCTCCATTGAGTACAAGCTAGAAGCTTTTGGTGCGTAAGGCCAAACTAAACCAATCAAGATTTTTAATGTTCTAGCCTCCAAGATCATAAGGCTTGGAAATGGTAAGCTAATATACCAGATGATACTTATGTTTCCTCGGTGAGCTCCCCCATAAAAAATTGAAGATGTATCTCCTGATCATATAATTCATTATGGTGTTAGGCATGTGTGCTAGTGAAAGCCAATACACAACAACACTCATCAATACATATTTGACAAGAACTAGTCTTCCACCTAGAGACAGTAACTTGTATGTCTAGTTGCTCAGTTTTTTTTCAAACTTTTGTAAGAACCATCTCCAATCCTTGATACCATATCCCAATGGTTTGAGATAGTATCCCAAGTACTTGAAACCAGAAATGATGGGCTCCATTTTATAGGGCATGAAGTTAAAAATTTGAAGTCTAACCGGCTCCTCAATATTATTGTATAGAAAGGATGATTTGTCTGCATTGATTTCCATTCCTGTAGCAGAACAAAATGTATCTAGAATTTCCTTATGGTGTTGCGGGGTACTTTTAGGCAGCCATAAGCTAATGCTTTTACCTTTTGTCTTTCATATGGTTTCATAAACATGTCCAAATAAAATTAAAAAATAAAATCAATTAATTGAAATCAAAATTTTCAAAGTAAACCCGTTTGTGTTCCTTATTTCCTTGTATGTTCAGTGTTTTATTTATTTTCTATGGAAAAAAAGTCACAGTTCATTATATTAAAATGAACCCTTGTTCATGGGCCTTGTAACCCATTACAAAAATTGTTTCATCATTTGGAACCATAGATCATCGACCTTGATGTCCAATCTAATACACATACTTTGAGCGGTTTTCATATAACAAAAGAGACAAAACTCCATGAAAAAATCCAAGTATGACAACCACTATAAGTTGTTGCAATAATAAAGTAAAAAACAAAGAGCTCTAAACATATGAGACCATTGTCCCTGTGCTATAAATATAACTATAGGATGTTCTTTTTGGTTTTTCCATGGACAATTCAACCTAGGTGAGGTCTAGGATCATGTTCAATAATCGTATCATATGACATTTCTCATTGATGCCACGATCCGTCTCCCACTTGAAGACTATTCTTAGGCAATTGATTTGCTAAAATGTTCCTTTATCTGTAATTGTGATAAAATTTTGTGTCTTGAAAAGTGCTTATAATCCTAGACAATTGTTTTTGGGGAATTTCTTCATCCACATCCATTCAATAACTAGCTTTGAATTCCCCAAGAAAAAACCAAGTCCAATACTAATTTTAAAGCTATCATCTCAACAGGGTTATTTGTACTCCTCCCTAGACTTACATAGAGCTTAATCCCACGTGAATAAGAGAAGTATACAATGCCTCCTACTCCCCCCATAGTTGGAGCACGTTAGGAGGCACCATCAAAATAAGACTAGCAACTACATATGTCAATGGCCTCCCCTACAACCCTTAATCCCTTTGGTAGGCTCGAACATCTTCAATAAAACGAACTAAGATTGCCAAATTTTAGTTGCATAAATTTTTGGGACAATAGATACATCATCAAATATTACCTTATTCCTTTCCAACCAGGTATCCCAGATCATAAGAACTCGTAAAGCCTTATAATCTACAAAAGTGTCATTGTTGATCCAAGCTTGAAAGGTTTCTTGTAAGCCAATTCTATTACAAATAAACTAAATACCCTTCACTTGTGATGCATAGGGCCACATCTTGGAGATATATGAGTGAGTAAACATATGGTTAGTATTCTCATAGTTATCTTTGTAGAGTGGGCACCTGCCTGGACTAGAACAAAATTTTTTGATTAAGTAATCCCATGGATGAACTATATTTGATAGAGCCAACCACATAAACCATTTTTTCTTTAATGGACATTTGAGCTTCCAAATAATAGAAATCCACCTAGAAGGCTAAGAAATATCCTCTTCTTCACTTATAACCCTTTAGCCCAATCTAGGAGAATAGTAGACACCATCGGTATTCTTGGACCAAATCACTTCATCCTCTCTATTCCATCAAACGTATATGAAAATCATGCCAAGCCTTATAATATTTTTCCCAAAGAAATCTTTCTTCAACCTCAAAACCCAAATCCTCATCCTTAATCCAAGCTTGTTTCATAGAAGTTTTATTAAGGTCATCCCAAATTTGTCCAAAAGAAAGAACACCCTGATCCATTAAGGAATCAATCATAGCCTCTGGAATTCTATGGGAGTCTAAACTACTTGCCCAAGGATCAAGCACCATCCCGACTCTTCTTCAATTTCCAACACCTAAACTAACCACTCCCCANTATATATATAATACTCTTATTCATAATTTCATTTAAACACCTACTCAAAATCCTAAATTTACCTTGTTGTTTGATGGCAGAAACTTGATGTCAACTTCAGATCGTTGATCGACTACGATAAAAAATCTTGTACAAACCTATGGTTCCTTAGCAAGGTGATTAACATTGATGTCTGAGTTTTAAAAGTTATGTTTAGGACCCTACGGTTTAACCTTAGGCCTAAGCATTGGGTCATTTTTTAATCAATTGCTATGATTCTAGTTTATATGTATAAGGGTTTATGCTAATTAGGTTTTAAATTCTATGTTAAACAATAACCTTTGTACAAGGTTTAGGTGACTCTTGATTTTACCATTGCTGCAAGTTGTAACCATCCACGCAATGAAATACTAAGACCTTGACCTATGTTTGGAAACATACGACGATCGTTGCAAAAATTTGCAAAGTTGTTTATATGGTTTGATAGTTATAAGACAAGGTTTAATGATGAATTCGAAGGTTTTTTTGGAAGTTTTTATGGCATCATTTAATGTTTAACCCGTGGCTTGCGAGTTGGAAGAGAATCCAAGGTAGTTTTAAGGCTTATGGAAGTGGTCTTAACTTCTTTTCAGGCCTCGATTATGGCAACAAAATCTCAGCCCTCCACCTGTAACCTGCCTTTGCTCCATGTCATTAGATGTGATTTTTATTGCATTTGATAAAAGTTGGAAAGTGCATCTCATTTACTCTATCGTAAATCTGTTTCTTTGGTCACTGTGGTGGTTATTTGTTGGTGAACATTTTTTTTTACAGACCTCCTTGTCAAGGATTATTACTTTGCTAAGGTTAATGAGCTTTCCCTGGTGTGGACACCAGTTTGCTTCCTTGGTTTTGAAGCTCACGCTACTCATTCGAGGTATGCAATGAGAATTTAGTGGTTTTTGAACTATATAAGTGTGGATTGAAACCAATCTAAGCTTTGTAAATTCAATATCTACATATTCTTAAGGTCTTCTATGTTTCTTTGTGTGGAAGGATTAATGGTTTATTTCATGTATTTGACTGTTTATGAGGGAGATTTCTTCAGCGAAGAGGAAGCCATTATTTTCTTAAGGTAACCTACATGATTTGTTGTAGTATTTTTAAAGCAAGATTTATTAAAGCTTGTAGCTAGCGAGTATGTTTTCTACACAGGTGTAAAACATTGGTGTAACGAAGAGTAGGAAGAACCAATGGTACTCTCGCACAGTTAAAAAGGTAAGGGTTCTTTCTTTGCACAACTTTTACATTTAAAAAAAATATACTGTATAAATGGTTTCTAAGATATGGCTTGTATGTTGTAGGTGAAGAGGAGAAAGAGGCCAGGTAATGACACTTGTTTTAAGACAAATCACAGTCGGTTTTAAATGCATTTCCCAAAAGGCTAGAGGATAACCTCATCTCTCGTTGCAGTTCTAGATTTTGACTCTGTTACAACTTATGGTCTTCCTCCTGGTGCAGATTATGTTTTTTTTAACTGTAACTAGTTACACTCATTCTCACATCTTAGGGTTTAAATCTTTCAAACTTTAAGTTTACAAATTTAATTTGTATCACCTCTACTAGCAAGGTTATGGTGTGGTTATCTTACTGCGGTTTTGCTGGCGATGCAACTAGCACTTCTACAATTTAATTTTGGCACCCTAAGTGCTAGATAAGAGAGAACACTGATCAATAGAGAATAGAGATCAACTGTATCAACTTGCCATATGTCCAACACATTAATAACAAGCTAGAAGGACTTCCATGCAAACTATAGTGAATGGTTGCCTAAGAATAATGCACCACTTGCACCAAAACTGTGAATTGCCTTCATGGATAATTAATCTGGTGCATTGGATTCTTCATCATGCATAACATACCCACCTTTTTTTTTATCTTTGACATTAATTGAGGCTTAAATGACTCCAGAGTGAACTCACCATCTAATTTGAATGTATGATCACTTAGTTAATTTTATAACTTAAGTGTCATCATGCAATAACTCAAGTGTCATCATCTGAACACATAATTAACTAAAGTGTCATATTTTACTTTAACTAAAGTGTTGTCTTTTAGTTTAACTAAAGTGTCGTTAATGCAAAACACTTTAGGTAACTAGTCCTTCTTTATTAACACTTTAGTTAACTGAAATCATGCTGATTGATTTTTTGAAGTGATCACTGTGAGTTCTCCTTTAATTAACTGATGCATACATTGTTGCTTTAATTGAAGCAATGATTGAGGCATACATTTATTTAATTGAAGCTATATAGCTCGAGCTCATCGTAGTCAACTCAAGTCATTAATTGTGCAATTCAAATTCTCTTGTTCTCTATGCTTATATCTATATGTCTTATCTTCCTGCATGGTCAATATGTGTAAACTTTAATTATCTATCATATCATAAAGAAATAAAAAGAGAATATATATATATATATATATATATATATATATATATATTCACATGCACAAATAATATGAAATAAACACAGTGATACAGTAAACACGGATTCTATTAAAGGAATGAAACATAACAAACTGTAAATTAAAAGCAGCTAGAATGGTGGTCGTTATATCTCTGAGAAGAGATGTGGTGGCTACCCTAATTTATGACAAGATAAATACAAAAAGGAGGTCAAAATGGAATATTTATTATAATTATGAGGGAAAGAACCATAAACATCCAAAAACATAACCCTACAAGATGAATCATCATAAAATTTGTGGTCCCAATGTGGTTACTTGAATAGCCAACTTCTCGAGGTCAAAACTTTTGCATACGATATATGTTTAAGGCGCTCGAAAGTCTATTGGAAAGATCTATCTGAGAAGTACAATACTATATTGGGTACATAAAATAGTTTAATTTTATTGTCCAGGAAACTACAGGCCCAAAAGATATCATTTAGGGCCTCGAAATGACCTCGAAAGTTCTGACCTGAAAAACAATAGAAAATTGCCAACATGGAATATTGTTTTGAGCCAGTGGAATAGGTAGGTGGCGACCTATATCCATCTAGATCAGTAGGATTTATGTAAAAACAAAATGAAATAGCATATATATATATTCACATGCACATATATATTGCAATAAACACATTGATAGAGTAAACTCAGGTTCTATTAAATGAATGAAACAAAACAAACTGTAAAATAAAAGCAACTAGAATGGTGGCAGTTATATCTCTTAGAAGAGATTTGGAATCTACGCTCTTAATGACAAGTTGAATACAAAAGGGAGGCCGAAGGGGCCTATTTATCATAAGTATGAGGTAAATAATCCTAAACATCCAAAAACCTAACCCTAGAAGATGAACCGTCATAAATTTTATGGCCCCAAGGTGGTTAGTTGAACATTCAACTTACTGAAGTCATAACTTTTGCATACAATCTACATTTAGGGCACTTGATAGTCCATTGGAAATATCTGTATAAGGAGTACAATATTGGATATGGCCCAATTGATAGTAGAAAAGTACCTTTTGAGCCACTATGGTAAAAAAAAAATTAGGGCCTCAAAATGGCCTCGAAAATTTAGGACCCAAAAAAATAGTAGAAAATTGCCAAAATGGAAAACTGTTTTGAGCCAATGGAATAGGTAGTTGGACACCTATATCCATTTGGATCAGTCCTCCCCCCTTAGGAAAAAATGGTCTCCATTTCTTTGAGTGCCCTCATCAAAATGGGAAACTTGTGTTGAACTTGACTCGTGGTGAGCCACTTGCCTTGAGGGAGTAGTTGCTTTGCTTTGATAACCTAATACAGTTATATCTTCTATGGGTGGGTATTCTTAACCTATGTTTCCATGATTTGATATGTAGTTTCATATTCCATACAGTCAAGGTTGAGCTCTGTAGGTGTCAACTGCTCTACCACCTTTAATGTGTCTAACAATGATGGAAAATATCAATGAAGGAGCTCTACATTGAATACTGGGTGGAAGCCGAGGAATAGAGGAATGCTTAATTTGAAGGCATTCTCAATTATTGTCTTAGTGATGGTGTATGGCCCATATAAAAATGGACGAAGTGTGTGATGGGGTCATGTGAGCCTCTCCTTTTGTAAATGCAACCAAAACTTCTCAACCACCTGGAACTTGTGTGGAACTCGATGATGATTAGGTCATTGCTTGTACTTAGTATTGGATCAATTCAAAATATCATGACACTATTGGAAAATGTGTTGGATTCGTTCAATAAATATTGTGGCCTTATCAACCTTATTTTAAGCATGGGTGGATCCCTCTTGTGTGGATGTAATGGGAAGAGATACATTGATTAAATCCAGTGGTTGGAATCCCAAACACACTTGAAAAGGGATATGGAAGGGAGAGCTATGAAGGTATTTTTTATAACTATGTTGAACATATGCAAGGCTCTCATCCCATGTGCGACAATTTTTAGAATTGTACATTCTCATAATATGCACAATCATATGGTTGACTACCTTTGTTTGTCCATTAGTTTGGGGGTGGAAGGTAGTCGTTTTTTGGTATCCATTAATGACCATAGGATAGATTAGAAGGTGTTGATGAACCAACTATCCCAATATGAAATGATGATTAGTGGCATCTTGAAAACAAACCCAATCATGCTAGAAGAAGAGCTTGGCATTGGATTCGACGGATATGTTCTTCTTCCAAGCTATAAGAATGGTCATCTTAAAGAAATGATGCACGACCATAAAGACATAGTCACTACCATTCTTGGTTGAAGGTAGTCCTGACATGTAATCCATGGATATGGATTCCCATGGCCTAGTGGGAGTAGGTGGATGAGTGTACAATCCATACTTCTTGATGGCAGGTTTCGTGATGGCATAGACAATGCAAGATATGATACATTGACTCACATATTGTTGAAGTTTGGGACAATAAAATTAATTATGCAATACCACCATTGTCTTTTCAGTGCTAAAGTGCCTTACCACCCGATTGTAATGTGATTCCCAAATCATCTTCGAACGCTCACTTGAAGAAACACAGATATGGACCATATGGAATAACAATCCTTCCTAGTGATAAATTCTACCATTGTAGTGTTTGCACATAGGTATTGATAGATGGAATCAAATTTAGGATTACTTCCATATAGTTGAGACCACCCAGAGGTCTCATGGCCACAATAGTTGAGCACCATGGTAAGTGCTACCAATAGAGGTCGATTGAAACAATAAATGACTCGATTTGTATTGTCCTTCTTATATTTAATATCTAGGTATAATTACTGCAAATAGGTGGACCATTTTTGGTGGCGATCATTCTGTAACTTTCCTTGATTTTGCATGAAATATACGGGCTTGTGATCAATGTGAATGACTGACTATTTTCCATCATGTAATGGTTCCATTTGCTGTATGATTGGGCAATGGAATAAATTTCCTTGTCATAGGTTTGGTACTTGAGGACTATAGTTGAAAGAGTCTCACTGTGATACGCCACTTGATGGCCATATTGAGTGAGGACTGCACCAACAACATAGTTTAAAGCATTTGTCTCTATCTCAAAGGGTTATTGCAGATCTTGTAAGGTAAGGCTGGAATCTAAACATAAGTATTTCTTTAGCTCCTCAAATTTTTATTGTTGTGGATTGGAAAAGAAAAAATTGGCCCTAAATCCCCCTTTGATCACCTGGTTAAGGGACTAGCCAATATTAAAGAATCCCAACACAAATATATTATAGAAGTTAGCAAGGCATAGGATGCTATGAAGCTTTCTGAGAGTTGTCAGGATTGGCTAGTCATGAATGACTTGGATCTTGTCCAAATCCACATTCACACCATGCTCATCCATGATGTATCCCATGTTAGGATATTTAGACACTTAGGAGTTAGTTATGATCAATTTGTTATAATATATCCATTAAGGAAAAGTGTGTTTCTTTAGTATGCATTCGTATGCATTTGTAAATATCTAATCTGACAGTCACGATATGTTCTAGACATAGAGTGATATGAAGGTTCATCTTCTCTTAGATCATAACTACCTTTGATCTGTGGCTTAGCACCCAATTAGTCCATGAGATCTATTTAAAGATTCTGGAGGGTCATTGGCTAGTTGATCGATTATGAGAGGCTCATTTATAACTTTCTTTCTTTTTCATAATAAACTTCCTCAAGTAGTTATTTGGTCGAGGCCGTGGAGTGTTTCCCTTTCAACGGTTTAAACCACATGAAAACATCGATGTGTGATATGTGATCTGTTTGTGTGAGTGGATTCTCTAGGTATTCGGTATTTTAGAAGTGTCCCATGTACCCGAACATGGCATTAGTGTGTTTATGAAGAGTCGCTTTCATTGATGATCTAGATCATGAATTAGTGTTCCTGAATCTTTGAAATGGTTTATGGTTATGATTTTTTTGTTCATTTCTGGGTCGTGTGAGGTTTTCCATTGCATCCAGAGCGTCATTTACATTGGAAACTAGCTTTTGTTTGATTGAAAAAATGTATTTGGTTTCTCCATACACAACCATTTCATCATATCTAAAGGTATATTGTTATAGTGACATTTTTTTTAAATGATTTCTCATATTTTATCATTTTTTTATCAGATCTAGCTTTTGATTTAGTTTCGGTTTGTTTCCATCCCTATATGTGTATGCTCTTTGTCACACACCTTATGTGATCGTGGCAAATTACAAACATAAAGGGAAGGTTTTTTCTCTACTGTGTATGCTCTTTGTCATGCAGCTTGAGCGATCACAATAAATTATAAATAATGGGAAAACATAGACATTCTAGAAAAGCTAACGAGGACTAATCCCAAAAGTGTGGCACATTTTTGTTTTGGTTTGGTTTTGTTTCAGTTTATGTGAAGAGATTTGCAAGAAAAGAAGCAAGCATGCACTTCAATACAGAAGAGTAAAAAAAAACATTCCTCCTTACCATAATTTATGTGCCTTTTAATATTGGATCACTTGGTCAAAAGTTGCTTTATTACTTAATAGGTCTTGAGTTCAAGTCTTGTTAGTTAATTTTCTAAAAGTGCATGCAATTTCTATTTTTAAGTTCCTTTATTGTAAAAGTTCATCTCTCTTAATTTATAAAAGAAAGTCACTTAAAGTCTTTTAGTTTTTGCTCCAATATTTGAAGTAAGATCCTTGTAAATGTTGATTTCACTTATTTTACAAAAGTGATTCACATAAAGCAACTTTATTGTAAAGCGAGTTTAAAAGGTTAATCTTAGGAAGAGGGGTTTTTTAAAGTTTTTTTTTATTCAGTTGGTCAATCCTCTATCTGTCACATCTCTCCTGGGGTCATCTTCAACCTTTTTTTTATCAAACAAAACTTCCTCATCCTAAGTCATTTTTCAGTGCCATTTTTTTTAAACAGGTTGTTTTTTGAGCTCTTTGCATCTAGATCATTGGCTTATGTTTTTACAGAGTTTATTTTACATTATAGACACCCCTTGTGATATTCTACTTACCAGTTCCAACTATTTCTCATGAAAATATCGTATGGAGGATGTCCTACAAAGTAGGGTACTTTACAGAATTACCTTAGGGAAATAAAAAAACCCAATGATGATAAGAAAATAAATGGGCAAATAAATGTGATGAAGCTCGTGGATTGATTGGGATGTCAATCTCTACTAATTTGCAATTCCATCTATCTATAATTGATGAATTGAATAAAGTTTGTGAAAATTTGGAAGTTGTTTCATAAACTCAATGAAATTCGAGGTCATCAACTCGAAAATGAGTTGATTTCTTTAAATCTAAGTGATTTTTCCTTCATTTAAGATTATTTATCTCAATACAAAACTCTTATACTCTTATGTACAAAATGAAAAATATGCATTTATCATATTCTTTCAAAACTTGGACCTGCATATTATATTTTTGTATCTACTTTCTACTCCATGAAAGAATCCTTGGATCCAACTAGCTATATAGAACCTATTCTTGAATCCTTTTGTGATTCCTTGATTAGAGAGCAAGATAAGCTTATACATATTGGAATTATTCGTAATGCATATACATTTGGGAAATCCTTATTGGCCCAATAGAAATAAAAGTCCAAGCCTCCCAAGAAACAAAAGCCTTGCAATAAGAAGCCAAACAAGGGCCCCAAACCTTCTCAGCCAACTCATTCTTTCAAAATGACAAAGGATCCAAGCCAAAGGGAAAGAAGACTGAGTGTCATTGTAACTATTCCGGGAAATATAATCATGATGAATCTAAATGTTTCAAGAAGATGGCATCCCTGGAATCAACAATGAAGAAGCACGACATCAACCTTGAGTGGTCTTCAGAATCTATCTCTCATGGACATGCACTTTGCACTTTTGGTTTTTCTTATACTACATATTCTTCTTCTACTTCAAATGAGTAGCTCACTGATTATGAGCATCTTATCATATGGCCAAGGATCAAGCCATATTTTCTACTATCCATGAATGTAACAACAAACAAATATTTATTGTTGATGATAGATCTCTAAGTGTTGTAGGATATGGAACAATTCTGATAGGTAATGGTCATTTTAGTGATGTACTATGTGTTCCAAGAATTTTCTGCAATTTGTTGCTAGTCTATCAAATCACTCATTTTGGTGAAGGTAAAATTGTAACGTTTACACCTCACCAAGTTGTAATCAAGGATTTTAAAGATCCGAAGCATCTCCTACATATCCAAATTATTGATGATATTACTAGGTTGTACAAATTTAACAACTTTGGGTCATCACCTTTTCCTTCAATTTTTTGTTTCTCATAGTGATAACTCGAGCAAAATTTGGCATGAGCAATTTCGACACTTAAATTATCACTCATTGTAACAACTATGTAAAGACAATATGGTGGCAAGTCTTCCGATGGTATCTTGCAGGGATGGTGTTTGTTCTGGTTGTGTACTTGAAAAACATCATCGGGACAGTTTTGACAAATGTGCCTCTTGGCATGCCTCGATTCCCTTGAAGCTTGTGCATAGTGACTTGTGTGGTCCTCTTCCATTTGCTTCCTTTTCTAGTTTCAAATATTTCTTAACGTTCATTGATTGTTATTCCATACACGCATGGGTTTATTTTCTAAAACTTAAGAGCAAAGTATTTAATATGTTCTTGGACTACAAGGCCCTTGTTGAAAGACAATATGTTCATCAAACTCTTAAGTTAATATCTGATAATGGAGGAGAATATGTTAACAACAAGTTCACTACTTTTTTGTACTAAACAAGGAATCCAACAACAACAAATTGTTCCATATATACCACAACAAAATGGTGTAGCTGAACGAAAGAACCACATTTTGAAAGAATGACTAATTACATCCTTAAAGCTAAAGGACAAAGTCTTCAATTCTTGGCAAAAATCATAAATTAGCAAATTACATATTTAATCACACCCCCACTAAAGATTTACAAGGTATCACATCAAAATAAGCATGGAGTAAAATTAAACCAAATGTAAGTCGCTTTCGTGTGTTTGGCAGTGAAGCACGAGCTCACATTTCGGATGAAAAACGGAAAGCATTGCAGCCTAAAAGTGAAAAGTGCATATTTGTTGGATACTCTGAAGATGTAAAAGGTTATATACTTCTTCAACCACATTCTCATGATATAATTATTAGAATATATGTAAATTTTGATTAAAATCTCTTGGCCTGCAAACCTAACACGGTGTTTGTTCCATCTTTGGCCTGAGAGCCTAATTTGACGCTTGTGCCTTCTTCTACTTCCAACTTCCCTGACATATTTCCAACTCTAGTTTCTGATGATGGTAGTGAGGATGAAAATCCACATTCTCCTGCTCATTTGTTTCTAGTTGCACCACCACAATTACTTCCTCGATGATTCTGTTCAACATGTGAAGCAACTAGTGATATTGTCGGTGATCCTATAGATCAACGTCAAACACATTCTTAGTTCTACAGAGCCTCTTCTCTTTTGGCTCAATTTTCAAAGACTCATGATCCAGATACTTTTGCAGAAGCTTCAGGGAATCGATATTGGAATGCAGCTACGGATGAATAATATCATTCTTTAATGACAAACGATACCTGGGATCTTGTATCTCTTCCAAAAGGAAGAAAACTTGTCAAATGTAAATGGGTCTTAGAACTAAGTATGCATCAGATGGAAGTGTTGAAATACTTAAGGAAAGGTTAATTTACAAAGGTTTTCCCAATTTGAAGGGATTGACTATCATGAAACCTTTGCTCCTGTCACAAAAATGAACTCCATCTGCCTTGGTCTTTCCCTTGCATCCCTACATAAATGGGAGGTCCATCAAATGGATGTCAATTCCTTTTACATGGTGATTTACAGGATGATATTTTCATGGAACAACCTCCTAGATATGTTCATAATAATTCTATCCTTATCTATCGCCTTAAGAAATCCTTATATGGCCTTGAGCAAGCTCATCGAGCTTGGTATGCCAAAATGGATATCTTTTAACTTGACACTGGTTTTTCTAGATGTCATTCTAATCCCAATGTCTATACCAATAAAGTAGGAAACCATCTCATTATCCTTGTTCTATATGTTGATGATATTATTCTTATTGGTAATGACCCTAATATTTTAACTCATGTGAAATCCAGTCTTAAGAAACATTTTGAAATGTCAGGCTTAATACATTTGCATTAATTTCTTGGTCTCCAAGTCTTGGAAACCAAAGAAGGAATATTTCTTTCTCAATCTAAGTATGCGTGTGACCTTCTTATTTATTGTCGCATGGAATATTATAAACTAGCCCCTTCTCCCTTCCATTTTGGAGTCAAACTTTATGGCACTTGTACTTCACCTGAAGTAGATGCCACCTTGTATTGTCAGTTTGTTGGTAGTCTCTTATACTTGATTCATTCCCATCCTAACCTTTCTTCTTTCCTTGGTTGTGTTGCCTGTTATATGCAAACACCCCATGAAAATCACTGGAAAGAAACAAAAATAATTTTTCAATATATTTGAGGTACACTTCAATTTGGGATTCATTACAGTACAGAGGGGACTCCTTTGTTGGTTGGTTTCATTGATTCAGACTAGGTTAGTAATCCTAATGATCGAAAGTCTATTGAAGGTTATGTTTTCGCTCTGGGATTTGGACCTATCACTTGGGATTATAAGAAACAACAAGCTCTTGCTCTTTCTTCAACAGAAGCATAATATTGAGCCGCAGTTAATTCCAGTCAAGAAGATTTATGGATTCGACAAATCCTTTCAAAGTTTGGATTAGAGCAACACCAACCTACTCCACTTTGGTACACCAATCAAAGTTCCATCAAGCTCGCCAAAGATCCAGTTTAACATCAACGCAACAAACACATTGGAATACATATGGAATTCATCTGAAAGCTCGTTCATGATCGCATTCTTGAAGTGCCCTTTTTCCCTACAGATGATCAAGTTGCAAACATCTTTACCAAGTCTCTTACATAAGCAAAATTTTCTAAAATTTGATCTATGTTAGGATTTTAGGAACTTGTCATTAAGGAGGGATAGGCTCTAATGCCTTCTTCCTTCTCCTGATAGTGCCACTTTTGTAAATCCTTCAATCTTATCCCAAGTTGTTCTTAAGGGGGGATGTTAGGATATTTAGACACTTAAGAGTTAGTTAAGGTCAACTTGTTATAATATATCCATTAGGAAAAGTGTGTTTCTTTAGTATGCATTTGTAAATATCTAATCTGATAGTCATGATATGTTCTAGACATAGGGTGATCAGACAGTTCATCTTCTCTTAAATCATAACTACTTTTGATCCATGTCTTAACACCTGATTGGTCCATGATATATATTTAAAGAGAATGGAGGGTCATTGGCTAGTTGATTGATTATGAGAAGCTCATTTGTAACTTTATTTCTTTTCTTGCATAATAAATTGCCTCAAGTATCTATTTGGTTGGGTTCGTGGAGTGTTTCCCTTTCGAGGGTTTAAACCACATGAAAACATCGATGTGTTGATCTGTGATATGTTTGTGTGAGTGGTTGCTCTAGGTGTTTGATCTTTTGGAAGTATCCTGTGTACTCGAACATCCCATATATTGAAATTTCTCCATGCCAAATGAGCACTTTTCAATATTGGCATATAACTTGTGTTATTGTAGGCTGTTAAGGACCCAATGAATATGTTACAAATAATTGGTGAATGGTGAGCATACCATCTAGATATACGACCACACAATAATTGGTGAATGGTGAGAGGATATTTTTCATCATCCTCATGAAGGTTGTTGGAGATTTCATTAGGCCAAAAGGCATGACGAGCCACTCAAAAATTACTTCTTGAGATTTAAAGGAAGTCTTCTAGACATCTGTCTACTCAATTCTCACTTGATGATAGCCATACTTCAAATCAATTTTGATAAAATATTTGGCATTGTTGAGTTGGTCGATAAGGTATTCGATCGAGGGAATGGGATACCAATTCCATATTGTGATCTTGTTTAGATATCAGTAGTCAATACAGAGTCATCATGTCCCAAATTTATTCTGTACCAACACAATCGGGCTCCCATAAAGTGAGGAGCTAGGTCGAATTTCCCCTTTTGGATTAATTATTGAATCTGATGCTTGATTTCTTCATTCTCCACGAGGGGTTGCCTCTATACATTCCCATTCATAAAAACAACCATGGGGACCAAATCAATTGAATGCTTGACCTGGTAATGTAATGGCACCCCAATAGGAATGGAGAAGATATCTCTCTATGCTTCCACTATCTTTTCCACCTGCTTATATTGTGTGGAGGGACCCCGTGTAGAGGTGGTGGTTGTTGTTGGGATCTTTTGTTCCCCTTCAGAATGAATCATAAAGAGGATGAATTTCCATGTATATGAGATCACCTTCCTGCATTGTTTAGCTGTAATGAGAGACACTGCAATAGTGGGAATTGTCTCTGGTATCCTGTAGAGTTGCTTCTCCAAAGTAATAAGTAATTTTTGAGATCTAGACCCATAGACATCATAATGTTTCCACATATATGGTTTTCCTAAAATAAAATCACAAACTTCAAGCACGTGATTCCATAAGATATGTGACATTGTTGATTGATGTGGATGCATCGTCCTTGGATAATCCAACCGATGGTGTAACCATCGATAGATTCAATATTTTGATGACCTAGGTCGATATGAGATTCTTATGGCTACCATGGTCAACAATTAAATGTAGCAGGTTCCCCTACACCCACAATTGTGAATGAAAAAGGCGCTCCCCTTCTTCTGGTTGGATATTTTTGGTTGTGATGGTGGTAGTAGGTTCCACATCAATGACCCACTTTCCCTTTTCTTGTTCTGGATTAGAGTTTGAGCTAGATTCCAGCTTTGGGGATTTATTGTTACACACATTTATTGTCATCATCATATAATGAGAATCAAATATCAATATTTTCCTCAAATCCTCAAGCAACTTCCATGAGTTGGTTGTGCTAGGTAAGTTGTTATGCTAAGTTAAACTCCAGTTACAATCAGTTATATGTCTTTCAGTTCAGTTAACACCAGTTATGCATGGATGCATGAGGGTAGGCTCCTTTTCTCACCTACCTCATCACTTTAACTAGTTTAACTGGTTTTAACTGATTATTAACTGAATTAGGCATGTGGAGTTAGACTAGTTGCTCCCATGCAATGATTTAGAGGCTCTTAGTTAACTAGTTAGTCAGGTTTAGTTGGTAGATATCCACATGATTGAGATTCTATTTATTGTAACACAATTGTATTACTGAATATAGAAAATGGAAGGTTTCCAATATTATTCTCCTCTATATTTTCTGGTGCAATTTATGTGAAGACTGTTTTTGGCCCAAGATTTGCCTGCCAGAATCTAATATGGTATCAGAGCCTGGTCATGCTAAACATAAATTGTTTTTCTAGTTTTTTGTAGGTATTCAGTTCTCTCGCCAGCAACACAACAATGTGCAATTTTGGAGGAAGAAGATCAGTTAATCATCTCCATTTTATCAAAGTTGGGTCCGAACTACTCACTAAGCTTGCAGTTTAAAATTGGAGGATGTCATCCTTGGATGCATTCGTACTTTCTCTCACACAAGAGAAGATCAAGCTTATTCAAATGGGGACTCTCAAAACCTCAAAGGACCCTGCGCTTTCTGCTCTTGGAAGCAATAATATCAAGCCCAAAGGAAATCTAAGAGTGAAGGAGAAAAAGGCAAAGTTAGACTCCGAAGATGAAGGTTCTAACTCTACTGATGAAGGATCGAATTTCAAGAAGAAGGGTAACAAGAAAGGACGATATCAGTGTACCTATTGCAACAAATATTCTCACAATGAAAATTATTGATTTAGAAATAAAATGGACATCATGACGCAGTTTCTTGAAAGAAACAACATTGATGTGCCAGATTTTGCAAGAAGGGAAAAAATGTTGATCCGAGGGGCACTGCAACACTGTGCAATTCAAAGGTAATGATGCTCATGCATTGGTTGATAGAATAAAGTATGTTTTTTATATCTCTGATTTTAATACTCATTTTGATATATCAGAATCAGCAATCTATTTTCCTCCCCTAGAAAAAATACATATCAGTCTTCCAGAGCCATCTCCACTCAAAACTAGTTTTTTACCATTAGTATCTGACTTGTCTTCATCTGAATCCTTCAAAATCCATTAAGATTATTATTTCTCTTATTTAGAAGATGATTTTTAGGATTATATGCATGTTATGACACATTTTTCCCATCCATTTGATACTCAGAAGACCCGACAACTCCCAAACTCCTTAGTTGGTAAACTAGTCAATTCCATGGTTTCCTATACTGTATCACTGGTGAAAGTTGTTATCATGTCTTTGATTTGTATAATTGGTTGGTTTTCCTTATCATTGGCTATAATTGGGATTCTGTTACAAACATTTGGGTATGATATAACTTTTATTATTTTGAATTTTAGATCCTTGCGCTCACCAGATTAGCCCAATTATTGGTGCAGACTAGTTGAATCTAATATTCCTACTGTAACTCAACCGAATTTTGGAGCCACTATACCATGGTTGCTTTCTGGTCCATATGAATTAATTTGTGATATATCAGAGCCTAATAATATCTATTATAGAATTAGAAAGGTTTCACATAAGTTTAGAAAGAAGGTTCATGATTGGGTTCACCATTATGTAGCTACACTAGAAATTGTGCTTGCCGATTTCATTAACGTTCTTTGGTTAGGAGATGATTGCAAAGATCTCTTTTCCATCTCTAATTTTATGTTCATATTTGATATTAGCACTCATATGATGCTCCTTCATTACTAGAATATGAGCTACAAGGGGCTTCTGCTCATGTTTTTTGTCTACACAACATTGAAAATCTTATGCAAGATCAAGGAATCTACAACAACTCTACAAAAATTTTCAGCAAGAAGCAGTACATACAACTTATTCAAGTGAAGAACAAATATGGAGTGAAGATATTCATTTAAATTATGTGCCATGTCCATTTTTTAGGAAGGATTTTCCCCGTGCGGTTTTTCCTTTTTCCTCATTTTACATGGATAATTATTTTTTACATTTAAATTGTAATGGGTGACCTTTGGTCTTAGTTACCAGGTCCTAGGTTGTACAAAGTTACGATTAAAGGGGGGTGTTAGGATTATTATTAATCCTCCCTTTGTCTTCTTTTCCATTTATAGTCTATTAGATTATTTTTCCTAGCTTATGGGGGACTTCATTACTGCATTAGAGTGTGGGGAACCCACAGAGAGGTTATCTGCCACTTATTGCATGTTCATGCATGAGTTGATGTGCCTTTGATACCAATCCCTATCTTTTAGGATCCACTATGAGTGCCACTAGCAACCTCCATTATTTGGTTGTTGTAGGTAAGTAGTTATGCTAAATTAATCTTCAGTTACATTCAATTAGATGTGTTTCAGTTCAGTTAGCGCCATTTCTGCATGGTTGCATGAGGGTATGATCCTTTTCTCACCTACCTCATCATTGTAACTGGTTTAATTGGTTTTAACTAATTATTAAGTGAATTAGACATGTGGATGTATACTAGTTGCTCCCATGCATTGATTTAGACACTCCTAGTTAACCATTCAGTCAGGTTTAGTTGGTAGATATCCACATGATTGGAATTCTATTTATTGTAACACAATTGTATTAATTAATATAGAAAATGGAAGGTTTCCAGTATTATTCTCCTCTATATTTTCTTGTGCAATTTATGTGAATATTGTTTTTGGCCCAAGATCTTCCTACCATAATCTAATAGAAATCCCCCCTAGGGTGTAGGCCAAAAGGGCTTCCCAACTCATGTACAACCCTCCCAAATTTATAAGAAGAATATGGGAACTGATATAATACCTCATGTACGTTCATTACACATGGTTATTAGTTATGCAAATTGGTTATAGATTTCTACATTCATTTGATAACTTTCAATGAAATTGCGTATGGGGAAATTACATTACTAGCTCGATTTTGACAAATGAAAGGTAGTGTTAAAGGTTAAGATCATGATGTGACATATAGATAGCATATACAACATACAAATTGCTTCTTGAACAATATTAAACACCTGATAAATCCCTTCATACAAGTCTTGTATACAACTCATTCAGTATGGGAGTCAAATGCATGAAAACTAGTGAATTAGTAGCATGGAATTGCAAGAGTTTCACATGTGGATTTATTGGACTTCAACCCACAGAGCATAGGGAAATGAAATTACAAAGTAAAACGTCATATTTTTCTATCACAATATTATCAAAATAATAGAACATCCCTCATACAAATCTTATATAAAACTACTTCAAGATTGAAGTCAAATCCATGAAAACTAGTTATTAAAAAGCATGGAAATGCGAGCCCTTCACACCGGAGTTTCTTGAATTTCGAGCTACAAAGAATATGGTCATGAAATTACAGATTTATACATCATATATTTCTTTCCCATTGTCATAAAACTCATATAAATGTTCTCATACAAATATATTATACAACTCCTTTAAAATGGAAGCCAAATACATGAAAACTAGTCATTCAAGAGCATGGGAATTCAAGTCTTTCAAATATGGATTTCTGGTATTTCGACTTACAGATCATATGGACATAAGAGTAAATAATCATACATAATATATCAAGGCTTGTGCCTCAAATATCCTCATCAAAGTGCAAGCACCACTCCAACAAGTGCGCCATCAACATGAGAGTGTGGGGGAATGGAGAAGAAGGAATGTGAGAATATGGGAATATATGAGAATTCGACTATATGGTCCTTCAACCTGAAACTAAAACTTTTGCATTAAGATCCAGTGAGAGGTTTGAATGGCCTCTCCATCAACCAACTTGGAAAGGAATCCAACTCCCTCGAAATTGGTTCACAAGCAGGGAGAGTGAACACTCACCATGCAATGGACAAGTAAAATCTCTCCAAAATGCCAAAGGCCAATTAACAAATGATCAAAAGCCATTATAATTCCTCATGACATCTTTTTATTAACTTCATGAGGCCTTCTAAGGTCGAATTTCCCTTCATGGGTTTCCTCTAACTTGTCCTAGTGGTTTAGTAACTCTATGACACTTGTCTTCCTCTTCATGCTCCAATTCTTTCCCCAATTTGGATGGTTGCCTCTAAGTCCCAAATTCGACCTCTTGGTGGCTATTTTTAGCCCTTTCATGTCATATTTGTAATATGTCTGCAATCAGGTATGAATTTGTCATACTTGTCATAGAATCTTTCATCATTTGTTGTCATAGAGTGAATGTAATCTCCTTCCAAGTGGCACACCTTATCTTCTAGTCTCTTCCTCTTTCATGGAAGTTACTCTCCTTTACCTATTCAAATTCCTTGTCTCATTATATGATATTTGACACCAAATCACCCTCCAATAACATTACATTAGCCATGTGTTCGAATTTGGATGAAGATCATGCCAAGTGTGTGGGGAATCTAGTCATCCAAAGGCTCCACAAGCTTCCAAGTGCCTTCATGAACCCACACCACCTTATTTTCTTAGCATTTATGATTTATGTAACCCGTTTAAATGTGAATATGGTAAACTAAAGTTATTTTGGGTTCCATGTCCCCTTATTACAAAATTTATGTCTCCATCTCAACCTAGGAAACTAATAGGTTGGTGGAACATTATTTGCAAGTAGTCTTATTTGGAAATTATTTAATTGAGGACATGACATTCTTTATCTGCTAAATAACAAAGATTTGGAGAATAAGCTCCTCCTGCTACATATTTAGTCCATAACATTTGATCTTTATAATCAGTGAGGAAAATGTGGCATCGATCAAGTTCAGATATATATTTACCCCATAGGATCATATAATCATCAACAAAACCTAAATTTACAACATAACGATATCTCTATTTGATTCAAGTAGGTCTATAAGGATCATGAACTTCATAAAAAGATATGATACCTCTACAATTGAGTGAATCAACCAAATATGTAAAAAAAAAAACTATAATTTATATCTTAATACATATTGACTTTCATTAAGTCTCACTAATTTATATCTTAGTGCATATTGAATGATGTGAAATACTTTAAATGTTACTTTTGATTACATTATTTTAATGAAACTTGATATTAAATAATATATGTTTTGATTACATTATTTTAATGAAACTTGATATTAAATATATCTATGTGTTGATTTTTAATTACATTACTTTTCTATTTGAAAAACATAGATTTGAATTTGATTCTCCACGATAACAAAAACATAATCACCTTACTACGTGCATACATTTTGACCATGCTTATGTTAAAATACATTTAATGTGAGTTTTGTATAAAAAAACATTTAATGTGAGTTTCATATATATAAGCCTTAATGTCTAATAAATATATTCCTTGTACAATTTTTTACTTAAAAATCTAATAAATATATTCCTTGTACAATCTTTTTAGTCATAAATGATCTTTTTTTTATTAAATTTGTTAAGAGGTAACTCTCTTAATGATGTTGTCATGAGGGATCCTTTTCTATTTAATTTTTTATGATGTAACTTTATCAATGATGTTGACTCCCACTTACTCTTTTTAAACATCAATTGTGGCATGTCCATTTGAATTTATATAAATTGCTTTTCGATAGAACGTAATTATGGAAAGAAGATTTATCTAAAATAAAATTTAGAAGATTGTTGAATTTAGAATGTTGGTTTTGTGGTTTCTTAAATTATAAATATTTTAGAAATAATTCAATTTTGTAATATTAATTATTAATAATTATAATTATTAATTTTTGCTAACTCATTTAGTTAAGGTGTGGACTTGTCAGTAGGGCGACTTGGGTTTAATGTTCTTTACGGATGAGCTAGTTGGGAAGAGACACCAAAAAATCTAGTCATCTTAAGGGTTTGTGTGGCCCAAGTCACGTGCGATTCTCGGGTGACTTTGTTGGCTTAGATGCCCTTGGGTTGCAGTTCTTACCAATGGTTCATTGCTACCGACCTCAAGTGACTGACAATCGAATAAAAAAAATATTAATAATTACAATTTATTTATTCAAAATATTTTTTATTGGAAAAAGATGGAGTTCATTTATTTAAACAAATGTTAAAAATTGTCAAAGATACGATGGTTCATTGGTGGGGCTAGATGGATTTCATTCCATCCACCCGAGATCATTTCTGTTGAGACATAATTTGGCTTGGATGTCAGGTTGACAGTTTGCTCGACCTACCATCCACAGAAGTGGGGAAGTTTGTTGATATTTCTTGTGTGTGTGTGAGCTTTCTTTGATTCCTTCAGAACAGCAGGAATGTGGTTTTTCTACGTGAAACTAAGGTTAAAAATTGTTAATTTTAACAATTTCTTTTTCAATGTGGTTCACAACCTCGAAGGTATTGCTAAGTCCATAGGAATAATTTTTAGGGGGGGCATCTGAAGGGGCTTCACCCTATCAAAGAACTAGTTCTTTAGATGCCCCTTCAGATGCCCCTTCATAGGGAATACCATGCCAAAGAACTAGTTGTGCCCGGTTGACCATACAAATAAACAATAGCTTTAATGCATAGTAAATGGATTTTTTTACCAATTCAAATAAAGAGATGAGAAACCAACATTATGCATGAAGTTTATTTGAAATCTGTTTTTATTATGAGTCATAAATATCATTTTGGTTGCAATATGAGTATTGGGGGTATTCAATCTATTTTTATATTAAAATTAATAATCTTATCAATTCAAAATTACAATTTGAATAAAGATTTTATAATTGGATTGTAATAATGACAAATCAAAAAAGTTGAATTCATTGAATATTTAACTTTCTTTGTACAAGCACAATGAACATATTATTAGTTAGAGAGATGGAGCGGATCGACGATCAAGATTTTTAAAACTCAATGTTTCATCCCTATATGGTATTATCCTCAGGAGATTCAAGCTTCTCAAGGATAATTATTGATTCCAACCCACTAATATTTATAAGCTACAATAGCTTACAATCAACAAAGTCTTCTCTTCAAAACGCTAATCGATCTCTCATTCTGAAGAAGGTGAAGCAATTGTTTCCAAGTTTCACTCAATTTAGTGCCTTTCTCGCTATTCAAATTTCCTGGATTCATTTCAATTTCCACTTTTTCTCGAATTTTCCTATTGGTATGGTGTTCTAATTTTGCAATGTATTGATATTCTCCAAGTAGATTTGGGGGCTTGTTTTATGGGAATGTTCAACTAAGGATGACTTGTTAAACCCATAATGACTCAAGTTTGTACTATGTTCTTTAAATCTTAATTCCATGGATCTGTATGTTTTACCAATGTAAACTTTACCACACGAACATGGAATAGAAAAACCTCCTTGACATGAGCCAAGTTTGACTGGATCCTTTGTGGAGTCCACCATGTTTCCAATAATATTAGGTGGGGCGAAAGCGACTTTAATGCCTTTTCTTCTAAACATTTTTGCTAGTTTTTCCATAGTCCCCTTGACATAAGATAAGGAGACCTTTCTTCCATTCATGTCGTTTTCTTCCTAACTTTGTCTAGCATGAGATTTTCTTGGTTTTGCTACAACTTGTTGAATTATCTATTTTCATAGTCATTTTCTTTAAATACGTGAGACACGTGTTCAATCTCTTTCACCAATTGATCTTTATCAGATATTCTTAGTGCTCGAGTCACTAGGATGTTAATACTATTAGTTTCCCACAAGGTATAAGTAGAATCCCTTTAATAAAAAGCTTATAAATGTTGTAAAACTCATTTTATACTTGAACTAAAATACAATTTAGCACATGATCCTAATTACAACGATATCCAACTTAACTCAACCATAATGGTGAGTTTATCAATTGAATGTACACATAGGTCTCTTAATTTTAGGCATACCATCATTAATAATCAAAATCCATAACAAAACCACACCGCACAAAAGTAGATGCAGACCATAATTGCTTTGTCAAGCCAAAACACTAACATGTCCAATACATCCTTCTATCCTCCCCTTCAACTTTCATGTAACTTAATTGTTTCTTTACAAATCTAGAGTAACTACCTAATTTATAAGATGTGGATGGGTGTTGGAAGGGGTTCTTTTCTTGGAAGGATGGCAATACATGACAAGGAGAATTCAATCCACCTTTGAATCTTTGTAGTATCATCATGTCTTCATGGATTTTAATACTGAAGTAGATTTCTTATCGAAAAACGCTCTGGCTATTGCAGAAGGTATTATCTTTTTTGAAGAATGGGTTGATTCAATTTTGGTATCACATGGGTCCCTTCCTATGTTGATTATTGGGATTGTTGTAATTGTACTCGCATTTGTAACTATAGGAAATATCTTTGCATAATTATGTCAACAAGGTTGTATTCATGGTTTACAATTGTGCAACTGATGTTTTCGCATTATAGAATGATAGATGAATGATCCTAAAATATTATCCAGGACGCACAAAAATATAGGCACATGAGGGCAGGAGTTCTCAGGTTTTTATTTTATCTTCTCTTCATTCCCAACACCCATTCTAAGTACCTAATCCCCGTCAACCTCAATCTATGTTAGTTTCTTATCTCTTCTTTTGGTAATCTCTCTAAAACTTTGAGCTTCTATTATAGGCTTATCTTGTTCAAACCTCCATTATTCAAAACCTATTCATGTCAACTCCTTTCTTTTCGATGCTTCCAAGGGCACCTCATTGATTGGAATCGCACCCATCCCGGTGGTATCTCTATCTCCTTTAGACTCTCCTACCGCCCCTCAATAACTTACTTGCAAATTAAGAGCTTGTCCAATGTCCTTCCTTTTGTTTGTAAGCATGTTTGGAAGAGGTAGAGAGAGGTGCAAAGAGGCAATGGGAGACTCTCTTATTTTTGAATTAGGCACGAGGAAACAAATGCAATGGTTGACTACTAGTGACAAACCCCAAGGCACATTCAATGTGGAATCTCGTAGCCAAAGGAAGAGGTGAAAATAAAAAAAGGGGGTATTCTCCATAATGATGAGACTGGGAAAGATCTGAGCATTAGGTCCTTGATGTGGGAACGTGATGGATTCGGGGCACTGAATACTTTAAAATTGTCACTTTGTATTAGCAAATGAAGTCTTTAACAAGAAAGGCGTCACTTGAGAAGCACGAAGTTAACAACGATAATTTTCTATAGTTGGATGGTCTTTAAACCTAGATAAAAGAAATAGGATGCCAAACTCAATGTTATTTCCAAAGTTGCATGTGGGATTCAATTTGTAGAAGAGACCCCTGCTTCAACATCCAATCAAAATATTCCCGTGATTTCAATCTTTGATGATGAACAACTAGTCTAGTTTTTATTATGTTAACTTTTCTACCTTTTTATTTCTAGCTATAGATGCAACTATTTAGTGTTATCTAGTTGTCTTGGGACTACTTCTAGTAAATGGATCGATAAAGACCCTTAAAGTAGTTTTAAATATACTCAAAATGATAAACACTTGTTATATTATTGGTTTGGTTTCCCTTGTGGCACACCAACATTTTGATACTCTGTATTTCTCTTAGCATTAATATAAATCTTATTAACTTAAAAAAATATAATTATGATAGATTTATATTAATTTTAATTTCATCCAAAACATTTAAATTATTTTACATTTAATTACATGTCCAAAAAATGGTACAATTACAACATCACATAAATGATAAAATTTAATGTTGAGAAGAGCAAAAATAGGAGAGAATTGAATGTTGAGAATAGCACCATAACAATACAATTTTGAGGAAGATAGAAAATAAAAAACATTTTCTAAACAAAGTGCAAATTTGGAGGGTAGTGTTGTAAAGTTATGATTAATTCTAGTGGTAAGAATCCCAATTTATTAAGATTAAGTTAAAAAGTGTGCCAACATATAGTGTTGATTAATTTATGGGTGATTCCATGAAGATGGGTAACACTTTTTGGCCAAATTTGGCGATGAAAACCTGATTTTTTACTCATGTGCTAGATAGAAGCCCTCAAAACGCATATATGCCATTGAATTTTGACTTGCAGTAAAAAAACAAATTGTAGAATATTATGTTGGCTTCATAGTGATATTTTTTTAAAAATATTCCGATGTCATTTAATGTGTGAATTTTTGCATTTAATGAACTGTGTGACCTTAAAAATTTGAAGAAGCTAATTTAAGTGGCTCGTGTCCACGTAGAGTAATTCAATCTTGCATTAATAATTTAAAAAAATATATATATATATATGAGCATGATCTACATAAAATGAAGTGTGATGTGCATATTTTTTTGTTAATTTTTCTCGCATTATACAATTATTTATTATTTTTCAAAAGTGACCACATTCGATTTCAGCATCATTTTAAACACATATTTGTCCACGTAAAGAAATTTTTTCTATTTTTTCAAAAATTGAAAAACCAAAGATACCCTTTTGAAGAGGACAAGTCGATATGTGATGTGTGCATTTTTAAGAATTTTTTGGCTGTGTATTTTTAACTCTGCGGATTTTTCTTTGAGCTGCTTCGAAGTTGCACTGTGGTTTTCTAAGTATAAGTTTTAGAAGTAATTAAAAAATAAATATCATATGAATGCCAAATGCGTGTATGATACCTCAATGGATAGAAGATTCGTTGGTGAATCTATCGGTATCAACTCCGCTCATTTATGTGCTAGGAATGGCAGGGTTTACACCTCTGCAAGGCACAGGAAATTTTCCATTTGTTTGAATGTGGGATAAGTCTATTTTTTTAAGCCCTCGACCGAGGGTTTGTAAAGCCCGCAATACCTCTGTCGAGGTATTTAAATACCTCGACCGAGGTATTTATATACCTCAGTCAAGGGCTTGATAAAACCTCGGTCGAGATATTAAGACCTCGGTCGAGGGCTTAACAAGCCCTCGACCGAGGTGCGTTTTTCTGTTTTTGCCGAAACGCGCTTGCCAAAAAGTGTTACCCAGGTCCGTGGATTCACCCTTATTCAATTTATCACTATTTAGTGCCTAGGTGACAACATCCCTCTCTTCTCTCCCCCACTCTCTCTCCCCTCCATCTCCCTCTCCCTCTTCTCCCCCTCTCTCCCTCCCCCCCTTCCTCCCCTTATATCCCTCCTTCCATTCTCTCTCGTCCCCCTTCCCTCTCCCTCTATCCTCCCCCTCCGTCTCCCTCTTTCCCTCTCCCACTCCTTCCCTTTATAAAGTGTAAATTTGGGTTCTTGAAGAGACAATATTGGGTTTGAAAAGTGTGTTTTTTTTACTCTTTCTAAACCCTAAAAATACACTTTTTAATTGTGAAAATACGAATTTTAAATAAAAAAAAAGTATTTCAATTTTTAAAATGTGAATTTCAATTCTAAAAATAGAACATTTATTTACATAAATCCAAATATATTTCTAACAATATAAATACTCAATATAAATACTAAATTTCATATAGTCTCTTATCCTCTAAAAAAATGTGTCAATACCATAAAAATAAAAACATGATATCATAACAAAACATAGCATTGCCATAAAAAGACATAGCATTGTAGAACATTCAATACAAGTATCTTATAAAAACACTTTTGGATCTAAAGCAATCTCCTTGTCATTAATCCTTTCCCACCTTTGCCAAACACTTTTCTCAAACATAAGACCTATTCATATACATTATAATGCACCTCAATACTTTATAAATACAAAAAAATCCAACAACATTTATTAGTGATTTTAACCAAATTTCAATGAAGTTTTGGATAAAAATATTGAAATCTTGAATCAATTTGGAAATCTTGAAAACCTTTCGAATGTGGAAAACCATGCCCACACTATAATTCATAAAGTGGCATTCACTTCTACGAGCAAGAGAATCCCAACCATTTTAGATAAACATTATTTACTAGCAATTTCCCCAAGGAAGGTGCAATAATACGCCATTAAGGTAGTTGTTAGCGGGTAAGCGAGAAAAAAAAGTGTAACATTGAAGTGAGCCAAAAAAAAATGGAGCACTTCAATGTATTGAAAAATCAAAAAATTAACAGTTTAACATTACATTATACAGTGAAGATGCCATTGCATGGGAGAAATTTATCTAATGAAGAAAAGAAGCCAATGTGTAGTCATAATCTGGAATTACTTGCTGTCCATGTGGTTCCAAAGTTCATAATTGTGCTAGCATAGGTTGTCAAAGCATCTTGGAAGACAAACATTTGATGATGGTTTATATAGTTCTAACTTCTCACATTAACAAAAGTCCTGTTCAAGGAGTAGACATGATAGCACTGTATGGTTTGGCCAAAATGGTACAAATTTGAAGACATTTCCTGCACTTCACAAATATAGGAAAAAACATCAAGAAGAGTAAAAGCAAAGATTTCAGTATATATATACATTTGATAATTCAAGGTAATAACACAATATTAGTGAACACTCTTGACAGTGTATGATAAGTAGCCAAACTAACGACTATCAATCCATCATACATCAATTGACACAATTGAAGACAATATCAGTACCCATTATATTGGTTTAGATGATACAATGAGCTGCCAGCCATGATTCATTATCATCCAATCCATTAATAGATGATTGAAACAATTGCAAACAAAGTATTTATCAATAATTACATCTCTATCCAAAACCTGCAGATTCTGGAATCTTGACAAATCTGCAGATTCTAGAATCTTCTACAATGGAGACTGGAGGTACTGTTGAGTCTCCGGGAGATTTGGCAGTTAAATTTGGTGCCCATAAGGCAACAGATTCTGGCCTTATTAATGGAAAACTGGCATTATGGATTGCAAGCCCAGCAAACTCTTTTCCACAAAGCTTTAAATTGTTTCCATACCTGAATCGTTCTTGCATTTGTTTGAAACCTAAAATATTTAAAGAGAAACCACACTATATCAACCCATTTTTGTCATAAAAATATACTAGAAACAATTCTTACACTAAAACATACAAATTGAGATTTTGTTTATCCATCAACTCTTTGCATTTATGTGGATAGATGTGTAGCCATGGATTGAATCTAGATAGTGCATCGGGTATATTAAATTGTACACTAACAGTCCCAACTCAGGTGAATCTAATATGCACCCTGCACTACAAGGAAACCTTGCATTCATAGGTTCAAACTGAGGGTGCAGTGATCCATCAAATTTTTGTGTTTGTATGTTCCACTTCCTATATGTGTGACAATGCATTGAATAGGGACATTAGCAGTCTAAATTCAGGTGACTCTAATATGCACCTTTCACTAGAAGCAAACCTTACATCCACAGATTCAAACTAAGGGTGTGGTCATCCATCAATTTTCCATGCTTTTATGTGCCTAAATGTGTAATATATGCGTATATACCTAGCAAAGCATCTAAATTGTGATATGCACCATACCCAATGGACATGTTCAAATTGAGGGGGTGATGATCCATCAACTCATGTTTATGCATGACTATATGTAACGTTGCCTTAAATCTAAATAGTGCATTGGTTGTATTGAATATGGACACCAGCAAAGATCCATTGAAACTTGGATGACTTTTCTGTGATATGCACGACATAAAAGACACGCTTCTCCAAAATGCAAGCAAAATGACTATGGTTTGTTTGACTTAAACCTGCAGAATGAAGACTAATGCTATGAGTTATCATAATGAGTGAATTTGAACATAAGACCCTCCTCCATTCCCTTTATACCTTTAGGATTTGACTGAAAAGGAAAGAAAAGATAAAAGTCGAAGCCAAACCTTCAAAGCCAACGTCTCCTCAACACTGCCCGTGTCTATTTCAGAAACAGTTGCTTATGAAATTTAGAAGCTATTAACAAAGAAGTAAATACACCAGTCCAACTTAACTCAAGAATGTGCCCAACTTTGATGAAAGCCAAACTTACTTACGTGTTTGAGATCTAATAGGCATCTCTGACTAATATTCTTGTTGGATGTATTTCAAGGTTTTGCTACATAATTGAATGCATTTGATTTGAGTTATGGGGCATCTATCCCAATATAAAAGACAAGATGTTTGTACAAAAAGATGAACCCTGGACCTTCCATTCAAACCAAGCTTAAAAGACGTTGGAATCTTAATGATACAAGCATAAATGGCACAAAGTGAAATCTATTTGGGATGCAAGGGTTTTCTTTAAAATCTAGCTCGTTGCTCAATACATTCTATACATGGTGCTCCTGACAAAAGGAAAGCTTTATAACACGGGATTAGCACATGAAAACTGTAGCTATTGCAGGAATGATGAAGATGTTGACCATGTTTTTTTAAAGGTTCCCGTTTTCAAATTGCTCCAATGTGTAGAGTTTGGATTTAAAAACTTTCTAGCTTCATATGAATGTTGCAGCCTAATCAAACTTGGCAATGAAGCACAGAAATGGAAGTGAATTAGTAAAAGATCACACTTGGCAATGAAGCACAGAAATGGAAGTGAATTAGTAACCAATTCCAAAAGAAGAGGAATCAGGTGCACTATAGAGTGGTCTCATGGTAGCCTATGGCTGATCAAAGCAAATGAAAAGTTTAGAGTGGATATTATACCCCATTCCTCAGAATAGGAAATCTGGTCTATTGCAAGGACAAGGATAACAATAATAGTTGAAAGTAGTCTGAACAGACTTCATGGATCCAGATTTAGTCTTTAGATGATACCAAAATATTCTGAGGAAAGATAAGACTACAAAAAGTCAAAAGAAAACATTTACAATATGGAGCACCATATAAAATTACCATAATAGTGTACTAAGTTACTACCAGATGAAACATATAGTTCAAATAAGAATGAATCGCTCGATTATAATCAGCAAACTTGAAAAGCATTTCAAAACACTGAAAAGTAACATAGGAAGCCAAAATGTGTTTATGCAAATGCCTTTGGTAAATCTCAAAGTAATATGCACCAAACTTACATGCATCTAGAATTCTTGAGTAAGAAGAATGAACATATTTTTTTATTTAAAAATATCTAAACTACAAATTATATGAAAATAGCCAAAAGTATTTCCTTGGGATACTTGAACAAACACACAACAAATATGTTGACATAAAAATACCCAGCACTTTGCAAAACATACAAAAAATTCCTGCAAAACTCCCTTACATACAAGAGATCTCATTATTTCTAGTCTTCATCTCCAGCACCAATTGCAATGAATACCAAAGGAGACAAATGTTGTTGTAATCGTGTTAAAATGTTTATTTCCCAGCTAAACTGGGAAACTGCCCTGGATCCTCAATCCGAGGAGTAAGTTGGCCAGCATTACCACCATCATAACCACCTCTAAAAAAACCACCACGATCACCACGACCAGGTCCCCAACCCCTACCTCGCCCAACAGAAGAATAGTAGTTTTCCCCTTCAGCAGGCATTAGAAATTCATTGATGCTTTTAGTCTTCAGAAGAAAAAATCCAATATTAGATATGATACGTCAAAAAAAGAATGAAAACCATAGATTGTGCTAAGCCTTTCCTCACCTTCCTGATCTTTTCCTCTTTTTCTGCATCTCTTCCTCTGGCTGCTTCTTTCTCTAATCCCTGAAATAATATGCTAAATACACTATTTTGGTAAGAAGCACAACTACCAAAACATCACCAAAAGTTTGCAGAAATACATACTAAAACCACTGTATTGTCATAAGACAGAGTTACCAATTTTATAAATACATCATCACTGTTTTTCTTAACTGACAGTTGTTGCATAGACTCGAATTCCTTTGCATCAACCTTTCTTTCTTCTAAATTCATTGCCATCAAAGTCTTTCGTTTCTCCTCCAACGCTTTCTCATACTCATCAAGGGTCATCTCCTGTTGCACACAAATATCTCATCAATAAATTGTGCATAGTGCATTATCCAGGGAAAAGAGAAATGCATATTGCATTACATATAAAAAACCCCAAGGGGTTGCTCAGTTAGATGGATCTTCTAGGTCCAATACATATAAGGTTGAGGTCAGGTGTTCAATTCTCTCTGGGTCCTTCAGGGTCAGGTACCCAGGTTGGTTACTGGGGATAGGCTCCAAAAATATCCTAACAGGACGCAGCCCCTTCAGATGGGACCCATTAGATTATTTCTGTGGATGTAGTGGCACAATCATCAGGCATGAACCACATTAAAGAAAAATACATATAAAACCTTTCACTCTATCAAACTAAAAAGTTAGCACAACAGATTGTAAGATCTGATTTTGGTGATGTAATGTCAGGAGTAAAAGTTTCTGTAAGTGTCTAGGGCCGCCTGGCATGATGCAGTCCATTAAAAGGACAACAACTATGTGTATTCTCTTTTTCAGTTGAATATAAAAAAATAATTCCAAGGTAAAAAAATAAAGTTGGCATGAAAAATATTTCCCAAATGATATAACACCTAGAACCAGCATGCTTTGATCTTGTGAGCTATATTCTGTGGAACTAAAATCACCTAGAAATATACACAATCATGGCAAGATAATATGCTAGGTGATATTCACAACTAGTTGGACAGTCTTGCAATCGAGTGAAAGCCACAACTCAATATTCTAGTATCACTTCCCTTAATGGGCAATAGAAATAATGGGCAACAGAAATTATTTATCAGAAGTATTTGCAAAGCTGCATTTTGGTTTACATTCCATGCTAAAAATATATATTAATCAAGCCCCAAAAAGAGATAGACACTAGGTTTTCCTTCTAATAAATAAGAACCAATTTAAATGCCCTACATATATTCACTGTAGAAGTACCATAAGTAAATAAATACAATATTAAAAACAGAAGATTAGCCTTCGCCTATTCCTCTTCTTTCTTCTCTTCAAATTTAATGCAGCATCTCAGTTTACTTTTTACGCTTCAAATATATCTTAATCAAGCTCCCAAAAAGTAATACAAGCTACGTTTCTCTATGGTACAAATAAGAGATATTTTAGATGGCCTACATGAATTCACTATAGAAGTGCCATAAAATAAGGAAAATCAGGCTTACGTTGTCCTCTTCCTCTTCTTTCCTCTTACATCAATTCACTGTAAAAGTGCCATTATATAAAAAAATGGAGGTTTACCTTGTCCTCTTCCTCTTCTTTCTTCTCTTCAGACTCTGGAGCAGGAATTTCTTGAAGAAGCCAGCTAGTGAGACACCTGTGAAGAACCACAGAACCAACGGACATGCTGAAAACCAATGGAAAGAGGGAAAAAACCACTAGATTTTTTATTAAACAGGTGGCATTTTTCCATTTACAGGATGGACAACGAAGTGAACAATGTTTAAAAACCAAACTTCAAAAAGGATCTTGGCCAAGAAATCCATATGTGAAGAAGGATACACTCATCAAAAGGGTGGAAAGAGAGAAATTAAATGGCATATATTCCACGTTGCTTGTTTTAATTACCAGCTTCTGCAAATCAAAGGAAAACTCTATGCTTTGTTACAACATGTTCTAGGAATCATCACTAAGAAGCAGAAATCATTTTCAAAACAGGACTTGCTCCCATCCATTGATTTTATGCAGCTCCCAAATTCCCAAGACCTGCTATCCACAAAATAGTAATACTACTAAGGTTAGTTGTGGGGATATCACATATTTATATTCAATTTCCTAATACTTTAGCCCTACTTTGCCTTGGTGATTAATCTCGTCACTGTTTCTTAAATTCACCTTAACTTAACAGTTAGTCAAGGTGGCACTAAGCAAAGTGACCTTCTCACTGTAATTGTTTAAAATCACATTCTACATATTGGTACATTAAGGTAGATTTCCTTTGTAGAAGTTTACGCTGAAATAATTCAGAGACAAGAAATGCAAGACAAATATTTCAGAGACGATAAAAGGTAATGATTGTCTTATACCGAGAGGCTCATACAATGATAGATAAAGGCGATGCAAACATGCTGATGAGGGAGAACACACTAAGAAATCCAACAAACATATTTCGTAGTGGTTGCTTCATAAACGCATATGTCACCAACACTATTGAGGTAAATATTACCATAACCAACAAAAGCAGTGCTACCATTTTAACCTACCATTTGAAAAAGGCAAAAATCAATTATACTAACCATTTTCTCAAAAGTATATTTTTCATGAGAGAATTTGTATTCTTGCCACCACAATTGTCAAACCATGAACATCAGCAGAGCCTATCAAATACAGTTCATGTTGTACATGAATATATCAGTATAAATCCAACCATCTATATATGTTGTTCATGTGTTTCTATGTGGGCAATGTATATCCCAGATATATAATATAATAAGAGTATATAAGCATAATTTTAGTACCGTAGGCATACACTAGGGTACTAAAGTCTAAAATACAATTAATTTGCCAGCATATCAAGCTACAGGAATATACAAATATGTTCAAACAAATATAAAATAAACTTTCCACAAAACAAGAACTGATAGATATACCCGTGCTTCCTTTTGGGAATGTGCAATAAAGAGTGAGATGTAGGATAGCTGAAAAATGGCTCCCGTCCCATTAACAGTGCCCACCAGTATATTGTTTTCTGATACAAAAGGAAGGCCATACCATGTGCAAATCAAGCAATTCATGAGTGCAAAAATATAAGGGAGGCTTGAAAATTGCTCGGTAGACTTATTTCTTGTTATTCTGTTGAATGTAGGGCTGCAAATGACAATAGCCACAGATGTATTAATATTGATTTGAAAGATTAATATTAGAAGAACAAAAGAAATGTCAACGAGAGATTTGGGGTCACTTCCTACAGTGTACCATGTTAAAAGTAGTAATCATAATGACACTTAGCTTTATATAAAAGTCTATGGACAATGACCCTAAAATGGGTGGTTGCTATTACAGGTGAAGTAGATATCAGAAGTGGAAACTTACATTGAGGACAAGAAGAGCCCCAGAGCAAACAAGTTGCCTACACCAAAAACAGAGAATTTAATCCGTAATAAACAAAATATGAAGTAACTTATCTCATCAAATAAATAATCTGCCTTCATGAGAAAACAAAAATGAAATAATAACAGAATTCAATTTTTGAAGGAGAAATACTCCCAAATGCCTAAAGGTCATTTTGCACTGGCTAAAGCATCATATATTTCAGTAAAACAATTTTTATGCCATGTTAGTATAAAGCAAGTCTCTGCAATTTACTTGAATGTCATAATTAAGTTCAATTCTGCACAAGTTACATGACTTACCTTTAAACATAAATCCTTAACTGACTCCCTTGCAAAGATACAAATTGATGGATCGATCAGTAGTCAAACTTATCCCAGCTTACCTATGATGAAATGGCCTCTTTCGCATATGCAAGTTATGATGCGGATTGAAAATTTTGGAGCTATACTTCTTCTTCCTTATTTCTTTTTAACAATCAATTTGAATAACCATATCCTATAAATATATACTTTTACCTTTGAAGTTAATTTATTATTAACATGATAGAGATTTACACATTTACAAGAACTAGGCTTGGAAAACCCTGGCCACTAAAAAGAAGAGTAGTTTGAGGTCTATGAAACAGGATCACTTTATCTTAAACGTTGTGAATTATCACTCTTGATATTTCACTACATAACCAGACCATATAGCCCAACATGACATATAATGATCCAAGGGAAGAGGGTTTTCTCCATTGGTGTCCTTTCTAATCTCTAAGCATTTCGCTACTTACTGGAAATTCCTTCTGACACTGCAGCATTCCAGCTTGGAAGTTCCCAATGCCTCTCCAAGATTAAGCCGTGGGATTTAACAGTGGCCTACAATCCACTTACAAGGGCAATCGCTCTAGATAATGCTTGCACCATCTCTCTTATTGCAGTTTCTGGGACAAGGGGCATGGTGAGTTGGTGCCATATTCATATGCCCAGCAGTCTATTCATGATTCCAAACTTCATTATGGAAACTAAATGAAAGGTTGTGCTCGCTGGAGGTCTTAACCCAATACCTGATTGTGAGGAGTTGACAGCCATGCACCACATTTTCAAAATCAGTCCTCTCTTTGAGAAGGATTCACAGCTCGATAAGACTTGGCAAGGTTAATAGCTTAGTCACCGCACTTGTCCAATTTTTATGAAAAAAATAAATTCATGGAACCTAAAGCATAGGCGAATTTCAAATTTGATGGAAAATTTAAGATCATGTTCCTTTATAACATTTACACAATATTTATTAAGATTCATTTCCTAGAAAATAATTATGTTGTTATATCTTTTCTGGATGGATGTTATAACAAAGTTTGCTTCACTATCTTTGCTTAATTTAATGACAAATTTTATCATATTTATTTCCAGTGGCGATTCTTTCAAATTTCCTTATCAAAAACGAACACAAACTGGGTGATATAAGGTCTTAATATTGCAACAAATTGAGTGGTCAAAGCACATGATCCACTGCTTGTGCAGGCTTTACAATTTATAATCATACTCCCATCACCACACCAAACCAAAATCTCTGGTCCAACCTAAATACACCCATCTGATTGTTATCACTTCTAGCAATACTAAGCATAAACTAACAACCAAAAATTAGCAATTACGGGTAACAGGTGGTCAGGTTAGTCTGAAAGTGTTAGGATCAGGCCTTATTTAGACATTTAGAAGCTCAAAAATTTTATTAGTTTTAATAAATCTGAAAATTTCAAGTTTTTTTTAATGCACAAGTGATAAGTTGGGTTGATACTTAAAGATAAATTTCACTAATGTGATAGTATTAAGCCATTTAAATTACAGGTAACAGGTGGTCAAGTTAGTTTGACAGAGTCAGGATCAGGAGTTATCTGAAAGTTTCAAGTTTTTTTTAATGCAGAAGTTGGGTTGATGCTTAAAGAAGACACCAATGTGATAGAGTATTAAGCAGTTTATTAAGCTCCCATTCTCACTATTGTCTACACTACCCAAATGGTTTGTCAAAAAATGATGAAGCAAAAAAACAATATGTTTGTCAAAAAGGGATGAAGCAAAAATGCAAGTCTCGAACAACCAAAGGGTTCATCAAAAAGCAAGTCTCAAACAAACTTGAGAGAATATATGCCCTTCAAATCTGGCATTTAAGCCAAAATAAATTCATGTTCTACACTACAGCTTTCAACCTAGGGAAATATTACTCAAAACAGCTTAAACAAAATAAAAAGAAAGACGAACTTGGCCAAATAGATACCCCTAGAATCTGACAAAAAGTTGAGGGAAGTCCATGTTTTTACCTTCGGGTATGTTTTCCAAAGCAACTTCAACTTCATAGAGAAATGAACAAAAAAAGGAAAAGAGTATATTAATGGGTATGTTTATCAAAGCAATTTTAGAAAGAAAACATAGAAATTTAAAGTTTGTTCAAATGAATAAAAAAGGAAAAAGCATTAATTTGGAACTGAAAGTCAACATTATTGAATTTTCCTGTTTATTCCAGCTACCAAGATTTCTAATTCTCCTGTTTATTCCAGCTACCAATATATTTACACGATATCTGGCAATGGGAGCTACTCTTATTACCCAATGAAATAAAGTCACAAAGAATTACATCTCCACAGGAATGTGAAACAACATATATATTAGATGGAAATTCCTTGTTAAATCGACCTACAAAATCTGTACATAGTATACATAGTGTTGTTTAGAAGATGTAGAACTAACACTCAAATCTCTTATCTAACAGTTTGAATCCTGAACAAACTGGGGAGTGAAGAGCACCTTCAGAGAACTTATGATGATTTCATCCTGTCCAAACGGAGGCTTTGCTGCACAATAAATACGCACAAAACTGTAGTTTTGTCCAATTCAATCTATGAAACGTCTAGCTTTGATCTTCATTCTGAAAGATCAAATCAAGTTAACTTCTACATAAAAATATTCTGCTAGAAACATTACAATTTATTTTAAATCCTGAACCTACCAAAAACTTGTGAATTTCCTGTAGATGAGGAGGCAAAGCTGACATGGATTTCTTAATATCATCATTCAGGTCTCCTAACAGCTCAATGAACTTCTCCCTTTCAGGAATCAATTTCAAACCTACTTGCTATACATAACTTTTCAGATCAATATACAGCACAGTCATATCTTTAACTTCGGTAAAATTTGGAAAAATAGAAAGAACATTACAGTAAGCTCACATTGAAGGCTGCTGCAGAAATCCAACCATGCCATCTCTTTAATGTGATATTATATGCGTGTTCAACAACCTGCCTCATACTCCACTCCGACTGCTCCAAAAGATCTCGAAGTAGTACAACGGTAAAATCCATGGCCCTTTAAATCCCATTCAAATTCCCCAAATACAACAAGAATTCAGATCTTTATATTCTTTCTAAATTTTCTTGAAATAAATATACATTAGAAAATACTGATCTTGCACCAAGCCACAGGATGGTTTTTGTGCAGCTCAATGGCTTCTTTTTCGTTCCTTCTGCAACTTCTTTGCAGACAATTTCGTATAGAAAATTGTATTCAGGTTTACGAGACCCACAAATATCTTCCAATCTCTGAGAGAAAAATATTATTACTCTATTAAGCATTCAATCTACAGTTAACCAGAAGTATTACTAGTTTTTTAAAGAGCAAAATCTGTAATGCACAATATCACTCAAAAGAGCTTATGGAACATTAAAAGAATAACTATTTGAACTATATGGATAAGCTATGTCTAGCTATACATATGTGGAAACATAACCAAGGGCAAGTTATTTTGTTCCTGCAAAACAACAACGATGACATGAATAACAAATAATACCTAATAAGAACAGATTACAAAAGATACATAAATATATATTATATATAAGACTCTGCCATTAGATGTCACAGTCTCTGGTACACTCTGGAGGCATTGTAGGATACCTCCCTTTGTCAGGGCAATAGTTGTAAATGGTGTACCTGTCACGAACCCCTTTCATTTTTCTCCATTACTTCCTATCTTTAGTACACACTTTTTACACAGAACACATATCTTCCTCACAGGGATAGCAACAGAGCATTTCAATTCTTTGAACACAATAACTACAAAATATTCTGAATAAAATAATTGGATTTTAACTGGAAAGCACTCGGAAGTTTTCTTATAAGGAAAAAAAATGAAAGATCATAATACTCTTCTTCCACACCACAAAATATTTTGAATAAAAATTTTGGATTTTAACTGGAAAGTGCTCGGAAGTTTACTTTTAGGGAAAAAATGAAATATCATAATACCTCTTCTTGCACACCAGAATTGTTCCAAATAAGCATAAATTGGATGAAAGCACCCACTAAAAACTTGAAGATCATAATACCTCTTCTTGCACACTAGAATTGCTCCAAGTAAGCATAAATTGGGTGAGAGCACCCAGATGGACGGAGGCTAGCTGGTTGTTCCCATCTTTCATCCACTCCAGACAACCGATATTGTTAATTTGGCATTCTCTGAATTTGGTTGCTGTGGATCCAAAGACAGGAGGATCAAGAGAGCCACTGAAAGCGAAGATAAATGTATTGTCCTTATCATCCCTCAGATGGCTGAGATCATCACATCCACTGGCATAAACTCTTCGAGATATTTCGCGGGCATCCGACAACAGGCTTTCCAAGAAAAAAGATCTTGGTTCACCCATTACCCTGACAATATATACACAGAATCCAACAAACAATAGCAGGCGTCTGCTAGAGAATATTTGTGTTACACTTATCCACCAAAAGCTACACAAGAATGTATACATTGTGTGAATGGATATATACCTTTAGTTCTGACTTGGAAAACCCTGCAATGAACTTTCTGAGATGTAAATTCACTCCTCCCACAACTCAACGCTTTGTTTTGGAGGTTGCTGTGGGAGGATAAACGAGAATGTATAATGGAAAAGAGGATGGGGTTTGTAGAAAGCTCACCGTCAAACTGGGAGCATGCCAATAGTCCATATTCGATATCCCTCAGCTGGGTTTGGAGAATGCAGCAGATTGGGACTATGCCAATAGTCCATAGTCGATATCCCCCGAAGCAAACCGTCAGAATACCCTACAGAATCGAATCACCCAGAACTATTAACCCCAAAAGCCATATTTCGGAATCCATTCGTGGGTTCACCGATGTGATCCAAACTGCTAGACCCTTGGACACTATTTTCAATTTTGAAGTTATCACAGAGCGCAAAATCAGAATCGAAAGCGCTGATGGGAAAATCAATCGCTTCCTTCACACAATTTGACGCACCATCCGAGCTCTGTCGTTCTCAACTAGGCTTGACAAGCCGTTCATCAATTTCTGCAAAACTTTCATTAAAAGAATCGGTACCGCAGCTGACCCGACCACTAAACTGCCATTCTCGTATAGCATAGAATAATTCAAAACCCCTGAATCAATAGTAGGGTTCCATGGCCTACATTCGGGATCTCTCACTGATCTGAACATGAAACACGACATTTGCATTGCATCGTCACTCTGAACCCTGTTCTCCTCTGCAACCATACAAGTGCTCAAAGCCCACCTCGTCCGACGAGAACTACAACACTCAGTCTGCTGCATCTTTCATTTTCTCTCAATCGAAGCTTAAAAGTTGTAGTAGATTCACCTGACAGGATTAGATATTCGTTGATTCATATAACCAGCGGATCACGAAGAACACACGTGGAGAACCAGCGGATCACGAAGGAGACACGCAGAGAACTAGCGGATCATGAAGAAGACATGCAGAGGATCACGGTTGGCTGAATAGACGACGAAATGAACAGTGTTTTTTTTAACATGTTTGGAGAAAAACGCCTTACGGCGTAACTAGCGGGCCTTAGAGGTGATAGATAGGGTTATATCTGGCACCTAAGAAAATTAGTGGGCTTTAGACGTTACATAAGACCTTAAATTGGGCACCTAAGAAAACTAGCAGGCTTTAGACCTCACAGAAGGGGTTAAATCTGGCACTTGAGCAAATTGACGAACTTTAGACGTCACAGAAGGGGTTAAATCAGGCACCTGAAAAAACTAGCGGGCTTTAGACTTCACAGAAGGGATGAAATTAGGCACCGGGTTTTGTTATATCACTACAAGAAAAATGGCATTTTAGCCTCCCATTACCACCACTATTTGTAAAGGATTTGAGAAATCCTCAATTTTCAAATAGTGGTGCTAAAGTGGTGATAATGTGGGGATACGCATGTGGTGCTAAAATTTCTGGTGCGAAAGTGGTGTTTGTAAAAAAGTTGATTTTGATGTGAGATGAATATGTCGCATTCCATAGTGTATGGTGCAAACCACCAAAACTAATCATAAATGAATTGAGACTTTGTGGTGCAAATCACCATAAAGTAACAAGTGGAAATCCATGATGTATGGTGCAAACCACCAAAAACCAATCCTAGGTGGATTGAGACTTTCTGGTGCTTTGCACCACAAAATAACACATGATAATAAAAAAATATAAATGACAATGATTTATATTTAAAAAGTGATGGTCTTCTTTAGGACAAGAACATAAAACACGATAACTTTGATCCTGTCAATTTCTCAAAAAAAGGTACGACAATGGCCATAAAGGGATGAGGCCAATTCTTTCTCTACAAAATGTTGTTGAATAGATGCTTCACCATCTTCGAAGAAAATTCCTCTTGAACATTGGGTGTCCCGCAAATATTTTCCAACATAGCCAAATAATATAATAAAAATTTATAAAATCATAAAAAAATAATATAATCCATAAAATTATAAAAAATTATATAAACTATATAAAATCATAAAAATTACATTTATGCCAGTGAACTAGAATTTTCAACAAGGGAAACGCTTTCTCTTTCTTAGCACGTAGCCCCCGGAAAACTTGACTCAGATTTAACTACTTGAATCGGCAGTTGTGAAGAACATATGCCTCTGCACTGGAACATGAGACAGTCCTTTTTTTGACTACTCCATGAAACCAATGAATCAACAAATAAAAGAAAAAAAACTGAGATGGACCTATGTGTATCAGGATCACCAGCCCCATCCGCATCAGAATATGAAATGATATTAATGCATCGACCATTAGCAGGATAGAAGAAAGAGACCATTATCCATTTGATGTCCCCTTCACATGTCGTCAAATCCGATTCACAAATGCATGCCTCCATCCAGCAAGCAACCGGGGAACCAAGCCAAACCGAGTAGCCCAACCGGTAAGCCAAGCCGAGGTGTGAACTCGAATATTCAACAAAACAACGAATTGAGAACTGAACTCAAACAATAAAATGAAACTTTAAACAAAACAACGAATTGAGAACTAAACTCATAACTAAATCAACACAACAAATCGAGGACCGGTCCACACACAAGGAACAACTAGCAGTTATAACAAGTTTAATTTCCAACAACAAAACTTAGGTTTATAGATTTCCCACATATAACCAAATTAATCCCCATTATTAAACCAGCACTATATGTGAGAACAAAAGCTAATAATTCATGAGATCGAACAAATTTTAGAATTTTCTTATTATTTAGCTTCATAAGGCTAAAAATTACATGTTAAATATAGAAGAAATTACTCATGATAAGAAGCTATCTTCCAACAATAAGTAGTTTCTCCCAGCATAACAAATAGTCTGAAATATATATTTTTTAAATAACATTAAAAAATAATTTTCTAGTTGTTTGATTTTCTATTTATTATATACATCACAAAAATTGATATATATATATTTTTAAATAACATTATTATAAACATTAAAAAATAATTTTCTAGTTGTTTGATTTTCTATTTATTATATACATCACAAAAATTGATAATGGAACTAACGTACAAAACAAACCATTTCATAATTGCACAGATTTTGACAAAGCTACACACCCCGCACTACCATACTTTGCTCCATTGGAGCTGCAAACCAGGAGATAATACAGACCACACTTCATATCCTACAGTATCTCTCCCAATATAAGTTTTTTTCTTGACTCAACTGCTGATCTCTACCCGCACTGCTAAAAAAACTAAACAAATTCTCATACATTCAGAAAATAAGTTCATAAATTGAGATTCTTAGACATTAGCATACTAGGACAGTTGATGCTTTTGTAAAAGTATCCTGACGCACATAACCATGTGTTGATTATCATCGCTTCCATCTACATTCTGATGCAGCTTGGGTGGTCGACATATAAGGAAAAAAAAGGTCTTACAATATCTTTCTGTATGCCTTTTACATTCAAGGAAAATATCTTGTGACTGAGCTAAATGTGCATCCCACTCGTATCTAAACTGTTCTACAATATTTCCAGCTGTTCTGCAAAAATATTAACAGCACATAAAAAAACTATGTTAGAATTGTAGTCACATTGTTCATTAAATATGTGGGTCAACTTTCCCAAAAAGTGGGAAAACTATGGCATTCTAAAGAGGTATAGAAAGCATTAACATGAGAAAAAAATAAGAGTCTATAATAACATCACAAAAATGTCAACAAGCAATGCAACAATGATAATGGATCATACCCAAGTGCAGTGCTTTTTTCAATGGGTGTGAAATCTTGATGACCCGTGAATGTTGATATGTTAAAGTCTTATGATTCTTCATGAGTCTAACCTGTACATATCAAATTAATATTAAATTATTTTTGGCTTAACGATTTCAACGATTGCTTTATAAATCAAAAATATGTTTCTTCCTCGTCAAGAAATAAATTATTTACACAGCTACATTTTAGACTACACACTGTAGTACGCTATGGTATATATAATTTATTTTGTTCGTGCAACTTGTTGATGCCCACCAGAACGCCCACAGACCAACACTTCAACCTCTCGTGTGGCTAAGTAGAAAGAGGCTGAAATGCTCACCTTTGGTTTATAGCCTCTTAAGATAAGCTAAGTCCATGCAAAGAATTGCCCAACTTAACCCTCTTGACTTTGTATTGAGTGATGAAGCATGCTGAAAACAATTCCCCATCTCACACACTTGACCTAAAGGTATAACAAACAAAACAAAACTATTTACAAATGTAACAAAGTCCAGGAATCACAAAGCATTACAAGGTTGCAAGATAAATGACAAAGCCTATAAACCCTACATTACTACTTGAAACAAAAAACACCAAAGACCCTATTTCAAAAAAAAATATCTCTTTACACTTTATATATATTTTGGAATTTGCACACAAACTTTTTTTTGAAGCTTTTTGTTTTATTGTTATTTTTTTTAAATATATATTATATTGATGTAATTAAATACTAACTAAAAATTAAAAAACATTAAACAAAATAAAAAGATTCATTAAATGTCTTTTTTTAATTTCTTTACACATGAATGTTTAAATTTAGTACAAATATACATACAACCTTCATATTAATTACGTATATTTACTTTTTATTTTAGAAATAAAAGATATAAGATTAAAATATTTAAAAACAATAAACCAAAAAATATAAACATTTATTTACATTTTATATGGATTGTTTAATTTTAAAAGCCCACTAATTCAATATTAAAATATATTATTTACATATAAGAATATGACAAAAATGTAAGTGTTTATTTTCTTTTAAACCCTGCATTTTTATACATATACTCATGGAGATTTGGTAACATAATAAAAGAAACTATGAGATGATATGAGATCAACATATACCAAGACTGACTAAAAATCAAATAAATGACTACAGCACTGCATATACCAGAAATAGAATTAACCAAAAGCCAAATGAGTAGAACGCAAGAGTGAACACAGAAGCATACGAAAAAAAGCTAAAGGATATACATATAAGTTTGAATAATGGAATAGAGAAAGGTAGACGTGAAGAGAAGGATTGAGAGTATTTTGACATGCAAATAAATAATAAAAAAGACTTTGTGAGCAGTTTTACAAATGAGAATTTGATAAACATTAAGAATTAACAGAATGAATATAAAAAAAATTAGAAGAGAGAAACCAACCGCAATAACCCGTTTAAAAAATGATTTATTATGTTTCAAAAACTTTATACAACCACAACTTAGATTGACAAGCTTTTCGTAACTCTACAAAAAACCGGATCAAACATAGCTCAAACTGACAGATGTAACACCCCGGTTTTGACCCCGTTGCATTAAATGTACATGATGTATATATTGTAATGATCATGGTGTGGAGCTAAAGGCCAAGGCCCCACCATTGATTGGTTATGCTATGTTTTGGATTTAAATTTGTCATCGATGGTATATCGAGGCATGCGGCATACATATTAAGCCTTAGCATCATGTAAATATACATCTTTAATTAAATGAACCAGACCAGCTACGTTCGCGGCAACTAAATGAGAAGGGGCATGATTTTCACAAGGATAAGGGTGGGGAAATTGTTAAACCTTGAGCCATGAGGGAAAAACCCATGTGTCACCACCTTATCTTACCCAACCACCTCCATTAAGAAGTGTTGTTGGTAGTTGGGGAAGTTATGGCTGGGAGGGGAGTGTGGCAGGACTGTCAGTCCTTGCCCACACGCACACTCCACCCGCGGTTGACTTCACAATGGCAAAAAAGAAACCACCACCATCACTCCAGCGGACTGGACATTCTCTCCATGACGGTGCTGAACACTCACGCACTTCCATTTCGCGTCCTCTCTGTAGGTTGTTCACCTTCACGTAGGAGGGGAATTCTTGCTCATTCTCACGCACAGGACTTTCCTGGTTTTACCCACGTAGTTTTCCTCTGCGAATTTGTGGATGATGTGGCTATATCCTTTCCTCACGGGCTGATTTGTGGGGTCTGCATTGTTGTTACTCACGCACGGGTCGGGAGATTGTAATTTCTTTCCCAGCGTGGTATGTGTAAGTTGTTCTTGGTGACTTTGTTGTCCAGAACGGGCTATTGTTCCCCACGTTGTTGGTAACGTATGCTGATACGTTTTTGGAACTGTTGTTTCCCCCATGTTGTGAGCTGTGTTTTATTGTTGCGTTTGGGGCTGTTGTAATTGGCTTGGGAGTCGTTTTGGCCACAATAGGGCCAAGAACGACTCAGGAATCATTTTCCCTATTAAGCTGTAACAGCCAATTGATTGTCTGCGTGCAATGGTTGGTCTTCATACTGTATTGGGAGCAGGGATGGGGGCTTGGTTTGCTTGATAAACTTGGTGGCTGGAAACCACATAGACAGAGCTAAAAGGCTGGCTTTCTTCTCCACAACCCCGAATAGCACTGAAAGGGAATGTAGGGCCTGAGGGACTGGGTAGCAGAGAAGGGACTGATTCCTTGTGTTGGGTGTGTGTGGGTGTCTTAGAAGCCAAGCTAGTTCTGGTGTAGGTGTTCTTGGCTCTGTAATGGGCTCACCAGCTTAGCATTTAGCCTTTCCCAACTCCTTGATGGCCTGATAAACCCAATTGTGTTGGCTTGGCTGTGTTTTGTGTATCCTTGGCTATGTGATCCTGCTTGTTCCCCTTATTCCTTGGAGAATCATGCCTAGCTCGAGGGTGGCAGCGCTGCTGAGAGATTAAGGAGCACGCTGGCCTATGGTTGGGTGGAACGTTGCAGCGACGTAGCTGGTTGCGGAAGGAGTTCTTCATAAGATAAGTAATCTTGTTTATTTTACTTCTGCAATCCTATTTACTGTTAATTATTATGATGAACATGTCAAATGAATGCTTGTATAAATGAATGTTGCTTCCACTGTGTATGATTAAAAAAATGCATTTGTGCATGTTCTACTTCAATGCATTTTCTTTCAGCATTTCTGAATTTTATGAATTAACATATTCATGGGGCTGGTAGCCCGGATGGTTAATGCCATGGTCGCGTCATCTTCGTCGGTCGAAGGGATGGGGACGTGACAACAGGTCATTTTCAAGACCGTTCTGGGCAGCCAAACTGGCGTGATGGAGATAAAGGAGTAAGTTTGCACTTGAATAAATAAATCAGGAAGGAGGCTGAGGATGTTCTCTCATTGGAAAGCTCAACTTCTCAATCCTAACTTGCTTGCTTCCAGTTGCTTTAAAGGGTGACCCCTCTTGTTCGGTAATCAAATGAAAAACTGGAACCTCTTGATGTTGTCGCCTCCCCTTTTTAAAATATTCAATGAACTCAACTAGGAAAAGCCAAAAAAAAGGGCATGTCACCATCAAGATCAATATTAAAATGCACTCAGGATGTATAGTCTTATGATTCAATAAATGTATTAGATATCCAACAACATGCGGCTAACTGAAATGGAAGAAACATTTGCAAAGATTTTCTGTGAGCTAACTGGTGAGTTTTTTCTGTGAGCTTCATATTGAGTAGTAAAAAATGAGGTTAATCATTATGTTAAGCTGAAAATAATTATGTTAATCATTATATTATGAAAGAAAACAGTTGATTGGCTGAAAATAAAATTAAAAAATTGGTTGGAAAACAAGGGTAAGCCACAACTCTGCATGAAGGAAACTAAGCAGTAATGTAACATTGATGCTTCTTGGCATGATGGCATTAGTGTGTAGAAGAAAACAGGATGTTCTCTCATTGGAAAGCTCAACTTCTCAATCCTGACTTGCTTGCTTCCAGTTGCTTTAAAGGGTGACCCCTCTTGTTCGGTAATCAAATGAAAAACTGGAACCTCTTGATGTTGTCGCCTCCCCTTTTTAAAATATTCAATGAACTCAACTAGGAAAAGCCAAAAAAAAGGGCCTGTCACCATCAAGATCAATATTAAAATGCACTCAGGATGTATAGTCTTATGATTCAATAAATGTATTAGATATCCAACAACATGCGGCTAACTGAAATGGAAAAAACATTTGCAAAGATTTTCTGTGAGCTAACTGGTGAGTTTTTTTTGTGAGCTTCATATTGAGTAGAAAAAAATGAGGTTAATCATTATGTTAAGCTGAAAATCATTATGTTAATCATTATATTATGAAAGAAAACAGTTGATTGGCTGAAAATAAAATTAAAAAATTGGTTGGAAAACAAGGGTAAGCCACAACTCTGCATGAAGGAAACTAAGCAGTGATGTAACATTGATGCTTCTTGGCATGATGGCATTAGTGTGTAGAAGAAAACAGTTGATTGGCTGAAAATGAAATTAAAAAATTGGTTGGAAAACAACAGCAAGACACAACTTTGCATGAAGGAAATTAAGCACGTAGACTGAGAACGATTTACAGATAAATGACAAGAACTATGTTTATTGAGAAGGCTACATAACACAACAAGAAATCATAACCCCAAAACAACCCACCCTGGAAAACCCGTGGATCAATTATTTGTGCAATTGCTCTTCCATTGGCAAAATAGACGCAAGAGAGCAGAAAGTTAGAAAAAAACAACCAGCAAGAATTTCTATTGCTTTGGCAAAAATCCATTTCCAACTAAACAATTAAAAATTAACAAGTTTTGAAGTTTGAAATGTCCATGCCTTGAACGTAGCAGAGCCAAATTTGGTCGTGAACAAAACAACTCCCCTTAACCATTTCTCAATTTTTTTGACATGAATGGTATATATGTAACACCCCGGTTTTGACCCCGTTTGCATGATGTATATAATGTAATTAATCATGGTGAGGAGCTAAAGGCAAAATCCCCACCATCGATTTAGTTGTGTATGTTTCGGCAATGAGGATAGTTGCCGATGGTATGTCGTGCTATCTGGCACATTATAATTCGGCATCATGTAAACGCGCACATCAAATAAAATAAACCACAACCAGCTATGGCAGTGCAATGTTGAATGAAAATGGCATGATTCCAAAGGATAAGGGGTGGGGGATGTCAAACCTTGATCTATGGGGGAAAAACCCATGTGTTATCACCTTGTTGATTTGTCACCTTTCTTGTCTCATCCAACCTCTTCAATGGCTTGGTTTTGTTGTTGGGGGCAGTTATGGATGGTAGTTGAGGCAGTTATGGTGGTGGGTGTGGCAGGCTGTCAGCCTTTGCCCACGCACCCACTCTACCCACGACTGCATTCACTCCACTCTCTCATGGTCGGTTCATTCTCCTCATGCACGCCTGGTCTCCATCTTCCCCATGACGCCATTCTCCCATGGTCGGTTGGTTCCTCATGTTCTGTTGTTCATCCTCACGCAGAGCCGTCGTCTGCCCATCTTCCTCACGCAGAGGTCTGTTCATCCTCCCGATTGCCTGTGCATCCGCGCACTTAGGAATTTGTCTGCATCTTCCTCACGTGAAGGTCAGCTCTGTTTCTTCACGCACTCTCCACCATGCGGGATCTTGGTGGGTTGTTCGTTCTTCGCTTTTTGCTGTTTATCCACGTGCAGGGACTGTGTCTGTTGTCCATCTCCATGCACAGGCTGAGAGCTGTGATTTGTGGTTGTTGTTACGTTTTGGGACCTCGCTATCCAGAATGAGCTGTTATGTTTTCCCACGCTGCTGGTAATGTATGCTGATACATTCTTTGGGATTGTGTTTTTTCCCATGTTGTGAGCTGTGCTCACTGGTTACGTTTCGGGGTTGTTGATTGTCCACATCTATTGGCTTCTTCCTCTTTTTTGGGACTATGCATAGCTGCCATCATCCTCATTGTGTGTTATGCTGTGGATGCACCCTAGTTTGGGTTGCTACTGAGTTGTTTTGGCCACGATAGGGCCGAGAACAACTTCGGGTGGCCTTGTGGGTTGGAGCTGTGTTCCATCTTTTGTTTGGGATTGTATCCGGTTGGTTTTCCTTCTTCACAGAGCTGTGAAGGGATTGTGTGCTGCGTGTATGCAGTGGTTGGTCTTCGGACTGTGCTGGCTTGGCCGGGTTGTTGATGGCCTGATAAACCCAGCGGTGTTGGTTTGGCTGATTGTGTCCCTCGGCTATGTGTAAGCCTGCATTGACCCTTATCCTTGGAGGAATCATTCCCAGCTCGGGGGTGGCAGCGTTGCTGAGAGATTGATGAGCACGTTGGCATATGGTTGGGTCGAATGTTGCAGCGACATAGCTGGTTGCGGACGAGTTCTTCATTAAAAGATAAGTGCTGCTGGTTACTTCATCTCTACAATTTATATACTGTTTCGTGAATAATGATGAACATGTTAAATGTTGGAATGTGTGTGTTTGTTTCCGCTGTATGATTGAAGAATTATGCATTCTGGTAATGATGGATTATGCATCTATGCATCCTGTTATGCATTATGTTAAGTAATTTAATTCAGCATTTATCCCTATTTATTTTCATGGGGTTGTTCGCTCGGTTGCTTGTGGTGTTCATCGTGTCCTCTTCGTCGGTCTGAGGGATGGGGACGTGACAGTATGGTATCAGAGCTCAAGGTTGCAACAATGGGCCTCTATGGGCCATAAAGGAGGTAGTGACAGAGGTGGTATTCCTTTCTACCCAGCAGAAATCAGACTATAAAATTCAAAAAAAGGTGTAAGTGTTGAACAGTCGAGCCACTAGAGGAATTGAATTCCGTCGTTGTGGAAGAGCTAAGTGGAAGGACTTCTGACGTAGCGGAAGCGTGCCCGACGAAGAAATTGAAGAGAACCACGAAAAATCCGTCTAAGTGTTCCCCGTCGGAACAATTAGCGGAATTGATTTCCGCCGTTGCGGAAGTGAAAGGCACTAGTCTTCTGACGAGAAAGACTACCACCGGAAGAAGAAAGGGTTCTGCGTTCTGCCGTTGCGGCTACAGAAGGGATTCAGTCGCCGATTCTGCGGAAGAACTTAACGTTGGGCAGTCCGCCGTTGCGGCTGTCGAAAAGACTAAGTCATCTGATGGGCAAGTTCTCCAACGCCATGAAGAAAGTTCTTCAACCATCCGCCGTTGCGGAAGCCAAAGCCATTAGACTTCTGATGTAAAAGCTCGCCGATGCCGATCGGGTCACGCCACAGTAGATTTGGCTGCTAATCGAAAGGAGATAGAGGATGACGAGCCGCCGTTGCGGCTTACTAGAGGAACTTCCTCGTCGACGAAAAGACTAAGTATAGAAAACGTCGACCAGTCGAAAGAAGACATCATTTCTGTGTTCCGCCGTTGCGGAAGACAAAGCGTTAAGTCTTTCGACAAGAGAGAGAGAGCTACCGTTGCAGAAGGATTAGTGGTTTGTGTGTCGTCGTTGCGGCTGCGGAAGGGATTCAGTCACCGACGATGGGGAAGAACTTAACGATTGGACATCCCGCCGTTGTGGTTGCCAAAAAGCACTAAAGAGCCGATGCGGCAGTGTGGGTGGTTTCCGCTAGTAGGAGTCGTCGCCAATGATAGTGTTTCCTATGCCACCATTGCGGAAGCGGAAGACACTAAGTATTTCGATGAGAAAGACCACCGACGTCACAGAAAAGTTTAAAATTGTACCAAGTAAACAGCCGCCAGTCGGAAGATAAAGCGTTCCGGGAGCCGTCGTTGTAGAAGCGAAAGCATTACGGCTTTCGACCAGAAAGGCTGCCGACGTCGATCGGAAGGAGAAAGCGTTCTGGGAGCCGCCGTTGCGGAAGAAATAGTGGTTTGAGAGCCGATTCTACGGATGGATAATGGGAATAAGACCCGATTTGACAAGGAAAAATTTGAGTTTTGGAAAGGGGAGTTCTCAGTGGTTTTTAGTGGGATTTCCAGCAGATTTCAACTGCCTTTCAGTGGTATTTTCAGCTGTCTTCAGTAGTTTATAGGTGGCCAAAGTTGGCACCCCGTCCAAAATGCAGCGGGGTGTAAAAATGCAAAGATTTGGTGAAAGTCTTCATTCTTAGAAGTGGTGTGGTTTTCACACCCGAGGTCGGAATGAAGCATGTGGATAGGCGTTGGAAAGCTTATCTAGTAGGGAACAATGATAAGTGGCCTGAATCTAAGCATGAAGCAGCAAAGTGCTAATGATGGCCACTATTATCAAATGGAAAAATCTGGACAGTTGCATGCCTAGGGGCAGCAAGGACTATGAAGTCAACCAGCTGCTGTGTGAAAAAGGAATTCCATGAGAAGATGAGGGATTTGAAAAGGAAGTTTTCATTAGACCCTATCTTGCTGATTATAACTACATTTCCCATGTTTTATGCTTGAAATGTATAAGGATATGTTTTGTATGAACCACTAATGATAATCATTGCTTTGATGTTGGCATTAGTGGAAGAAAAAAAAAACCAACGATGTCATGGACTCAGATGAATGTGTTGCTGATGCTGATGAATGAGACCAGCAACCCTATGGAGAAGGGGTAAAGCAACAAGTCCAAGACAAAAGTTGGTGACCAAATTCTGCAATCTCCTGCAAGGGACCAACCAAATTGGTCATGGAAAGGGTGTAAGTACGATCCATGCAGGTAAGAGTTTGATTCTTGACAAATTCCATGGAATGGTAAAGGTAAGAGACCTCATACCATGTGGATATTGGAATATAGAAATGTGTCATGCCTGTATATATGGATTGAGCTTAGTAGCCCAAGAAAAGTCAGTACTAATGATCTTGATTATAGTAATGCACCCTATATGAAGTGGACATGGCTAGGCCATGGTATGTTGAATGCATTAAGATGAATGCATGTGGTATTATGTATGACTAATGACTGAAATGATGAATTGATGACAATTCAGAAACCATTTCAAAGGTTGTTATGAATGCGGGATAGTCACGATCAATCGGCTGCCAGAAATGCTCTATGGAAGGGCAAGGTGGTATGAATGATACGCTTGTGAAGTAAGGAGTATCTAAACAATTTCATTTAATTGTATGAATGATATGACTATACCTTACAATGTTAGTATGATAATGATTGTATGAGGAAAATGAGTTTTGGTAACGTGGATGTGACTGACAGCTGGAAGTGTTTGAATTTTATAAATTCTGAAAATGCTTCAGTGATGGTTGTAGCAATAAAAAGGTTATATGCATCCAGACTTACCAAGTGTTTGGTTGATTGAAGCTTATGTTTCAGGTAGATTATTTCAAGCATGGCAGTGAGAGGTAAGACCCTGAACAATGCCAGAATCTACCACGTGAAAAAAAAAGCTTGTTAATTTGAATTGTGAATTTCGGATTTGAGAAATTGCTGACAACTACTAGTCACTACTGGCTGGCATAAGCTTGTGTTTGGATGTTTGAAGCTTATGTTTCAGGTAGATTATTCGAGCATGGCAGTGAGAGGTAAGACCCTGACCAATGCCAAAATCTACCATATGATATGCATAATAGGTTGTTCAAATTTGAATTGTGAATTTCGGATTTGAGGAATTGCTGACAACCACTAGCCACTATTGGCTTGCATAAGATTGTGTTTGGTTGATTGAAGCTTAGGTTTCAAGTAGATTATTTCAAGCATGGCAGTGTGAGGTAAGACCCTGACCAATGCTAGAATCTACCATGTGAAAGAGCCAAACTTTATGAGAAGAGTCTCATAGTTGTAAAAGTAGTTGGTATGCATAATGGATTGTTAAACTTGAATTGTGAATTTCAGATTTAAGAATTGCTAACGACTACTAATCATTGTTGGCTTGTATGAGATTGTGTCAGGAGGGACACATGGTAAGTGGGTAATCATGTTATGATAGTAAGCATAAAAAATATAATGGGCATAGTAGTGCTGCTTACAAGAAACCCACAATTGAGCAAGTCAATTTCTGTAATAGATAGAATTGCAAATTCTTATTGAATTTGATTACCAATGTCATTGCTTGGTTATAGAACAATCAATTGGAAGTGTAGTATCAGGTAATGACTGACTGTTTGGCTATTTGATGAATGTGTCAGGAGTACATGCTATAGGAAGATCATGTATGATGACCTGCAAGAGCCAAACTTCATGGGAAGGTTTTCCCTTACCTTGGAAATGGGTTTCGGGTGAAACGCCATTAGACATTTTGAGAAGTGTCTAATCTGCACTACATGTTCGGTAGTAACATGAGTGACATGGCATAAATTATGTTGGTAAGACATGTGTGAATATGAAATGTAAAAGGAGTTGGGATGGCAAACTAAGGGACTGTTAACTCAGGGAAAGAGCCTCCATTCCTCCTTAACAAAGGCATACTGCGACGGCAAATGGATAAGTGTTATGTGACCCTTGCTATGAATATGCATGTTTAATTATTAAATTCCATACGCAGAACATGTTTTGATTTTATTTCCAGGATGATCGATTGCTTGAGTATGAATAGGGCCTACATGGCACACACCGGAGAAGAGTGCACACTTTTTCGATGTTGAGTCATGAAAGGGTTGTTGATATTGATTACACTCTAGGGAGTGGACGCACTCCTGGTGTCTCAATACTTGATAGTGAATGATGAGGAATGTGATTACAATTTTGAGCAATAATGCTGATGAGTTTGCTTGTATTGCTTGTGTTTCTTGTGTTGACAGGATAAAGGTAAAGTTAAAGGTAAAGGTAAAATGGTGAATGGTTGTTGTGAGGGGTTGCGGAGTAAGGGTTATTGTTGATATAAGTGTATAATGGTATAAGTGTATATTGGGCTATGATATGCCTGAGGATCCATAGTAGATCCTAGACATGGAAATGGTCACGGTAAAGTTCCAAGCCCAGTTGACATGATTATGTATTGGCTGGACATTAATTATTTGATGTTGTGGAGCAGCCGATGTGCTGACCTAACATATAAGTCCATAGGCGATCCCAAGGCTTGCAAAGCGAAGCAGGATCCTTTGGATGAACGAGGAAACGCACAATACAGATAAGTATTGGATTATTTTGCTTATAAATATACATGTGTATATGATTTGGTTATGATGTTTTAAACTCTTTCTCTAGAGATAAAACTGATGAGAATAAACTAAACATGTGAATTTATTCAATGTTTGGATATAGGTATCGCTGGAAGCGAGGACTATGAGAGCATCCTAGAGGTGCATGTGGACATGTGACTGTCCTGGAAAGCTCAGAATGAGCGGTAATGAAAAAGGTGCTAGTAAGACGGGGGAGTCCTAGCAGTTGAGACAAACCATGTGGAGAGACTCCATGGTTTAGAGGTCTGGAATAGACCGAAGACACTAAGTGTCATGACCAAGAAGGATTGGTCCAGCATTCACGGCGAAGTGAAAGAGGCTGAGAGCATGAAAAGCCACAGTGATGGTGTGGGTTCTAGGATGGAACAAAATAAAGAGGGGAAAAACTCCTGCTCTCTCTTGCCATTTGATTATATATATACATATATGTTTATGCATTGTGAAAACAAAAGATTGTTGAATGCATGTATGATTGAGAATGAAATGTGTGTATTTTCTTAAAGTAAATTGTGAATGCTGGAATAAGTTAATTCCCTACCCAAGAATGGACATGAATGAGCTCATGTGCCTGTTGGGGGAAGGCATGAAAAATATGAAGTCTCCTTGATGAGGCTTGGACTGTCATGCTGATTGGGTAATTAACTAACTGATTTTAATGTCTATATTATGCTTGGTCTGATAGAATTTCAATGGTGCATTTCACAGGTGAGAAAAGTGATACCTGGTGGTGCACATTGATCATGGCAGCAGATCAAAAGTTGTTGGACTTAGCTGGAAGTCTCCTTCAAGTGATTTCCAGGACCCAAGAGAATCCTGGGGAGATGCTCAAGATACAAAGAAGGTAGGATGAAATGAACCACCAGATTTTGCAAGACTCTATTGGTTTGCAAAGGGAGGTGAGAATCCTTCTGGGAGAAATCGGCCAGGGAAAGGAGGGTGGATCAGCAATGGGACATTTGTCTAAGCGACCCGATAAGAAATGGTCCAGGCATGAAGACTCAAAGGAAATTGAGCAGGTAAAGATGAAGTCGCCAGTGAGATGCTGGAGATGCGGAGGACATCATCTATGCCGGGACTGCCCATTGAGGGAACATGATGAAGGCAATAGCCGCAAAGTTCCTAGACTTCGGGATCAGTTGGAAGCTGAGAACCAGCAAGAGAAGTCCATGGAAGCCGAGGGGCTTGGTCATGAATGTTCAAAGTAGATTATTGAACGTAGGATAGATCTGCAATTTTGAAATTTTGATGTGCAATTGTATATGTATTGTATATATGTAATGGAACACCGAGGACGGTGTTATTCTAAGGGGGAGGGGAATGTAACACCCCAGTTTTGACCCCATTTGCATGATGTATATAATGTAATTAATCATGGTGAGGAGCTAAAGGCAAAATCCCCACCATCGATTTAGTTGTGTATGTTTCGGCAATGGGGATAGTTGTCAATGGTATGTCGTGCTATCTGGCACATTATAATTCGGCATCATGTAAATGCGCACATCAAATAAAATAAACCACAACCAGCTACGGCAGTGCAACGTTGAATGAAAAGGGCATGATTCCAAAGGATAAGGGGTGGGGGATGTCAAACCTTGATCTATGGGGGAAAAACCCATGTGTTATCACCTTGTTGATTTGTCACCTTTCTTGTCTCATCCAACCTCTTCAATGGCTTGGTTTTATTGTTGGGGGTAGTTATGGATGGTAGTTGAGGCAGTTATGGTGGTGGGTGTGGCAAGCTGTTAGCCTTTGCCCATGCGCCCACTCTACCCATGACTGCATTCACTCCACTCTCCCATGGTTGGTTCATTCTCCTCACGCATGCCTGGTCTCCATCTTCCCCATGACAACATTCTCCCATGGTCGGTTGGTTCCTCACGTTCTGCTGTTCATCCTCACGTAGAGCCTTCGTCTACCCATATTCCTCACGCAGAGGTCTGTTCATCCTCCTAATTGCCTGTGCATCCGCGCGCTTAGGAATTGGTCCGCATCTTCCTCACGTGGAGGTTGGCTCTGTTTCTTCACACACTCTCCACCACGCGGGATCTCAGTGGGTTGTTCGTTCTTTGCTTTTTGTTGTTTATCCACGCGCAGGGACCATGTCTGTTGTCCATCTCCACGCACAGGCTGAGAGCTGTGATTTTTGGTTGCTGTTACGTTTTGGGACCTCGCTGTCTAGATGGAACTGTTATGTTTTCCCACACTGCTGGTAATGTATGCTGATACATTCTTTGGGATTGTGTTTTTTCCCATGTTGTGAGTTGTGCTCACTGGTTACATTTTGGGGTTGTTGATAGTCCACATCTGTTGGCTTCTTCCTTTGTTTTGGGACTATGCATAGCTTCCATCGTCCTCATTGTGTGTTATGCTGTGGATGCACCCTGGTTTGGGTTGCTGCTAAGTTGTTTTGGCCACGATAGCTCCGTGTGGCCTTGTGGGCTGGAGCTATGTTCCATCTTTTGTTTGGGATTGTATCCGGTTGGTTTTCCTTCTTCACAGAGCTGTGAAGGGATTGTGTGCTGCGTGTATGCAGTGGTTGGTCTTCGGACTGTGCTGGCTTGGCCGGGTTGTTGATGGCCTGATAAACCCAGTGGTGTTGGTTTGGCTGATTGTGTCCCTCGGCTATGTGTAATCCTTCATTGACCCTTATCCTTGGAGGAATCATGCCCAGCTCGGGGGTAGCAGCGTTGCTGAGAGATTGATGAGCACGCTGGCCTATGGTTGGGTGGAACGTTGCAGCGACATAGCTGGTTGCGGGCGAGTTCTTCATTAAAAGATAAGTGCTACTGGTTACTTCATCTCTGCAATTTATATATTGTTTCGTGAATAATGATGAACATGTTAAATGTTGGAATGTGTGTGTTTGTTTCCATTGTATGATTGAAGAATTATGCATTCTGGTAATGATGGATTATGCATCTATGCATCCTGTTATGCATTATGTTAAGTAATTTAATTCAGCATTCATCCCTGTTTATTTTCATGGGCTGTTCACTCGGTTGCTTGTGGTGTTCGTCGTGTCCTCTTCGTTGGTCTGAGGGATGGGGATGTGACAATATAGGTTTGAAAAAAAGGGATTTAGAGAAAGAAACCACTGACATCCAAGATAAAATCACCACTTATAATTTTTTGCAATGATTTAAACATGTATATAAACCATATTCAACCAAACACTTAACCAATGGAAAATATATAGGCAATGGCATCCATACCTTTGCGGAGATGACCGGCTGAGCAGGAACATAAGCCTTTCTGTTGCAATTGTAGGTGGCAGGCCAGAATTTGAGCACTAAACCAATGGTAAGCAGGAACGACAGATGCTGTTCTTTATCCGACAACCTCCACAATCACAGGAACGCGGCGCATGGGACAAGGAGTAATTGAGAAAGCACACACGAAGGGTTTTTTATCATAGGACTATAAACAAGTAAAAACCCTCAACAACAGATGCAAAAGGGTTGTATCAAAGATCTACAAAAAAGGTTTTCGAAAATGGGTACACAATAGAGACCCGTATCTGAAGCATACCTACACAATCGATGGCATACCCACCCCCACCCCATTTCAAACTGATGGAGAACGTGCCGCTACAACCTACGCAAAAAGCATACCATCCCCAGAAAAGAAAATGCAGAAGCAGTCTGAAGCAACCAACAAGATAAGGTTTGAAGGCAAAGAAGATTGCCAAGAAGAAGCAGACCACTATCACGCGTATCTGGACCAGGCATCCACCATTCATCATAGACATGGTAGCGGCCCATACCCACTAATAATGCAAATATATGGCATGAGCAATCCTTTGAGAAAAACCCAAAAATTTGTGCACATGTACGATTAAATGGTTGATACCAAAGATGGGTACAGACCAAATAGAGAAGTTCATTTACTGGCCAAACATTGAAGTTTATTTACCTATTTGGAATATCATTGTGAATGGAACCTCTTCCAAGGGTTTTAACAGTGCTAATGATTAGATAGCAGCCTGCAAACCCAAAACCATGCTGAATGATTTAGTATTCATAATATGCCCTGAGAAAAAATTCTAAACAACCCAAAACTCAATTTGATTTACCTGACTAAATAGAGACACTTGGGAACATTGTAGAATAAGTTCACAAGGGCCTTTCAAACTATCAGATAAATTGTGCAGGTTGGATTGTAAAGCCGATTGAATTTTTTTTTTAAAACCCTGCAATTTCAATTCTAGCCTTATTCATCTAATCAAATTACCTCAGAAAACAATGTGTTCTCCCCCGCCATAGCCTCGAAAATATTGAGACAACTCATAAATACAGCCCGGTAGTTTTTGGTATCTAGGTTAATGAATGCCGACGGTTTTGCAGGTCGGACATAAAACGACCAAAAAATAATAAAAAGAAAAGGCCTTTTACGTTTTGTCTTTATTTAACACATTTGAAAAAAAATAAAACTAGAAACAATGGAACTTCTCTGTGCAAACCCACGCAAACTAAATTAGGCCAGTAAACGCCATTTATGCAGCAGGGAGGGGCGGTCGCCATGACAAGATGTTCAAGCACCTCCAAACCGAGAATAAATTCCAAACCGAGAAAAAAACACTAGTCTTTCACAGGACAGGCTCTCCAAATTATCGCCCGCGGCGCTCCAGAACCGCCAGAAAAGTGCGGTTCTGACAAACTCAACAGTCACGGCAAAGCCCGTGAACAATGAAACTTGCAGGAGAAATGGGAGGTTCTGACAAACTCAACAGTCACAGAAAATCCCATGAAAAATGAAACTTGTAGGACAAAGCACGGCAGCGACCGGAAACCTTGACCTCAACCCAAAAACACGCGGAGGACCAGCAGAACTTTAAAACACGTGGAGGACCAGCGGATCGCGAAGAGGACACGCGGAGGACCATCGGATCACGAAGAGGACATGCAGAGTAGTAGGGTTGGCCAAATAGACGACGAAAGAAACAGTGTTTTTCCGAACATGTTCGGAGAAAAACACCTTACGGTGTAAAAATTCACATGTCAGTCCAATTGTCGATTGAATAAGTGCAAAATTCTACATGAAATAGATAAAGGAACTTTCTTATATGAAGATGATTGACAAAGGTCCTTTAGTTTACACAATGAACTAATTACGGGTATGGTTAGAAATATTATTATCCTACAATATCTCCAAATTAGTATAATAGAAACTATACAATCAATAAACGAGAAAATAAATAAAAATAAAAAAGTGGATTTGCCATTATTATTGTTGGAAAAATGGCTTAGTGGAGAGCTATTCCTTCTTTCCTTGTACGTTGTAACCAAGAAAACAATAAATGTGTTTGTTAGTATGAAAAATAGTAAACAATTAAATCCAGAAGCTAAATAACAACATATAAACAATTTTTTATAATGATTAAACTTTCCAAAATGAGGCAAAACCAACACTCATTTTTGGAGGATCATTTGTATTATCTCGAATCATAATCTAACTAAATGGGGATGATGCAAAGAATAAACTTACTTACCAATGAGAAATAAAAGGGATCTTGAGATGTCACTTGTTGACAAGAATAAGGATGAAAGATAGGTCTTTAAGACAAACATAACATTATAACTTTTGTCTGAATTTTTCTTAAGGCTTGCATACATGATGCCTCCTTTTATAGCTAAATAGGTGGTATGTAGACATCTAGTTTAGCATGTGAATGCAATCTCCCATAAGTGACCTCCCAAGTACCAATATCGGGAAATTGAATTCAAGTTTGTAGGTTGAAAATTGTAGTAAATCAATTTTGAATGTGCCATTGAATTTATGACTCTATGTCTCTTGCAAAACCACGCAACTTTCACAATTTTTTTACAATCTTGTGCACAAATGTTTTTTATGAAGCCACATTACTATGTTGCACAATAGTTCCTTTGGTGAATTCACACTGTCACCTAGGTATTATTTTGTGGACCTGCATGGATGTCTCACCCAATTAATGATTCAAGCTAACTTCATCTCACCTATTTATTTTTGGAAAAATGGAATCTATGTGATGTGTATGTTGTATGTTGATGATGTATTTCCATAACAAGTGCCAAAATTTCAAAGTCATGTGAAATTTAGGTGATAAAAGATCAAGTTGCGGACATCTTTATAAGGAATCTTACAAAAGAAAAGTTTTATCCACTTAAATTTAAGTCCAAAGTTCAATAATTTGTCATCAAGGGGGGATAGGCTCTAATTCCTCTTTCCTTCTCCTATTGTATCGCCTTTGTAAATACTTCAATGTTATCCCCAATTGGTTAAGGGGGGGCATTTTAAAATATTTAGACACTTAGGAGTTAGAACTAAAACCAACTTGGTCTAATGCATCTTTTGGTAAAGTGTGTTCCCTTAGTATGCATTTGTACTTATGTAGTTTAATGGTCACAATATGTTCTAGTCATAAAGTGGTATAGCGGTTCATTTTCACCTCAATCTCAGTTCCTATTTATTAGTGGATTAACACTCGTTTGGACCATGATATTTATTTAAAGAGAATGGAGGTTCATTTTCTTAATGATGGGTTGTGATAAAATCATATAGAAATTATTTTTCCTTTTGCATTAATATATTTCCTCAAATGACTATTTGGATAGGGCCTTGAAAAACCATTGGTGCGTTTACCTGTGAACTCTTTGTGTGAGAAATTGGTTAAGGTGTTTGACATGTTGGAAATACCTTGTTTTAGTCGAATATATATTGGGCACATGGGTGAATCCATGGATATGGGTAACAATTATTGGCAACACGAGCAAAGGAAGTAGATTTTTTCATATGCTCCATTGATTTATTTTAGAGCCTTGATCAATCCTTTTTTATGGAAAATCCAAACCATTGATCAAGGATTTGTTTCAGCTAAGAAAACACTCAATAAAGCCAGTAAGATCAATTAATATATAAGGTTAACAAACTTTGATCAATCTCCTTAACTAGTTATCATTCGAACACTTTCAACTAATCGACCAAAAATTCATCCCACAAAAGTTGTGGATCTGAGCATTAAGTAACTTGATAAAGCATTTAAATGACTCATCGATTGGTCGATGGAAAATGTGATTATTAAATAACTTGATTTATCTGTAATGCTTGATTGAGCCTTGGATCTTGTTTGAACTCTATTAATCAAGTAATTCATAGAGATCATATGAATTATGAAGCAACCCCATTGGACCCCATTTTCGCTCATTATCCTTCCATCGACCCAATGAAATCAACCTAAAAATGTTGGTTTATTTTCTTTTTGGAATGTTCCTAAGTTAAAAACTAAAATTTTAATTGAATTTAAATATTTTCTCTAGACAATTGTTATGTTACCAAAATTTACAAGTTTTCCCAAAAAAATTGGTTACCATTTATTTATGCAATTAAATCAATTTTATTTTATTTTATTTTAACATTTATTAATTAATAGTAATTTTTATATCATAAATTACAATTTTTAATTTTAATTATATTAATTGGTAGCATTAACATTAGAATTTTTTTCAACAATGTGCTAAGAAATTGAAATAATGGAGAGTTATTTCCAATACTCTAGTAATGCATGAAGGATTAAAAATTAGAAGCTAGAAATTAAAACTCATGCAAACTAACATAATATTAGAAACTTCAAGAAAACACCTAAAAAATCCTCAAGCAAATACCTCTTTGTGAAGATCATAAATCGTTCAAGATTCTAATTTATCCCATGGAAGCTTGGACATAAGGTCCATAATGTTTAATTCAATCTAGAGTTTAATTTTATTTGAAACAAAGTTCATATAGCCTTTCATGATTATATATTCATTACTAATATCTTAAAGACCAAATTGATGGTCCCATAACATCTACCTAACTATCTAAATCACATACATATTGGAAACTAAAGAAGTTAATTCCAATGATTTACATATAGATTCATAGAAAAAATAGACATTCCCTAGTAGAGACGAGAACAAAAGAAATTCATTCTCCCCTTCCATCATAGTCTCTTACAATAATACGATATTTCATTCATGTGAATAATAATGCAAATAGGAGGGGAAGTAGCGCTACCACTTTGGCATACCCAATTACTGAACATAATCACAAATCATGTTGAACCATAAGTTGAGTATTTTGATTATGCTTCCACCACCCTAGCTAGTGAACACTACCATGGCCTTGCATGTGTCATTGTTAAACCAACCATGAATACCTATTCATTCAATGAAACATTATGATGATGTTTGAGCAAAATCAGAGAAGCTTGAACTTCAATTTCCGCACATATGAATCTCATAAATCAACCACATATGAATATATAGGTCATATATGAATATCATAAATATATCATCAACATAAATTATCTTCATAAATCAGCCATATAAATCAACTCCATAAATCATTCATATAAATCAATCAACTATGAGAGACAAGATATACCTTGGGAAAACCCTCCAAACATGGAGGATGAAAAACCCAACAATTCTTTGAGTGTGATAGATATATTTGCAGAGAATGGTTTACAACACATAAGCATATTTCCTGATAAGAGATATCACCTCAGCAGTAAAGAAGAGGCCCATCCAATGCAACCCTACAAAAACAATTGTATGCAACTGTATTGAACTTACCATATGCCTAGCATATTAATAACAAGTCAAAAACCCTAGCATGCAAAAGGTAGCACATAGGAGGCTTAGTAAACACACTGAGAGAACCAAATAGTGCATCACAAGGAGGAGCTAACTGTAACTCCCTCCATGCAAACATTAGCGCCCTTCCTTTCCTCAATTAGCTTTAACTAAATGTTCATTGTCTTGAACTGAATGTTACCGAATTTGAACTGAATGTTAACTTACTTGAATTGAATTTTAACTGACATAAATTGAATGTTAACTGACTTTAACTAAATGTTAATCGATTTCTGATCACTTAGTTAACAAGATAACTTAAGTGTCATCAATGCTTCACTCTTAGTTTTATCCATGCACAATTTCTATTTTTAACTTTTACATGGATCTCTTTAGTTAACTGATGCATGTTGATTGATGAACATTAAGCTCTTACCTAACCGATTACCATCATTAATATTTTAACTCATGCTTTGACTGAGGCATTGATTGAGGCATTCATATTTTAATGAATATTTATAACTGAGTTCACTCAGACATTTGCACAGGAAATTCAAATTCTCTTTCTCTACGCTTTATCTCATTATCATTAAATAATTAATGCATTGTCCATATGTGTATTATTTATCCATCTTATCATATATAGTTAGAAGAATTATTCCATACATACAAATGATCATATATATTAACCCGAGCCATATAGTCATATGCTAAAGTAATTCACTCTAGGGGTAGTAAGCCCTAAAGGAGACTTATAGCACTTAGTGACCATGACTACCAATATATCACATAGTATAACCACCTCAACAAATGGAGGGCCACAATCTTGATACAACACAAGACTTAAATCTTGAGACAAAACAAGATCATCTCCACAATTGGAGATCCATTCTCATAGGGTACTTTCTATGAGAATACTTGACTTGATATTACTCGCAAGTCTAGTCTTGATATTACTCACAAGACTCAGCTTGCTATTACTCACAAGCTTTACAATATGACATCACCACCTCAATCATATGAGGATACATAGGATTTGATATGACTCAAAAGTCTGACTTGATATTAAACTCACAATTGACTCCAGAGAATGACTCTTGGCGCTATACAATCAACAACATTAAAATGATCCTTATCATCTACATTTCCTTACATGTCACCCTTCATCCAATGGCCATGGATAACTCTTCCTTCAATGAAATATTAAGGTAACATTTGTCAATTTAGTCAAAGCATTTATCAAATAGTCAGAGAATACAATAACATTCAATACCTACTAAAATTTGTAGATTCCCCAAAGTTTACACTTAAGGTTTCCATAAAACTCAAATTTTAACTCAGAGTAACACAGAAATCTTAATAATACATAGTAGGTACATAATTTTTAAATTTACAGATTCCCCAAAGTTTACACTTAAACTCAATTTTTAACTAAGAGTAAAAAAGGAAATCTTAATATTACATAGTAGGTACATAATTTTAGAAATAAGTTAGACTTTACAATATAGAAGTATGCCAATAAATTGACAAAAATCGAGACTAATACATATGATACCACAAATCAATGTGAATCGATTACTATGAATCCTTGCTAAGCTAGGTAGGAGCTAATAAAGGTACTAGTGCTAAACATATAATTGGAAATTAAAGGTTATATTAATATTTGCAGCATTTGATTATGTGCTAAACATTGAATGTGATTAATACATACCTTCTTTTCTTACATATATTAAGATATCTACTTATGTATCCTTTATGCCTATAAAACCCTCTCTTTTGTATCTATTTTAAAAAAAACTGCACATGTTGTGAATAATTCACTCGTTCCACATTTACAAGAATAAGAATGTGTCTCAATGGGAAAACTAGGCATTAGTAAACTACACTAACAGCAAATGCCTGAATGAAAGGGGTTAAGTATTAATATGTCCTTATCATTCATTTAAGTATGGTGACATTTTTTTTCAAACAAAAGTGCAAATGAAAGTGGTTAATTATTAACTTTAAAAAGTGCCTGAATGAAAGGGGTTAATTATTAATATGTCCTTATCATTTAAGCATGGTGACAATTTTTTTCAAAAAAAAAGTTATTAACTTGCTATTTATAGAATTAACGTTATAATTTCCATTGTATGTTCCCACGGTAGTTTTAGCGTTGTTGGCTTGGATTACTTCACTCCCATTTTACAAATAATTATATATATTTATAATTGGTCCTTTTAGATATCTAAATTCTTATTTAGAGGTGATAATATTATTTATAGCAAAAGGAATTTATGATATTAGAAAAGCTTTGTAATAAATTTATATCATTAGATCATTCATTATTTTTCCTTTTTCTATGTAAAGGTCAATGCCAAGGAAATAGGAAATAACTAGTGTTGATTGTTGATTCCATTTTAATGTCCGAAAAATTAGAAATGCATTCATGTTTATATAATTTGACATGTATTTATGATAAATTTATATTCAGCATGTCTTTCTCATCATGAGTCCATGTTTTATGTAAACTAATTGTATTATGTTTTTTATCATAATTTTTTTCTCAAAAGTAAAATGGGTTAATATAAATTCATGAAAATGTAGTAGATAAATATTAGATATAAAATAAACTAAGTTAATAATGGATATTGTTTAGTAAAGAAAATTACTAAAATGTATTTATTTTCAAAACAAATTAAATTTGACTAAAATTCAAACACCCTAAGATTTTTAACAATTGTTTATAAGATATATTCAAACATATGATTTTGTAGTAGTTGGGAAATAAGTTACATCTTACTTTATTTGTCAATAGATTTTTATATGACTTTTTAATTTTAACATTGCTTTTCATTTGATCTTTAAATTTTAATTTTGTTTTGAATAACACTTACAATAACAATATGAAACATTGAATTCTCATATATTGCTTAATATAATACAAAAACAAAAAAATTACAAACATATAACAAAAAAAACATAATAAATATAATGGTTAACCAAGCACACATTCCTGAAAACCTTCTTCACAAGCAATTAACTAATTATTTAAAAGTATTTGTGAAGTATTTGCTCTTCAAATCTTTTTTTTCCACATAGTATGGGGGAAATGTTGTCACATAAAGTAATTATAAAAAGTAAATAAAAATCAATGTAACTCTAAAATTAAAAATTAAAACATAAACCCAAATCTATTGGATCCTTAGTGCTTGAAAGATCGATGTTTAAGTTTAAGATAAATGTATACTCACTTTTTCAAAACAAAAATAGCAGCTCCTTGATATTCATTAGAATCAAGGGTAACGATATACATATCTATGATACTAGGTATCATATCCAGCCAAACCGTGCTAAGAGACAATATTGCTAGAAGACAAAAAACTTCAACAAATAACACCCTATAACAGAGCTTACAAAAATGTGCATAAAAACCCATACAAAAACTACTTAAGAGAGCAATGTAACAAAAAAACAAACAAAGGGAATCCGAAATAGTCTGTACCACCAAAATAGGGGGAAAGATACTCGTCCATCGACAAAGTAAACATGTAGCTACATGGGATCCTTCTCCTTCGAGATGGGAGGGCGTCCGACCCTCCACGGTAACCACCGCATATAGAAAGCATTGCCACCGTCGCAGGAAGAAAGTATCACCACTCCGCAGACCCTGGCAGAAAACCATCTCGCACAGGGAATGGCGACCACTATTGCCACAGAGAATGGCACTCCCCCATCAAACAGAACCGCGCCGTCGCAAGTGAGGGATCCACCACTGATTCTTGGTGGGTAAGAAAACCAAACCCCAACACATATTCAAAAGGACCATCACCTCTCAGTAAAAAAACTCGTCATCACTGCCACAGTATAAGGGCCGCCGCGTAAAGGCACCTACATCACAAAGAACCAACGCCTCACAACAACAAAAAAACGCCGTCGTCGCCACAGTATAAGGGAGGTTGCGCAACCAAGAAGAGCTCCGTCTTCATTTACTCACACAGCACATGCCCGGTCCGTCGCCTCTTAGCAAAAAAAACCGTCATCGCCACCACAGAAAAAGGGACGTTGTGCAACTAGGAAGAGCTCTGTCTTCATATGCTCACAAAGCATAAGCCTAAGGCCTCATTGCGAAAAAAGGGAGACGGTTAGGGATGAAACCCTAGCCTCCATACACTGGCGAAAAACCGCTCATACACTAGTGAATAGTGCAAGAGTTTCCAAACTGATCCACAGAACCCACTACAAAAAATCTATAAAATGTATACTGATTTACTTACACTAGTACACCTCAAGCTAGTTAAATAGAAAGTATAATTCAAAATCAAATGTCACCTTCGAAAATACAAACGCTAATAACTTTTGACACTTTTTTTAATTCATTCAAATGAAGTCAAATCACTCTTAAAAAAAATCCTTAAACAATAAATGATATTTCGAACACTTACAAATAAAAAAACAAAAACACAAATAAAACGAAAACACAAATTTATAATATATGCATCATTCGATTTCTACATTGTAAATACACAGTCCGATTTTGTCAATACAATCCCATAGCTCGATTCACATAAACACAACTGACCCTGTGGGTTAACCCAACTACGACCTCTCAAACAACTAATAACTAATAGATGATGGACGCTACTCGTCTACTCAATCCCATGTTACATCCCAATCCCAACTACTGCTGCCATTGTCTACTTTATCCTCCTCATCACCGGTATTTGACGATTCTCCAGTACTGGACTTTTTAATGTACTCCTCCATTTCAGCTACTAATGACTCCGAAGGTTTCATGGATAATGACGGAAAATCAAGATGGCCACTTGATAAAATGGTCCTGTAGGTATTATTGAAATGCAAAAGTCCTTGGAACTGTTGTATGCTTTGCTTGTAAAGATGCATTACCTTTAGAGCCTCTTCTCTGGGCAGGCTGAAGAAGGAATCCACTAGCTTTCCCATAGAAAAGTTGATGGCTGCATTGACAAGGGGACAATCCTTCACAAGTAAATGGAGTGCATACTTAACGAGCGAGTTCGATGCGACCTGGCCTCCCTGAGGAGTGCAGTCTAAGAGAAAGCCAAGAAGTTTTTGTAGAGATTGCAAATATTCCAAATTACTTTTGATCTCCAGATCATCCTCTATTTTCTGCGTATTTTGATTTTGGACTACTTTGCGATGCCTCGAAACTAACCTCTGACTCAAATAACAGGAGTATGTGCGAACCCAGTAAACAGATTCCCTGGCGAGAGGGCTCGATCGATCCTCGAATTGCGACATTGTATTGAGTGCATCTTTATGATACCAGTTCTGCGAGTCAACATAAGGGTGCACACCGTCCTGCACCAATCGATGAACAATTGCCAAAGTCTTGACAGCGACCCTCCAGTCCCTGGTAGCATTTAAGCGCATCTTAACACAGTTCATTACAATGGGGTACTCCTCGCGCTCTTCTTTTGTTGCAGACAATAGCGCTACCACATGCTCTTCCTCTGGAGGACAGTCGTTGTCACGAGTGGCATTATCGACTGCATTATTGATGGAATAAATACGCAGAATCCCCACGGAAGCGACGCGCTTCACTGCGTCAACAATCCAAGACATCCTCTCGAATCCAAATCTTTCAGATTATGCGACTTAACAACTACGGTGACGGTAGCTAAGAAAGCACAGAAGACAACAACAGTTACGATTATTGTGAGGCAATGTTCAAATGAAAGATCGTTGTAGAAAACGTATTTATAATCCTCTTATCTCCTTGCGATAACGTTATGTCCGCCGACCAAAGTGAAAACAATTAAAAATGGAACACACCATTGTTGAGAACAGGCTTCTCAACTATATCAGACTTATTCATCTCTTGCTCGGGTTACATTTATAGGACAATCAACGACCATCAACGAGCTCTCTGGATCCTAAATCGTGGATCCAAATTACATAATCTGGGTGCCATTGAGTATTAAATATCTTAGTGTCAGAGATATTAGGAACGGAAATTACATAATTTATGTGTCATGGGTATAAAATATCTTATATTTATATATATTGGTAATGGAAATTATAATGTAATGGGGTATTTGAATGTATCGAGTTTATTTATGGATTCAAAAACACAATTTGAACACTTTCAAATTTAGATTTTATCAAAAAGATTTAACGGATATAAACCAAAATCTGCTCTAAAGTCAAAAACTTAGAATAGACTTCTCCATTTCCAATAGTTCCCTTAATGGAGAAATGAATTCTCTACCACTTCAAATCTTCATCATAGTGGTATCCTTATTTTCAAATTCTATCTTCATATGAGCAAGCTTTAGTGTGTTGCATAGTTTTATAAATTATCTTGGGATTTTTTAGCTTAACCCTAATCATAACAATTCTCTTCAAGTGGTTTTGGTTTACCATGAACCACACATCACATCAAGTGGTTTTTAGTTGCTGACCACAAACTTCGAATTGTCATGACAAGTGGTTTTTAGATCACCATAAGCTTTACAATAGAACATGTGGTTTTGGATGACCACTAACCATCATGATGGTGAAATTGATTTACTATGCACACACTTACTTGAAATTTCTTCAGTATGGATTCTTTCTTATGTACTTGCATAGAATTGATCATTGATGTCCATATAAAAAATAGTCCTCTCTACTAGGATACATGGGTGCCATCCACTATACTTGCAAGTTCTCTAAGAATGCTTTTCACCTACATGGTTCGTCAAAATATTGAACTCTCCTTTAATCATACCTTGGTCTCTCACAACATCTCACACTATGAGACTATTCCATCTCACATCCACCCTTAATCGAAGATTTAATTTCTCTGATTCACCATTAAGCTTAGATATAAGTCTATTTTCCACCCTTGTACCTAGGGAAAGTGGTTAATTTCACAACTCAAATTTGACTTGCATCAAATTTAGGCTATAGGTACACATATCACCCATGTACCTCTCAAAGTGGTCTATTCCACAACTTGATGTTACATCTTTTCTATGCATGAGAAAGATTTATGCTACATGATTACATGTGCTACCACACTAATTCATGTAGGAGTGAATCAGTAGGGCTTACACAACCCCTAGGGCAGGCTAAGATTTACATCTTTGGACAAAAATACCTAGGGTGTTGGGTACAATCAATCATGCACCCCCTTATAAAACATATGCACCATTACAATATTTCTTCTCACGTACAAGAAACATTCAACATGCTTTACCAAAATATCAATATTACCTCACTTCACATCAGAGGTTGGAAATCCTTTGATTAGCATACCATCATCTCAATTTGCAACATGGGATTTGTTTGCATGGTAATAAAGTCCACATTTTTTGTAGTTCACATTCACAGCAATTACTTGCACCTTCTTGGAAGGAACTTACAACATTAATTGGATCTTGTTCCCAATATGCAATCACTTTGCATTTACAACAATTAGCAATATGTTGGTTGGAAAGAGTTCATGTTAATAAATCAACAATGGTAGGGGATGTTCCCATGAAGATGGGTAACATTTTTTGGCAAGCAGAGATCACGAGTATGGTAAAAAAAGAACTCGGTCGATCTTTTGTGAAGCCCTTAATCGAGCTAAAGTACTCAATCGAGGGTTTTTTTAACACTTGACAAAGCTATAGAGCTCAATTGAGCTCTTGTAAATGTTATAAAAAATAAAATAAAAAATAGTCTACAAGTTATTTCACCATGACTGTCAAAGGAGCTCAATCAAGGATAAGAAATTTGTAGAACTAGAAACCACCCCAAAGTGTCACCACTTGTCACCACCCCAACATGCCACCAGCCACCACCTCCTGCTAGTAATCAAATGGGATCCACAATGAGAGGTAAGAAACTCAAGACCTCAAAAAATCAATTCTATGCATTAATTGAATTTTTTTTTCTTAATAATTTTAATAAAAATCTTGTAAAATTCATCACTTTCATTATATGTTTTTGTAATCTAGATTTAGTTTAAAACAAATAGTATCAGTTTAAAATTTTCAATTTGGATTCATGTTACATTTTGTCAATTTTGCATGCAACATGAAAGATCTATTAAAAAAATAATTAAATTTAGTTTAATGTGTTGGATCTAGGATATTTTGAATAAATTTTTTAATAGAGTTTTGGTGTGAACATGGTCAGGTAATGAAGTTGTCAAAGGAAGTGAGCCCACAAAAACTGGAAGGACTCCAATGTAGTGGTGAAAAAGTAGGTAAAGATATTGGTTGATTTAGTCAACCAAGAAGTTGGTCAAAGTATTATGTCCAATTAGTGGACTGTGGGGTTCATGGGAGCAATGTAAGGTACGAAAAAGGAGATTTAGGCACATTAACTCAAAATTTTAGAAAACTAACTAGATTGTTTCCAACCCTCTCCAGACATCGCTACACCTTTCCTATTTTTTCCAAACTTGAAATTGGTATCTACAACAGTCTCAGTACAACCTACAACACTTCTTATAGACTAAAAAGTCTTGAATGAAGGTAGAATCAATATTCTACTTCGACAATTTGCACTTGTCCAAGCACATCACATCTAGGAAGAACAATTGGATAAACCAATTGGCCAGAGGAAATTTCCGCAAGACTTATGTGGAGGATCATCCACTATTGGTGCAATCCTGGAAGAATCTAAACTCAAAAAACCTCAATGAAATGGAAGATTCTAGGATCATATATGAAGTGTTATTATGCAATTTGGAGAGACTAGGGAAAATATCAACTCTTGGGCAGGTCCACTAGGTCACTTCCAAGAAATTCGAATGGCACAAGGAGGTCACAAATTTTTGGTTTGATGCTTGGGCTAGGATTAGTTTTTCTTTATCTACCTATAGAAACTAACATAATCGAATTTGGTTGAGCAGAGGTATGGTTAATGCATCAAACTTAAAACTAGCTAAATTTTGACAATGAATGGTGCATACAAGAAAAGATACAATAGAATATGAAATATACAGAATGGAAGCAAATGATCATTTTTTATTATTCAATAGGATATTGAGTACATATAATAGTTGTAATGACAACATCCACATCATTATATACGAAGCACCTTCAATATCCCATAGTACAACTAGCACGCTGCAAATCTACACACAGCTATTGGAACTCGAACTGGATGAAACATCAACAAATTAACTAGAATTTAAATGGAACTGCAAATGGCATGGAAAAAATGAAATAAACCTCCATAAAAATAAATGTGTGTTCCCTTCTTCAATATCCACCTAAAGGATCTCATAATCTCCCAAATATATCACTAGTTCCAAAGTGGCACATCACCTAATGATGGCAAGGGGAACACCACCCAAGCCTCTGAAAAAGTGCAAATATCTCCAAGATGAATAATAAAAGTGACAAAATATTTCTTAATGAGGATATCATACTCATTTTATAAAACTCAAGTGTATTTTTTCCTCTCTAGAGCCTTCTTTCTTGGAATTCGATTTGCTTAATGAGTTGGTTGTTTTTTTGGAAGTTGCACTTGCATAAGGGCCCACTTAACTCAACCATTGCACCCTCACTAGATAAATTTGGACCCTATTTCCTTTTTGGTTGTTGCTAATACTTCTTGATCCTTTTGCAGAAGTCAGGAAACTTCTGTCTTTTCTGCTTTTGAGTATATTTCCTGCTTTTAGATTCATTTCCTTAATTCATTGATGGAAACAACTCAGATGGCCTTATCCATCCTCCTATGTGACCTCTCGAACCACCTATAGAATTTCCAATTCATAAAGAAAATATTAAATAATTAAATATTCATAATTTGGGGTCCTGCATTACCTTTCATGACATAAATTAATTATGCAGGGTACTATGGTCAAAATTAATTCCCTTCTTTAATAATTAATTTTATTTTACATTGGAACCCATGGGAATTGAATTTGTTATTGGTTTGACCATGGTAACCTTGAGGAGGGGACATTACAGTCGTTCATGCCCAAAATTGCTTGTCCTGAAGCAATTGTAATCTTGGGTGCTATAACAATTACTTACCCTCTGTTGTTGCTTCTTCACTAGGTAATCCTTTCTACGGAACAAGATATTATTTGATGGTCCTATTTCTCCACTATATTTCTCTTGTTCGCATAATCCTTTCTGGTACCAACATTAGTTTTCCTTTCTGGTGGTAGGTATATTGATTGTGTCACATAATGCCCAACTTCTTTCTTAAGATAAGCACATGAAACGCATTGTGTATCTTGCTTTGTTTTGGAAGTTTTGAATCATTAGAAATTTCTCCTATTCTTTGTACAACTTTGTAGGGGCCATAGAACCTTGGCTTTAATTTTTCATCCTCTTTTCCCTTCAATGAATATTGCTTGTATGGCTGCAATCTTAGATACACCAAATCATTCACTTGGAAGCTTCTATTTGTTTTGTTCTTGTCTGCATACATATTCTATTTATTTTTCATTATATGCAAGTTGTCCTTGAGTGCCTTCGAAATATCATGAATTTATTGAATCATTTTGTTTATGTTGTTTACTACATGCATCTTCTGTTGATTTTGCACTACAGGTTGTCTTTGAGTGCCTTCAAAATATTTTGACTTTCTTGAACCCATTCTTTTTCCTTTGGTGCTTTGCAATCTCCAAAAATATGATCGTCATAGATGGAAGCTTCATATCCATATAAATCTTGGTAGGGTGACATGCCAATAGACATATGAAAAGTGGTGTTGTAGCAGAGTTCTCCCAAATGCGGCCATCAAATCCAAGTATTTTTATACCTTGTAACATAATTTATAAGATATCCTTTTAGCCATTGATTGACTCTCTTAGTTTGACCATCAATTTGAGGTTGGTATCTTTTACTGAGATTCAAATCTGTCCACACCATCTTAAAATATTCTTGACAAAAAAATTTGGTAAACTTATTGACTCTACGACTGATTATGGATTTTGGCAATCAATGTAATATGAATATCTTTTTAAAGAAGAGATCAGAAATTGTGTTTCTCTATAAGTAGATGGAATAATAAATAAATGAGTAAATTTTGTGAGTCTCTCTACCAGAACATAAATTCAAGATTCTCTACCTTAAATTTTGGCAACCCAATGAAGAAATCCATTGAGATGCAATCCCACTTTTGCTCTGGAATCGATAGAGGTTGTAGTAGTCTAGTAGGATGAGTGTGTTATGTTTTGTTTTGTTGAAATTTGTTGCACTCCCTCACATGCTTCGATATATCATCCTTATACCTTTCCATGTGAATATTTCTCTTACCTTCCTATAAATCTTCAAGTAACCAGGGTGCCTAGCTCAGGGAGAATCATGGGTAGCTTCCATGATCTTCTTCTTCAAAATTGTATTAGGTAAAAAATATATTCTATCTTTATAATAGATGAATTCAATTATTACCTTGTTCTGATTCATCTTTAATCATTCCATCTATCATCTCACATGCAAATTTCTTTTTAGAATACTCTACTGCTAATTGATCTTTCCAATCAATTGGAACTTCCATTAAAGAGAGAAGTGGTTTTCTAGAAAGTGCATCTGCAAAAAAATTCATTTTCCCTTTCTTGTACTCTATATCAAACTCACATGATTAAACTTTACTCACCCATTTTTGTTTCCTGTCAATAAGCTCCTTTTGATTCAAGAAATGCCTTAAACTATTGTGATCAATTTTGACCCCAAACTTCCTACTTACCAAGTATTGTTCGAACTTGTCCAATGCATGCATGATGGACAACATTTATTTGTTATAGATTGAGTAGTGTATTTCATGTGGCTACAAATTTCTACTCTAAAAATCAATGGAGTGCTTATTTTGCATCAGAACCACTCCAATGCCTTCTCCAGGATCATCACCCTCTAGCACAAATGGTTGAGTGAAATATAGTAAGGCAAGGACTAGGAAGCTACTCATTAGTTCCTTCTTATTATTGAAAACCTTTTCAGCTTCCTCTTACCAACAAAGGCTTCCTTATTTGTGAGAACAATCAAAGGTGTTGTCAACTATGAGAATCCTTTGACAAATTTTCTAAGTGCAGATCGAATAAATCATCTCAAATCAATGACATTCTTGGGGATTGGACAATAAAGAATAACTTGGATCTTTTCCATCTAAACTTTTAACCCATTTTTTCCAATCACATGACCAATATACAATAACTTAATCATTCCAAATTCACATTTGGATAAATTTGCATACAAATTTGTTTTATGCCAAAACGGTTAGTACAACTTCCAAATGATGCAATTGTTCCTTTAAAGTCTTTCTATAATTTAGAATATTATCAAAAAATGCCAACATATTACGGAGCTGCTTACTAAACACTGTGCAAGATTGGAATGTAGCTAGAGGACTAGTCAAGCCAAAAGGCATGACTAAAAACTCAAAGTGTCCATAGTGACAGTGAAAGGTTGTTTTTTGAATGTATTCCTCTATCATTCTAATTTGATGATAACCAGAACAAAGGTCTATATTTGAAAATAACTTGGCCCAATGTAGTTCATCAATCAACTCATTAATTATTGGAATTAGATACCAATTCTTTATAGTCTTCTTGTTAAGGGAGCTATAGTCTATGCACATTCTCAATGTTCCATCCTTCCTCTTTACTAGGACCACTGAATATGCAAAGGGACTCAAACTTATCCTGATGAGACCTAAGTCAAGAAGATTCTTTCTATCCTTTTCAATTTCATCCTTGATTATATTGGGGTTTTCATAAGGACATGTCATGATGGGTTGTGTTCCCATCTCTAATTCTATCATATGCTCCACTCATATATCTAGTGGTCTTCGAGGAGGAAGGTCTCCAAAAAAACCCTTTCATATTTCTTAATGAGTTTCTTTATGTCATCTGGATGTTGTGAGATGTCAATGGATGGCCTGTAACACCCCGGTTTTTACCCCATTTGCATTAAATGTATATGATGTATATATCGTAATTAATCATGGTGTGGAGCTAAGGGAAAAATCCCCACCATCGATTTAATGTTTAATGTTCTGACGATTCAAATCATTGCCGAAGGCATATTCGTGCTAACCAGCACATTATAATTTTGGTATCATGTAAATATGCAATTTAATTAAAAACCCAACCAGCTACGTCAGTGCAACCATAATGAAAAGGGCATGATATTCCTATGGATAAGGAGGGGGGAATGTTTAGCCTTTGGGACCAATAGGGAAAATCCAAATGTCAATGGGAGAACTCATCAAACAGTCAACTACCTTTCTTGTCTCATTCACCCAATCATTTAATTCTGCCAGAAATTGGTTGAAGTAGTTATTGCATGGGGATGGGAAGAGCATAGGCATGAATTTCGAATTTGGGGAAAACCCATTTTTGGAGAAAATCGTTTTTTACTTTTGGGGCAAGAAAACACCAAAAATGCATGCCCATTTTCCCATACACCCATGTTCTTCATTTGCTTACGCAGGAAAAGCTTGGGAGTTGTTTTACCTTCACATTTTTGCTTGTTTTCCTCATCTTGCATGCCCAGAAATTTGTTTTTAGTGTTGTTCAGGAAGTGGGCGAGGAATATTTTCATTTTGGGAGTTTATGGCAGTCATTTGGTTCCTGTAATGCCATAAACGTCCTCAAAATTTGTGGGCAAAGAAGATTCACATTTTTTTTGTGGTCTGTAGAGGCTGTTTTTTCCCACGTGAATCCAATGAACATTTTCTGAAATTGATTTTGGATCCTAGGGTTGTTTTAATCACTTACCCTCTCTGATTTTAGCTTCTAAGACGTTTTTATCCATTCCTAGCACTATAATTGTGGTGTATTGAATTCATTTTTGGCCACATTAGGGCCAAAACATCCCTGGGAAATCGAATTGTTGTTAGGGTTGTTCTTACCCTCCTTGGCAATTAATTTTGTGGCCGAACTACTTTCCTAAACCTAGAAATTGTGTATATTGTTGTGTATGCAATTGGTCTTTGGACTGTGTAGAAGTGGGAAGGAGTTTTCTTGACAAACCTAGTGTTTTGAAGGAGTCTCATATGGTAGAGCTAGAGGAATGGCTCTCTTCTCTACACCCCCTGAATAGCATTGGAAGGGAATTCATGGCATGAGGGACTGTGCAACAGAGAAGGGAATGATTCCTTGTGTTGGGTGTGTGTGGATGTATTAGGATTCAAGCTAGTTCTGGTGTAGGAACCCTTATCTCTTCAATGATCCCACTAGCTTAGCAGACAATGCTCCATCTCCTGATAATTTGATAAACCCAAACATAGCTTTGGCTTGACTGAGTTTGAAATATCTTTGGCTATGTGTGAGTCTTCTTAGTTTCCTTTTCCTTTGGGAAATCATGCCCAACTCGGGGGTGGCAGTGTTGCTGAGAAATTAAGAATCACACTGGCCTATGGTTGGGTGGAACGTTGCAGTGACATAGCTGGTTGCGGGATGAGCTTCTCCATAAGATAAGTATTCTTGTCTATTTCATCTCTGCAATTGTATGTGTTGTTTAATGAAAATGATGAACATGCTAAATGCTTGAATGGAAAGTAGTTTGCTTCCGTTGTATGATAAATAATTTATGCATCTGTGCATGTTTAGTTCAAAGCATTTCATTTTATGTTCATGGGGCTAGTTTCCTGGGTAGATAGCATTAATTGGTAGTGTCCTCTTCGTCGGTCGGAGGGTTGAGGACGTTACATGGCCCTTATGAGGAAATGAAGCATTCAGAATCCCGCTATATGTCCCCATTCCTTAGTATATACCTCATGCTATGGGATGACACCACTTGATTTGGATTAGTGTTTATGCCTTTCAATACTACCCACTTCCCATCAGTATTTTTGAATCTCATCTCTGGTACCTTGTATTTCATGGTATGCTCACCAATAAAGAATAACCATTCAACCCCAAATAGTGTGTTTGTGTCATCCATATTCACAATATAGAAACCGTTTTTCACTATATAATCCCCTATTATTAGTTTCAATTTAGGAATCCATTTTGTGCTATCCATGGAATTATTACTTGGGATCATGACAGTGAATCCATCAAAAGACTTTGTGGGAAGCTTTCTCCTTTTCACCTTTACAACGTCGAAAAAGTTGTGGGTGACCCATCTGTACACCAGTATTGTATCCCTTTAGTTTTACACTACTCCTTTGAATCGGAGAGTATGGAATCTAGGTACCCCTAAAAAAACAATATTTCATGAATCTAAGTGTGGATGCTCCTCTTCTATTGTCTCATAATATTCTTGTAGAATAAATGGTTGCTCCTCAATCTCTTCTTCAAATTCACTTTTAGAGAAGACTTCTATATAATGAGCCCTTCCTTTATCACATTTTTGGCTTGGAACCCATGGCTCCTGACATGTGAAGCACAACTTCTTTGTTCTTAACTCGTCTCGGGATTTGACAAAATTATTATTCTTAAAATTTCCAGTTGGACCCTTTAGGGGTACCATGGGTTTCCATCCACTTCCAGACAGACACACAATACGACAGTGGACAATGCATTATTTTGAAAGACTCAAAGGAGTGACATGACTCATGAAAGTGGATCGACTTGTAAGTCAGCTGAATACCCAATTGACTGAATGATATGCAGATAAGTGCCGCTGTTCAAAGGTGACAAACAACTGCCATTGGATTTACAAAATGATTCCCTTCCCTTAATTCCCCCATCATGATTGATGAGTGCCTCTTTTCATTTTTACGAGTTCAAAGAGGGTAACAAACACTCATTTAAGCTTATCCGAAGACAAGTCCATTCCCATATATTTCACGAACCTGAGAAAGGAGGGGTCCGATCCCAAAAAAGGGTCTCTCAGTGTTTATTTTAATGAGTCTAGTGAAAGTAAACTCGGTATTGTTCATATTTAGAGAGTCTGAACAAAGACAAAAGAAAACTCCAAAGGTTCCTTTTTCATAAAATAGTCTATCCGAACCGAAAAAGAGATAACCTACCGTCGGAGAGACAACTCTTCAAATACTTTTACGAGTATGAAGAAGACAAGTACTCGACAATCTTTTCATATTTAGGGAGTTCGAAAAGATCTTAAAGGAGACTCCATTAGGTCTCTTTTTAATGATGAACATTTTTACAAGCCTAAAAAAGAATCAGAAAAAAGACTCAAAACTTTGATACTAAGTTCTGAGAGCGTGACCAAAGTATCGAAACAAATGCTCGAGGAATTTTTCCATTTTAAAGAAGTATGAAAAATTCAAAAACAAACTCCCCATAGATTCTTACTGTTTTCATTTCTACCCCTGCAAAACTCAATAGCAATGTTAATTTCTCGAAAAATGACTTTTAATGAGTCATATGGACAGATTTTATAATGATAATAATTTTAAAATATTAAAATAACATAATAAAAAAACTAAAATAGCTATAAATGTCATTTCAAATAGTAAAAATAAAAATATTTTACTATTTACCACTAGCCAAGAGCATTTGGAGCAACTTTGAACCAGATCTTCAACTGCTGATTCCGGGAGATCCAACCGTCCGATTTGAGCACCGTTAGAGCCAAGTAAAAGATAAAACCCTAAGCTTTCACTTTCAAGCATTTATTTTTTATTTCAGGAGGGGTTTTTGCCATTTTAGGCAAACCCTAATTTTAAAATGCGAGCACCACTCCTGCCCCTTACGGGATAGGCGGTGCATCATGAGAACCGCACTTATAACACTCATCAGGCGGTGCCACCGCTCTGTACAAATAGAGATCAGGCGATACCAGCCGTGAGCTTGGAAAAATGCATGGATAGACAAAACACAAGTTTTTATTTGATTTTGATGGTTGAATATGTTTTTAACTATTCCATTAATGACTTTTGGCAGGTTTTCAGCGGTCGAAAATGGTGATATGGAAGGAATGGCAACATCATGATGATGATGCCCATGTTGAAAGAGATGTGGGATGTGTAGCTGCATTAAGGAACTGCGGCCTCCTCAAGTTCTTCCGCACACTCAGTATGGTGTCTCATGAGAGATTGCTGGAGTATATACTCCATATGTGGAACCCGGAACAACAATACTTTGAGGTGGGGGCACATGTGTTGACCATTGAGGTAGAAGACATCTACTTATGGACTATATTGTCAAGACGAGGTGCTCGGATTTCATTGACTGGTTCCCATGGAGGGGACGTGACTACTCAAGAGCTGATTGACCACCACCGCCTTCCCGGTACTAGAACTTCAGGGAAGAAGATTCCCATCAAGGCAGTAGTGGATCTTCCTCTTCGCACTCTTCTTTTTACCATGCAGAGGCTAGCTGGGATCCAAGGGCCTCATCAGGATTATAGGGCACATATGTTGTATGCGATAGAAGCTATGGCACCTACAATTTTCAACTGGGCGAAGGCATTGCTATCAGTCTTTAAAGACCAGCTGACCAAGTGTCAGCAGGGAGAACAAAATCTGTTTGGCTATGGTTCTATTTTAGCTTGTTTCTTTTTTTTAGCGGATCCCACAAGTGAGACCCCAGGTGGTTTTTACTGAATTGAGCACGAGAGACCCTCGTATACTGAGGTGGGTCAGGATCATGGCCCGTATAGGAGCAGGCAAAGGGAAGGTGAAGTTCGGGTCTCCATTCTTCTAATGGCTTAGTGACCAGATCCTCATGGTTGAGTATTATGCTTATGCAGGCACTGATTTCAGGGGTGACCCTGACCTACCGCTTCCACCTAGTGAGAAGTGGGGAGACATGGGTAAGAAACAAAACCCTAAGATAGATTTTTGTATTTTTTGTCTTTTAATGTTTTTTACTTTTTATGTATAGTAACGAGACTTGAAAATTTTCATGCAGATGTAGGAGTTGCATAGCTTGGGGGATCATCCCCACTGGACAGACGAGTAGGGGCTCGATTTTTTCAACAAGGCGATGACCCTATGGGAGAGTTGGAGGAGAACCTAGAGATGTTGACTTTGGACATACTCGATGCATCCATTGATGATATCCCGATGCGCTATCATAGGCACACAACAGGGGTGCCAGGCCGCTTCAGCTGTATGCTCCGTAGAGTAGTGCAAGATGTTATGTGCTACCATGAGCATCACTAGATCTTACATGATGTATCACTGAAAGCTTCCATAGCTTCATATTTTTGTATGATTTTGTGACGCCTAAAATCCAGAGTGCTTCAGATGAGGTCTCATGACCTATTTTTGTAAAAACACTTATATATATACATACAGACTTTTGCCTCCGGTGTTTATGCTTCAAATGGAAAATATATTTACATGAGTTTTAAATGTTTTAACTGTTTATTTACAATGTCATGAACCATGTTTATCTTTAATGCTATGAATGAGCATTATACCAATCTAGGATATAATTTGCCAATGAATCGGCAACTGCATTGTCTACCCTAGGGATATGCCTATAAGTAATGACTTCAAATGATCTTTCTAATAAACATACACTCTAATAAAGAAGGAGTAGTATAGGGTTTTTGATGGTGTAAACCTAGTTTAAATGACAAACCACCAATTACGAGTCCATGAACACTACCAAGTCACGAATGTCTCGGGATGCAGCCTCAGTCAAAAGACCTATGAGTGCTTCATACTCAGCGATATTGTTGGTAGTAGGACCAATACAAACTGCTCCTAAACTCACTAGATCGTGTGCAGGGGAATACAGAACCGAAGCAGCTGAGGCAAGGTTCAGGGTATGGCAGCAAGCACCATCAGCGAAGCCATAAAAATCCATCTGATCTGCATAACCAAAACATGGTATAGACAGTCTAGACATCAAACTCAAAGCCATATTGAAAATACCAAAATAGACTGAAAAGTCAAATAATGTACATATTTACAAGGTACCATACATGAATGATCTAGGCATAGTACCTCTTCAAGTACAACCCATTGCGAGGTTTCCCGAAGGGGATTCCATCATAATCCACGAGCTCGTAGGCCCCTTTTTCTAAAACCTTGGACACGATAAAAGGACCATACCACATTGATTCAAACTTCCCTTTTCCTAGCTTATCATGTCTTTGATCATAATTCAAGACTAGGTCACCTTCATTAAACACATGAGGTTCAACAAATTTATCGTATTGTGCCTTGACATGTTTCTTGTGTGCCTCATTAACCAAAGTAGCATCTCGTCTGGTTTCGTCAAGGTTGGTTAAATATAAAAACCTTTCTTCCTTAGTAGAAGTATTAGGGAGAAGTTCAACGGCAAGTTTCAAAGATGGAATCTGACACTGAATAGGTAGGATAGATTCTAGTCCATATACTAATTGAAAAGGTGTAAAACCAATTGTTGTTTTCACTGAAGTTTATAAGCCCAAAGAGCAGAGAAGAGAGTCTGGTGCCAGTTGGATTTGTGATCTCCAACCATCCTACGTAACATAGTTTTTAAAACTTTGTTAATGGCATCAACCTAACCATTAGCTTGTGGATAATAGGGGGTTGAGTTTTCATGGCAAAAACCCAACTTAGCACTTAACTCTACCATCATCTGATTCCAGAAATGTGATCCATGATCAGTGACAATAGACTGAGGAACTCCAAACCTAGATATTACATGGTTAAAAATGAAAAGGGTGGCAGTCTTACCATCCTCTGCATATGTAGGCATAGCCTCATCCCACTTAGTGAAATAATCCATGACTACTATGATGTAACCATGCCCTCCAGATAAGGTAGGCTTACAATGCATGAAATCTATCCCCCATTTGGCGAAAGGGCCAATGGCAATGACAGGGTGTAACGAAGCAAGGTGGGTGCGCTTTTTCAGGTAAAAGTGTTGACAAGGTGGGAATTTCTTAATAACCTCATGACAATCTTTAAAAATAGAAGGCCAAAAATAGCTAGCGCGTTGGATTTTCTAAGTTGTAGCCATCCCAGAAAGATGAATGCCACATGCTCTAGAATGGCATTCATTAATAACTTGTTCAGCCTCGTCATGGGTGAGGCATCGTTGAAGAATGGTATCTATACCACGTCTATACATTGTATCATTAAGGATAATATCGTACTTTGCATGGTGACGAATTATGTGGCAATGATCCTCACGAGATATAGTAGGCCACATAAAATGCTGTGTCTGGATATAAATGATTAAATCTCCATACCACGGGTCAGTTGTGCTTATTAGGAACAAAAATTCGTTCGAAAATGAATCACTGGGATCAGAATCCGTTAAAGCACAGAGAAGATCACACATCAGCTCGGTAAAAACTAATGACTTCTTTGAAGTAGCTTTGGAAAACTCAAGGTCAAACTCCTATAGGATAACAATCCATCAGTAGTATTTTCCCCCTAGCACCTGACGAGTTAGGATGTAGTACATAGGGTTTTTGTCTGCGAGTACAGTAGTAGTGCGAAGCAGGATGTAGTGACGAAACTTTTGGACAGCAATGACTGTAGCCAATGCTAGCTTATCCACACGCAAGTATCGAGTTTTAGAATCCATAAGATTCTTACTGGCGTAATAAATCATGTGTTCTAGGTTGTTTTGGTCATCTTGAGCTAAAACCATTCCGATAGTAGTACTAGAGGAAACAACATACAAGAGAAAAATATTTTGAGTAATCTGGGGGGTGTATGATAGGTGAATGGATCAGAGCATGTTTGATATTATCGAAGGATCGTTGGGCTTGGTCATCCTAGAAGAACGGAGTGTCCTTCTTAAGGAGACGCATATAACCATGTGTTTTCTCAGCGAAGTTACAAACAAAACAACGAAGAAAATTTTCTTTCCCTTGCAAAATTTGGAGTTCAAGTAGGTTGGTTGGGGTAGGTAAAGCAAGTATTGCAGCAATATTTAAGGGCTCAGTGTGAATACCATCCTTGGAGACTACGAAACCTAAGATACATCATGTTTGAACGCAAAAAACACATTTGTGTGGGTTCAGCCATATCTTGTATCTCAGAAAAATGTCTCTAAGAGGTCGAGGATGGTCTTCCCGTAGCTATGAGTGCATAGGGAGATCATCGAGGTAAGGCTCCACAATATTCTTAATTTCATGAAATGCGTAGGACATGGCACGCTGGAATGTGGCCCCAACGTTCTTAATGCCAAAAGGTAACTTCTTGTAGGAAAAGGTTCCCCATGGGAATATAAATTTTGTCTTATGCTGATCACTGGGCAATATCTCAATCTAATTGTAGACAAAAAATCCATCCATAAATGAGAAGATGACACTCCCAGCACAGTTATCAATAATCTGATCGATGTGTGGAGTCGGAAAGTTGTCCTTGGGACAAGCTTTATTCAAATCTCAGAAATCGATGCAAACTTGATTAGTTCCCTGCTTTTTGTTCACAGGAACGATATTCAATACCCATTCTATCAGGGGCATAGGATAGATAAATCATGCCTTCAGAAGTTTTTCGACTTCGACTTTGATAGCCGCAACCTTTCGCGGATGGACTTGTCTCAATTTCTGCCTAACCAATCTATCCATAGGATAGGTTTTGATCTCATGGACTACAATGGATGAATCTATCCCAAGCATTTCTTCATAGGACCAGGCAAAAATATCTTGAAATTCTTTAAAAAGCACTTTATACTCTTCAATTTCAACTATCAAATAGTTCTACCTGATGTGAACATGTTCAATAGTTCCAGACTTGACTGATATGTCGATTGGAACTGTTTTGGTAATGTTGCATAAATTTCCTTCAGACTCAGAATCTTGCAACAAGATAGGTTTTTGCAGATCGTTGACAATATCTGTACCCAAGAGAGATACAAAATCATTATCTGCCGAACTGGTATTGGGGAGGAATAAAGATCTATGATGGTGATCCTCCCATACAGATGTACTTGTATTCATAATCTCTATAATAGACTCGTCCGATGGAAAAGTTTGGGAGGGATAATCCAAAGTAGGAAGCGAAGGCTATAACCAAAAGAGCAGGTGGTAAGGATCCGAAGCCACTAGATGGAGATCATCTATAGGAACATCAGAAACATATTGAATGGCATCATAAACTACTTCATGCGGGCTGAGGGAGGATTTCTAAACAACTTGTTTACCCTTAGGATCATAACTAAATGAAGAGATCATGTTGACTCTTGTCATTTCTATGCTAGAAGGGGTTGATGGAAACACGCCCATGAGGGCGGAGTCTTTCAACATCCCTACCCCAATCGACTGGTAAGGATGGGGGGACTGACCTAGAAAAGGGATATTATTCATCATAGGAGTGGTAACATCCAGCGTACAGAAATCAAGTTGATCAATTGTTACAATTCTTCCCAAATGCAAAAACTGGAGGGTTCTGAATACTGTCGAAGTGACAATGGTCATAACATAAAACAAGTTTCTTCCTAAGAGAAGATTGTAGTTTAACGGGGCATCCACTACTTCCACCGGAATGGAAATAGTTTTTCCCCCTAGCTCAACTAAAAGGGTTGGCATGAGACCATAGGGCTAGAAACCCCTTCCCTCAAAGGCTTTTAGTGTTGTCAGTGATTTAATAAGCTTGGGAGAGCCAATGGATTTTCAACAGGTCAAAGACAAAATAGAGGTTGAAGCACCTTCATTTAGAACAGTCCTAAAGACCTTTTTTCCAACTACTCTAGTTATAACTTGAAAAGCTAGTTGGTTGGGTAATCTAGGTTTAAGGTTCTCCAGATTGAAATGAATCAGATTCATGTCACTTGGGTCCATGGCTCCCAAAGTGGTTAATAATTTTTTGCATTGTGTGGGACAAATTTGGAGCACTTCTAAGGTAGACATTGCACATGGTGCCTAACCTAGGTCTTCTACAACATTATAAAGCTACGCATCTTGGGAATTAGGGTTAAAAATAGCCTTCCTAAGAGTACTCTTGGGCTGACGCAAAATCATGTCAAGATTAGGCTTCTCGATCGTTAGGGGGGCATTAGACGAGGATGCGAGAGAACCAATAGAAGGAGCTTTATCACGAGAAGGTTTCTCAATTTTCTTCTCCTCTGGTTTGTCATATGGATGACTTCAAGTTGTTAGATTAATAGTATTAGATGACATCATTCAAATTTCCTCTATGGAACTAGAATTTCCCTGGTTAGACATGTGGTCCACCAGTTGCTGCTGAGAAGGAAAAGGATCAGTCAAAACTGTCGGTGCGGGGTTACTCTTTAAAAACTTATTGATTTCATCACGTCGAGGACACTCTTTTGTGAAGTGATCACCACCACACAATAGGTAGGGATACTTAGCTTTCATTTTTCCTTTATTGTCATTCTCTGGGGCCATAGGTTTGGGGTTTTCCTGTTGGTTTCTGGTTTTCTTGTTTTTACCTTTTCCTTTTTTCTTATTACTGGATGACTGCGTACTTTGAATAGCATTCACCTCGGCAGAAACCGTAGGGTTGGAAGGAGTAGGAGTGGAAGGAATGGTTTGTTTGGAAACTTTAACCATTAATGGGGGCTAGATTGAACCAATAACTCCATCAACAGGATTTTCTACAGGTGGCTTAGTCGGGCAGTGCTGGGTCGAGGAGCTTGAGGAATGAGGTCATACAATGTTCCATACTGGGAAGATACCAAGTCTAGATATTGTGTGCGACTAGTGACTTGCTCTTCAGTAACAGCACCCCCCATAGCCACATCTTAGGCAATGGGTGGCAACAAAGATTTCATGAACCAATCAGCCAAGAGTTGGTCTGGGATAGGAGCTTTAATAAGCCTTCTCCGCCTTCTCCACTCATGAATATGATCTAAAATGTGTGTGGAGGTGTTTTGACACAGAGAGGTTAAAACATCTATACTTGTTTCATATCGAATGGGTAGCTGAAAGTGTGTGAGAAAAAAAGTTTCCAAAGCACTAAAATCCACAAACGAGTGTCGTGGAAGTTCGATGTACCATTTTGCGACCGTGCTAGTCAAAGTGCACTGGAAGATTCTTAATCAAATAGAATAATCCATCAAGGAATTAGATGAACACCATATATGGAAAGTCATAATGTGATTTTTGGGATCATTGCCCTGCTTACCATCAAATTTTGGAATATCCAATGGTAACTTGACTGGAATGGGGGGCCACGCGGGATTGTGTTGGATGGGGTCATTGATCAATTTGGACAAATTAGGCAAGTCCAAAGTTTCTAGGAAAGGTAACTGACTATTCGGTTCGACATACTGGTAATATTGATAAGGCATGTAACCACCAGTAGGACCATAAGTGGACTGATACACAAGCTGCTGAAAAGGCTGACGGGATGATGAACCTCCAGAAGATGGACCTCTAGGGTTAGGGCTGCCAGGACCACCAGGGCCATTAGGAGGATTAGGAGGATTAGGAGGAGGACCGTCAGGACCTCTAGGACTACCAGGACCTCTGGGGCCATTGGGACCACCAGAAACTCTAGGACCACAAGGGGGAGGACCACCAAGAACTCCAAGACCACAAGGGGGAGGACCACCAGGAACTCCAGGACCACAAGGGGGAGGACCACCAGGAACTCCAGGACCACAAGGGGGAGGACCACCAGGAGTTGAACCACCAAGACCTCCAAGACCACCATGAGGAGTACCGCCAAGACCTCCAGGACCACCAAGAGGAGGTCCACTAGGACCTCCAAGACCACCAGGATGAGGTCCACCATAAGGAGGCCCTCTTGCACCTTCAACCGTATGAATAGGTATTCCTCCTAATGCTGGCATGTAGGACTAGTTGGGTTGCCCCCATGGAGTAAAAGTATCTCCAGGATATGGAATTATAGTGTATGGCATGCCTGTAGGGGTAGGTTGGTAATTCATATTTCCTACAGGTACTTGATTTGCTGGGTAACCATACCCCCAGGAAGCTTGACTAACAACAGGTTGTGCCCCTAAGGGTTGACCTGAACTCAATGGAGGATTAACGATATTTTTAGGAAGAACATAAACCATGAATGTGCCTGCATTAGAGGCCTATTTATTATGGGTAACAACTCCACTAGAAGGTAACATAGATTTTGCCAGGGGTTTCCCCCTGAAACTATAAGGTACTGACATAACTGGAGTTGAAGGTTTCCCCCAGCCCTAGAAGACCTAGGAGGACTAGAAACAAACCTAACATTTGCAACCATGGGATTGGAAGTTTGACCTGGGTGTTTTGAAGTCTCAACAGGATCAATAGGTTTCATAGAATCAGCTAGTGAACGATATCCTTCTGGCCAAGGGTCCACATTATGGGGAAGAAGAGCCGACATAGGTTCTTTATGAGGGATTGGGGTTACTAAGATAGTATCTAGTCTTTGCATTCTCTCCTAAAAATCTTGTGCACTGTGAATAGCCGATTGAATTTGTCTATATTCCTCTTCACTTGGTGAAGGATTTTCAGGAGGAGGCCTACGTACTCCAAATAAAGCAATGTCCTGTCCCATAGAGGTTCCCCAAAATGGAGCATCTATACCATAATCTAGACGAACAGGACTATCAACACGACCTTCCACAAGACCATAGAAAGAAGTGTCACTGACAGGAGGTTGTTGAGTCAAGGGATTTGTATAAGAAGTGAATTGGTCTCCACTTTCTACAACTATGTTCTCTTCCACCTGGGAAGTAGTTGTAGCTCCTTGGACAGTAGCCTCCATTGGACCTTCTCCTGTAACAAGAGGAAAGTTGAGTGGTAAGCCCTATGTTCTTCTGAACCATCTCAAATGAAACTCAGCCAAATTGCACAGTTCCTATTCTAACCTAGGGTTTCGAAGCTAAGAAAAAACACGCCAAAAAGTTTCTCCTACTCAAGCTACAGGATAACAAGAAAATTCAAATGATAGGATGAGCTCATATGGTCGGTCTCTCACCAAGATTTTCAAGTAGGTGAAACTCATGATATACCACAAGGGTGCGTGCGTAGTAATCTCCCTAAATGTTGTTTTTAGTGTATTGCTCCACACAAGATAGCCAAAGGGATTTTCTCAGATATATAGGGTATCCTAGTGGGGTCTCCCGATATACGCAAGGTAGATGGGAGCTCAAATTGGTAGTAGTGCTGTCTAATGCACAACCGTTCACAAGGGCCCTTCTGATATACAATTGAGTACATGAAGTACCTTTCTATATACCTCAAGGGTACATGAAAATCCGTTCGATATACTAACAGTACGTGGAAGAACCGCGTGAGTCCCGGGATGTAGTGCAGACAAGTAACGATAGCTCCTGCACTTAACAACGCCCGAACACGTCTCTAACATAGCACTCAAATTTATATACAAATTTTAATCCTATAACTACCGTTAATTTTAAAGTGGACGGTTAGGTGAATGCATGAGGTTTTGACAGAAAATTAAAACCATGCAGATATGAAATGCACTGGTTCATTCACTTTACCATTCAGTATGCCTAATTATGGGAATGAGAGAGGTCATTTTTCTTTTCAATTTTGCTTTTAAAACCAAAAAATTCCCAAACAACTATAAAAAATCCTTTTTCCAAGCATACAATCAAACAACACTTTTCTTCAAATCAACTCTTTTTTGAGAGTACATAGGTAGGGTAAGATCTCTTTTCAAATGAAAAAGAAAGACAAACAACACTCAAATATGCATATGCAAGCTATACTTTCAACTTTTCCTGAAGCATGGAAAGATCTAATTTAAACTATTGATGCCTTTTCCTTTTGATGAGATAATGATGCAAAAGAGACAAAAGAACAAAGGAGTCCTGAAAGCTTGTGAGGCTAATCAGAGATCCAATGGCTTAGGCTCAATGAAATAATGACCTATTCTCAACAAATTTTATTTTTAGAGTGAAAAGAAGTCTTTCTCACACTTAACGAGAAAATGAAATAAGCAAATTGATCTAAGGGATTTTTTCTTTCCAGTGATAGTCTATAACAAGCATAGATCTAATCTGAACTATAGTTTCCAACTAACTCCTTTCAAGAAAAAAAACTTACAAGCAATGATGAATCTAACCTAACTTTTTGATTTGAACAAACAAGAAATTTCGACATAAAAATTCTAGATTTCAATCACTCAAGCAGGTTCAAACAAGTCTGGATAAGACCAATTACACACACCAAATCCAAAAAATCAAAGTCTAGGATAGGCCTACCTAGAACCACACAGATGAATTTGCTGACATGCGGTTTCGAGGCAGAACCGCTTCTTATTCACTGGATTCAGGCGGTGGCACCGCTTATGAATAACTGGACTCAGGCGGTGGCATCGCTTCTTGCCAAAGGTACATGTGCGGTTCTCTATGACAATCCATAATAGTAGGAGAGTGAAAAATCAAGTTAGAAATGTCAAAAACTTCATAAAAACTGATGAATCAACCACAATATAGAGCACAAAAAGTTAAGGTGGCTCAGATATGAAGAGATCTGGATATTTTCAAACCAAAACTTTAGTAGATCATATGTAGATCTAACTGCAAATATGGGAGGCTAGAGCTTGGATTCGGACAAGAGTGTTTCAAAATCTGAGGAAGAACAAGATAGATCTATTCCCCATCAGAGTTGCCAAATTTGTTACCAGGAATATATCACCTTCTGTGGATAGAAGTTGTTCCTCTGGTATGAATGGTTCAGATCCAAAACAAATGAGTGAATAACTCGGTTGAATACCTTCCCTGAACGTTATCGATGCCTAGAATATAACTCTGATTAAGAACCTGTATACCTGTAAAACATATCAAACACACAAAGACATCAAAGCTACCAGAAAATCATCTACACATCCATATTAGTGACTAAGGAATCCAATAACATATATGTGAGATCAACACAACAAACATGTGGGAAGGAAATCAACTTTGCATTAGAAAATAAATGAAAGATCTTACAACCATGTGCCTTAGTGCCGATACACTCCTTCACAAAACTAGCACCTTGTCCTCAATAGCTCCAACTTTCTCCATAATTGATCACTAATGGATTAAGCCAGGGTATCAATTCAACAGCATAAATTTACTATTCTTCTCTCCCCCTCAACCATGGAGTATGAACTTGTATTTATAGGGCTCAAATGGATAGGATGGTTGAGATATTGGTGGATGAGGTGGCCACAAGATCCTACAAAGAGGGATCTCGACCTTAACCAACCCAAGTGAGTAGGGATGAGGTTAGACACGAGGCTCTTATTCTAGAAGCCTCAAGAAAATTCCTTTTTAACTTTTTACCAAGGGCACCACTTATACCCATTTATGACAAAGCGTTGATGGGTAGGAACCGTACCAACAACATAGGTTAAAGGCGGTGGCACTGCCTAGTTCTCACACAACTAGTGCGGTGCTGAATAGGGTACCACTTATCTACTGGAGGGTAAGAGCAGTGATGCAATTTTGAATGTTGGAATCAACATCTAGAGAAAGATTTACTTCAAGTTTGGGATTTGAGGGCAAATGTCTTATGTCAGGGATCCTATCACATGCTAGTGACATATTTTGAGTGTAACAATTCCATCTTTCACTCAACTTGATTTTCACATGACTGACAAATCAACAACATAACCCTTCATACCCATTACATTAACGACCAAGACCTTCTATATTTATAGCACTCACTAGCCTTATAGACTTCTATGCCAATAATGAATATCACTCATAACTCATGACCTATTATTACAACTTAATAATCTTCCCTCTATAAGGGATAAAACTTCACATGACCATTCAAAATGGTAAAGCAATTTGAATGTATTCAATAAAATCCTTAATATTTTTTTGCTTGAAAACCTTGCCATGTGCTCTTTACATTAATAATCCCTTACTTACTTTATACTCCCACTGAGATTTTAACTTTAAACATAAGTTCCTTCTTCATATTATTTTATATGAATACCTTTTACCCATTGATTTTCCACTCTGTTATTGTCTCACTTTGATTTGACATCACTTTTAAAATCAATTATTTATTATGTCGATAGACATTTAGATATTATCTTAGATTTTGGATTTGCTTGAGCAGATCAACAAGATTAACCCAAGTGTAACAAGTGTACAATAGTGATTCATTTCATGGTCAGTGTATATTTAAGCACTTGATTAATATTTAAAGAAGCTTCAGTTAAAGGGTGGTTAAAGAAACCAGTAACAATTTGTTTTTGTTTTTTCATATCAATTTTTTTTGTTTATTAAATAGTATTTGTTTTGTGCTTATATTAGGTCTAACAATCAGGTCTAAATAGTGGATATTATATTATATATTTTGGGCTTTGTTTAACAACTAACTATCTTCACAAAATGAAGTGGTTGGTTGTGCCTATCAACATTCACCGTCCACTTTAGTTGTGGTTGTGCTAGTTATATGAAGCACACATAGCTTCATCTATAAGTTACCCAACATTAAATTCTCCTTAAATTGAATTTTTGTCTGGTCCCTTAAAACCATATGGCATTCTTTACCTTTCACACAAAGACAACAACAAAAGCTTGAAACACTCGCTAATATCAAATGAAAATTAAAGCTTGAACGTCTTTCCCAGGAAAGTGGGTGAGTCTTACCAGCTTTAGGTTGTGCTTCTTTTAATCAAAAGATAATAAATTAAATGGATTGGTCACTTATAGCTTGTCAAATCCATTCCAAATTCAAATATTCTAAATTCTTGGACTTCAACGAATCCAATCTCCATGATAATTTTTTCCCAAACGACTTCACCATGCTGCTGCAAGAACACTAAACAATAGTATGAGAGAAGTGGCCTTCTTCACACAGATCCCGTTTTCCCAGTCCTTCACTTTCACAAGTAGTAGTAATATGGATACCCTTCCATGTCCACGGTCTTCTAACATGACAACAATACCGTTGTCTCCTTCATTCAACAACATGACACCCTCAATCTATAGGTAATTCCTTTATAAAGGCGTATTCTCCTCTACCTGGGTAAACATCAACTATTCCCTTGGCGGTTCCACCTTTGCAACTAATATAACCAGGAGGCAGCTATTCAACAACATGATTATGACTCCTTTTCACTGATTTTTTCCTTACACCAATTTGGACAAAAATACACATAGCGGCAACTGCTATCCTTCACTTAGCAAGGGCTCCTTTTCTCACATGGTGCTCTTCTTGGATAATCTCTTCTAGCTACAGTCCTAACACAACTTTATACTCTACAAAATTAAACATAACAAATATTCTATTATACTATGAAACTACTACTACAACATAATATTACTCTCATCTTCTCTTTCATGATCTTGGGCACTCCCGTGAGGGAGCTAAGCCCAAACACCAAGCTCTGATACCATATTGAGAAACATGAAAGACACACAATGAGAGTATAAACTAAAGACTCTTACTTAATTGATTGATAATAAGATACATGTATTTATACAATCCTAAATTGATCTCAACCATTGATCTAGGGCTCTCATTTCGTCTTCTAGACACTTCTCCTTAGTCTAGTCAACAACTTATTTATTACAACCTTATCTCCATCAACTATACAACCTTCGAGATAAAAACAAATTATTTATTACAACCTTATCTCCATGAACTACTCAACCTTCCAGATACAAACATATTGTTCTAGTTCAACTTCTCATTTTACCTCTTCAACATGTCATGGTCTTAATAATGCAACAAGTATGAATTACATACTCCAACAAAACCCTTGTGCTATGGATTTACAACTTTCAATCTCCATTCACATTCATAGACATGTTGCAGTTACAAAGTGAAATCGAAATTGGGAACATTAAAATGAAAATTCATGTTAGAGCATGTAAGCTCGTTAGTTAGTCTATTCAGTTAGTCAATTCCATAATCTGTCAGTCGGTATTGGCTAGAACCATTAATTATGTAACATATATGTATAATTGTATGATAAATAATGAGTTTATCCATTCATGGTTTGATAATCATTTTTCTCTCCTCTCCCCATATTTGAACATGGTATAAGAGCAATATGGTAGATCCAAAAGAGAGATTAAACCCTAGGGAGGATATCTTGTTTAGATATCTAGGAACTGCCATTTATAAGAAAATTTTGTGAAGTTTGCTAAATTTGTTTAGATAAAACCCGTTGCCGGTGAAGAGGATAAAAAAGAGGATTTGCATATATGTTGGAGAAGGCGTCAAGATCCAGCGAAGAAAAGAAAGTAGTGCTCGTTGTGCATAATTCACCGTAGTAAAATCAAATGAAGGTCATGTGTTAAAATCACTGGAGAGACCAAGTTGTCCTGAATTTTCTACTGTGAATAAGTTAATCCTCGTGTGGAAGGAAAAATAGTATGAAATAATTCACTGCATAGAGCCTAGTCCATAAGAAACAATATGCAAATTTAAGAAGAAAATTGTCATTGGTTGGTTGAAGTAGTCACCTGCATGTTGCATGAAAATAATTGTATGTAAAAATAATTGCATAAAAGGACAAAAAACAAATTGCTTCATCATTGTACCACTATTTGTGGATCCCTGAAGAAAAATCAGAAAACAATCTTAGGATTAATTAATCCTCCTTTGTCCAATACAGTCTATTTCGTCATTTTTTTCTAACATAGGAAGTTATTATAATTGTACTAGAGTGTGGGGAATAGACCTAGAGGTTATCTTCCACTTACTGCATGTGCATGCATTAGTTTATGTTCTTCTGGGACTAATCCCTACATTATAGGATCCCACTCTGAGTGCCACTAGTAGCCTCCATCCGTTGGTTGTGGTAGGTAAGCAATTATGTTGAGTTATCCTCTAGTTACAATCATCTAGATCACTATTAGTTATCCTAGTGCCAATTTTGCATGCATGTAGGGAGTGTGGTGCCTTTTTTCCACCTACCTCATCAGTTAATTGATTGTAAATTGATTTAGACATCCATAGTTAAACTAGTGAGCTCTAGTTGTGATTTTTCTAGACTGAGTTAGCTAAAAAATTAGTAAGAGTTGGTAGGTTCGAATCCTATCCACTGTGTTCGAATTATATTTTTTGTATTACCATTGTATTACTGATTAATTAATGAATATTAATGGTGTGATTATCTAAGCAATTCTTGTTCGATTTATCTGAAATTTCTATCATGAATTCTTTGATCGGTGTATATTGATATTAATTATTCCACTGCATAATTCCTTCCCAGTAGCTCTCATATTGTCCTGTAGATCTATGGTTCTCAAATTTAAAATGGTATCAAAGCCTTGTTCAGGCTAGCAGAAAACCTCAGAAACCTCCATTGTGCACCAGAAGTAGCTGAGCTTCCACATAATTTTTGGAATCATAACTTTGCTCCCTCTGGATTCTTTCTAGAGAAGTCTATATAGGTCTGACAGACTCTGAAAAAGTGCACATGTCGAGGTGGAAGGGTTTGGACTGACATATGATTGTGAATTTTTTTGTTTTCCATTGATTTTTTGTAGGTACCTACATAGCATTTTGAAATATTTGACTGAATCAACATACCATGAAATGGAGAATTCTTACGCTCATACACCTGGAATCCTTACACCCTTCAATTACAGTGATCGGAGGGAAGATATGCATATGGCCCTACACAACAAGGGACTGTATAGGATGACAATGGGAAGAGAAGTTGAGCCCCAACAGTATGTTGAGAAATGCAAGTTTATGAACCAGATGAAGCCTTTGGCTTCATGTACATTCACATCTCCATGGATCTTTTGTTTCACCTTGAGGGACCCAGAAATCCAAAGGAAGCATGGGAGAAGCATGAACCGTTGTTTGGAAAAAAATATGATCTTAGAGTCCATATTCTGGGGAATGAAATCAATGCACTACAACCCAATAGTTTCAAGACTATCCAATAATTCTTTTCAAAATAAAAATCTCTAGTACTACAATGCAAACAATGCGGGATAGAAAGGGAAAATGAGAAACTTGTGCTACCAATTTTGAGAAAGCTTGGCTCAAAATTCTCAGACTTTGTCTCTACTTTCCATTCCATAAGAGTTTCCATTTCAAATTGGAAAATTCCTTCTCTATATGCTTTTGCAGAGTCATTGATCCAAGAGCAAGACAAATTGATTCATATGGGAGTGCTTCAAACCTCCAAGAATCAGGTACTCTTAGTTGGAGACTCTAGCAATGCATAAGAAAGAGGGAAGAAAAAAGGTAAGGGGACCAAAAATACTGATTAGAAACCAAAGGAGAATCAAATATCTTCATATGGAGCCTCAAGTTCCAAGAAGAAGAAGAAATTTGAGAAGGCTAAGTGTTCCTATTGTATGAGAGGCCTTCATCCAGAGATCCAGTGCATGAATAAAATCATTGATTATATGTCAAATCTCCTTAAACATAATAATATTTCTCTCCCATAAAGTGTAAGGAATTCTGAAGAAGGACAACAGACATAATAACATGAGAGTTTACATGCCTTGAAAGCAATTGTCTCTCAATCAAAGTAGTTTTTTATTGATTCAAAAGAATCCAATCATATGGTTGCTTCCAAAGGATCCTTCACCTCTCTGGATCTCTCAGGAGGACCTAGCATTCATATGGGGGACACCTCACAAATCCTAGTTGTAGGGAGAGGTTCTATTAAAATCCAGCGTGGAGAGTTAAAAATGTACTTGATGTTCCCTCTCTTGCAACGAATTTGTTATCTATATACTAGATAACATATATTGGCTCACCAAAGCGAGTAGTATTTGTCCCTGACACAGTGGAGATCACTTATATTTCAACTGGGAATATTATAGTGAAGGGTTTTGCAAACCATGCCTCTAAGGCATATGTATTATCACACTTTCTACCATAAGCAGATCCAGTACAACCTCAACAACCGTTTGAAAGGGGAGGGAAAAACATTCTATCTACACCTTTTGGTTAATGATGTATTGTCTAAAGTTTCAGATTCAGAAGATGCGGAACAAGATCAACATGATCTTGATATTGATATTGAGCATCAAGAGGATCTAAATCCATATCAATCTCCCATTCCAAATCAGTGGCCTAAGCCTAAATGGTACCAAAATCTCATTGAAGTAGCTGGGAATGTTGATGGGGATCCAGGTGATAGAAGAAGAACGAGGTCCCAGTATCATAATGAACATGTTGCATTCTCTCTTCTAGTTACACTTCATTCAGTGAGGTGCAACAAGCTTCTTGAGAGATGCTACTTGATGGTAAGGACTAATCCAAAAGTCATCCCATTGAAGAACAAATTTGATCAAATCATTATTCCTATAGAAAGAAGAGACAAAGGAAATATTTCTTCTCCAATCTATCATCATATAGGAAGAAGATGGAAAAGTTCACATGCAAAGTCCCAATATGATGATGCATAGAAGAACCATGATTCGGCATGGTTGCTCCACAGAATTGCAGATTGCAGCAATTTTTTCACAAGTTTTCGCTCAAAGAGAAAACATTTCTCTTAAGTATGGATTTTTTTCCTGATTACCTGCTTATCTTGATGAAGGGTTTTTCCCATGAGGTTTTTCCCATTTTCTTAGTTTATTAAGAAGTATTTTAATTCATTTAGATTGTATGGGTGACTTTTAGTCTAGTTTCTAGGGCCCAAGTTGTCCAAAGTTAGGATTAAGGGGCGTGTTAGGATTAATTAATCCTCCTTTGTCCAATATAGTCTATTTGGTCATTTTTCCTAACTTAGGAAGTTATTATCACTGTACTAGAGTATGGGAGACACACCTAAAGGTTATCTTCCACTTACTACATGTGCATGTGTGAGTGTATGTGCCTCTAGGACCAATCCCTACATTATAGGATCCCACTATGAGTTCCACCAACAGCCTCCATCAATTGGTTGTGGTATGTAAGTAGTTATGTTGAGTTATCCTCTAATTACAATCAGTTAGATCACTATCAGTTATCCTAGCATCAGTTTTGCATGCATCCAGGGAGTGTGGCTCATTTTTTCCACATACATCATCAGTTAAATGATTGTAGACTGATTTAGACATCCATATTTAAACTAGTGAGCTCCAGCTATTTTTTTCCACACCAATTTAGCTAAACCATCAGTTAGAGGTCATAGATTTGAATCCTATCCACAGTATTCGAATTCTATTTATTGTACTACCATTGTATTACTGATTAATTAATGAATAATAATGTTTTGATTATCTTAGCAATTCTTGTCTGATTTATTTGAAATTTCTATCATGAATTCTTTGCTCAGTGTATATTGATCTTAATTATTCCACCGCATAATTCCTTTCCAATAGCTCTCATTTTGGCATGTATATCTATGGTTCTCAAATTTAATGAACAATATATGTAGTGAGTTTTGAAATATGCATATAAAAATCACTGGAAGCAATGAAGAAATCAGTGCAAGAAAATTCGAGAAGACAATCGTTGAGTGATTTACCTACCCTCGCAAGAAGTTATGTAGGGCATGTCGTCAAGATACTGGAGTAATGGTAAAAAGAATTTTGCAATGAGTAAAACTTTCATATACATTTTTACTTTGCGGATAGAAAAATAAGTTTTGAAAGGGTTTCAATAAAGAAGCTTTCAAAATAATTTCATGATATATTTACATATTGGTGAAAAGGAATTTTTAAAATGAGGAAAAGTTTTTTGAAGAAAAAGGTTAAAAGAGAAACGTTTGGAAAGATTTTTAGTTGGACTATATAAAAGGATGATTTTTTGCTACTGTGGACAATTTATTGAATATTGAAGCATGTGTTGAAGAAATTCAAACTCCATTGAGGTAGAAGAGTGACTATATTCATATATTTGTTTCTTGTGAATGCATCAAGACTGCCCCATGTGGCAAAAGTATCTCACTTATTTGTGTCGTAAATTGTCATCATTACATTGTGTTAGGATAGCACTGTGTTGGATTGATTCATATAAAGCTCATAGCCAGAGTACTTTCCTATAAAAATGGTAAGCATCATGGATGGTACATGTTTGTGCCAGAAATTGTTCCTAAGGCTAGGGGAACAAGCCAACACAATCTCAAGAGTAAAACTCAATAAATAAAACAAAGTTTAGGGTTTTTGGTATGATTTAAATGGTTGTAAGCTTCAATAACAGTCAGGGAATACATTCAAAATAAAATTAACAACTAAATCATAAATAGAAACTGATAAAGATGCATAACATATCACATAAGATCCAGCAGAAAGACTATGCTGAGGTTCATACATAAAGGATAAGCATTACCAGAAAATACACATTAACTAGCAATGAATTTATCATTTAAGAAGCTAAACAAGCTCAATAACAAATCCAACACAGAAAAACTGAAGGGGAAAAAGTCATATATCTCATAGTTTCATCAGCAAATGCTTATAAGAGTTACAGTACTTATCTCTGAACAAGTTTGCAGACAAAACAGTCTTGTAAACCTCCTAATGCTCCCAAAAATCAGAACCTTTCTTCAGTCCCCCTATCCCTCTTTTATAATTACAAAGAAGTAGTTCCATCTCCCCTTCATTAGGTCTAAATTGAAACTACCCAGCAGTTACATTAACTAACTAACTCAACTAATTTACTAAAAATAGCAAATCGGATTCCTGGCAAATATGGCGAATTTCTGGAAAATAGGTGTCAAAGAAGCTTCCATATCTATCAATTGGTGACACCTATGTAAAAACTGAGAGATTTTTTTGTAAATGGGTCCGTTATGGATAAAAACCTCTCTTGGTTTTTCAAAATTCATCTCCAATCGATCAGAATATGCCCCGCAAAATGAACACTAAAACAGGAAAATATTGAATATTTAAACTCCCTGAAAAATAGGCTGCAAAGATTTAATTGAATCTTTCAAATCTTAATAGCTGTTGCAAAAATGAGAGAGGTTTTTGTAGATAGGTGTCTTCTGCACAAAAACCTCTTTTGGTTTTTAAAAATTCTTCTCCTTCAGCTCGTGGTCTGCATTTGACTTCAATCACTCAAAACACGAAAAATAGAGCAGAATTCTGTTTCTACTTTTCTTTCAGCTTTATCAGAAAAAGCTGAATTTGGACATTCCAAAACTCCAGTTGGTCTTTGTTCACCATGGTAGGTTGAAATAGCAGAGAGTAAAGTTTCCAACAATGAAGAGACAATTGCATCCACACTACGCACATCCTCTGCAAAAGGGCAATGTACACACAGTGGAGGTGTTTGATTTTGAACACTATCAAGAAAAACATTATTCTGCAAGCTTTGTGACACTCCTTTGCCATGCCCTTTAAGTAAAAGGATAATACAACGTATTGTATCCCCCAGTAAATTGCTTCTGCTGACTTGTAAAGAATTCTCCCAACAATGAAAAGTAATTGAATGGGCTATAGTGAGAAGCCAAATAGAATCCTGCTTGCACAAGCCTCCCAATAAGGTTGGAACAGCCCTGTTTCACATTGGAAGCTTTTGTCTCAGGTTTTAATGAAACTTTGTTAATTTGAGTTATTAAATTCCTGGACCAAAGAGACGAGGCATGATCTGGACTGAACAAGCCACTTGCTTCACTACTTGGCTTCATAGAAGTTAAATTGCTCATTATTGCTGAAATACAAATACAAACCATGTCCTCTCTTGAAAGCTTGGTATTTGAAGAAAAATTGAGAATCAGTCTCTCCAAATCAAGGGTTCTTGATGAAGCATTGAGAACTCCATCCAAATAATGTTGGATCTTGTGAAGCGTGCTATTTGAATTATTGTCATCTTGAAAGCAAGAAGATAGAATCCAAAAGTCCGTAAATTTTCTCTGCTCTTGAACATTACTGGTAATTTCTACTTCTTTGACCTGTTTTTCAACTTCAGTTTCCATTTCAAGCCCATTCACCTGTTCAATATTGCTTTGACTGACACCACTTATGTGCAAACCACAGCTTTGGTATAAGTGTCCACAACTTCCCTCCAATCCAGTTAGTTTCTCACATACTAGATCATTGGATTCAGAATCCAAATTACCAGCCAAGAACAAATTATTGGTTATACTTGGAGAATGGTTAAGACCATTATCATTGCAACTTCCCATCATATTTTGGCCATCATCTGCAATGCACTGAGATGAATGATGCTCAGATTTATTCTTTGCTGGTTCAACCTACTCAAGACCACTTTCTGAAAAGATCCTCTGTTTGTCATCTTCAAATTTTGCTACTGATTGTTTAAACTGTTCAATATTACAATGTAAGACTTCATTCGCAATCAGAGAATCAATTTCATAGCAATGATTTTCACAATTTATTCCTCCGCTCAACCTTGTCTGTGTGTACAAATTAGGTTGTACAGCATTCTCATCCATTTCCATTCTAGATGAATTGCAGCAATTTTCCTCATCGAGATTGCCCACTTTATCATCCTCCCTAACTGAATGAAGCAACAAACTATTACCTGAAATACCTGCAGTTCGATGAAATTTCTGACTCGTGTCATTTTTTAGAACCCCAGTGTCACAACCTCTATTGGTAAATGGATCAATAACCTGAGATGGACCATGTTGAGATGACAAATTACAGCAATTGCCCTGGCTATTCCAAACACTGATAATATCCTCCCCAAAGCGAACACTTAACATAATACCACAAACATCATCACCATAATCCAGCTGATCTCCTACCAGTGCCAGTACCAAATCTTCCCAAAACCGGCCTGAGACGGTTTCCACCACTGCGATTTCCTGGGTCCTCCCATAAAGGCCGAATACTCTCTTTGAAAAAGTGCAAATTCGTTGGGTTTGGCATAGAAGAAACCCGAGCAAAATGGCAATAACACACCCAACAACCTTCCATAGTGCTGAACTCCACAATTTTTATGCTTTCTTCATATGATGCTTGTGATCTAACTCCAGGTTGTCGACGAAGGTACCAGAAAACAAATCGATGCTGTAAAGGATGGAGTCCGTCTTTAATTTCTCTGCTATGTCGTTCCCTTTCTTCTAGTTCTTTCTCGCGACGGGCTCTGTCAAAAGAAATTGCATTCGAACTCATAACAACCACGATTTCCTCACAATGTGTAACCATTTGGAATCATGATGTTCACTGCAGCTTACATGTATCAATCCACTCATCATATGCGATTAGTCATTCAACATTTGCAATCATAACAAAAATTTGCTTGAAAATCGGAAGCTAAGAGGGCCGCGATATTCTTGTAGCGTGCCCTTTGTAATTTTTCATTCCAGCGCTACAAGAATATCTCTAGTGCTAATCTTTCACTATTTTTCAGCTTTTTGACAGTTTGCTTGCGGTTTAAAAGCTGAACCATACTCATGATGCTAAATGTGACTTCAATATTCAATAATATGACTTTTACACCCTTCAAGAGCTATAAAAAACAAACTTAATAAAACAAACAAAAGCAAAAAAAATCGAAATTTCATTTAAAACCAAAAATTCCTAAAGTAAGCAAATGAGAAAATTTAAGCATATGAGCAAACTAAAGATAAAATCACAATCAAACTATAAATTTAAAGGAAACAAATTCATAACTTAACAGTACCTAGATGTTTTGGTAGATGGAAGTATGTCCATAGGGTTGTCAAAATTTCAATTTATGTACCAATGTTTGGCCCAAATGTACGAATGGTTTCCAGTAGGTAAATATACCCCAATTTTTTTATTTTTGCAACAGAAAAGATGCATGAAGAATGTAATGGTCATAATGTAATTGGGCATATGTTGTTGTGAGGTGCATGATTGGTTGTACTTGAAACCTTCAAGTGTTTTATCTAAGTTGTAATGCCTCCTCATAGGCATGTTTGTGTCCCCATTTTGTTGTAATATTGTTTGTTGTATGCTTGTTCCCTAGGAATACTTGTAGCATTAAGGAACATGATATCACATAATGTGATACTCTCTCAGAGAGGTTTTTGTTATCAAGTTTTGGAATAGACCGCTGCTAGAGGTAATGGGGGTGACAGGTGTACCCATATCCTAAACTTGATCAAGTTCAAATAATCTTTGACACAAGAGGATTAGTTGATGGACTAGATATATTTCCAGTAGTCATTATGATGAAATCCCAAAGATGAAGAATGAACCATTGTTAGAAATGAACATTAGTAGTAAGCATGAGGAACCCTAAAGAACCTAGCGAAACATTGAAGAAGAAGAAAGTATGAAAATTTTGTAGCATTGAAGAAGAAGAAAAAGATCAGTAGAAAAAAAGAGCAAAGTTTGTAGTAAGGTCATGAATCAAAGTTAAAAACCAAAAGTTTTTGAAATTTTGTTAAGAGTTTGTAAGCCTCACCGAGACATAGACCAACAAGCATTTGAATTTCATAAATTTTCTATTAGAGTATCATAATTAAGAAAGTAACTCTTGAGATTAAGAGAGATTATTAGAGTATGTAATCTTGTTAGTTAGCCTATTATGTTAGTCAGTTCCATAATCGGTTAGCCAGTATTGGCTAGAATCGACAATTATGTAACATATATATGCAATTGTATGATAATAGATAATTAGTTCAACCATTCATGGTTTTGTACTCATTTGTCTCTCCTCACTCCATATTTGAAAAATCTAGACATTGCATTGGATTTTACCTTCGTGGAATGATTGAATTCAGAGTTACCATATAATTTCTAGCCAAGCACTATATTAATCGAATCTATTCATTATGTCTAGTGGAGCATCCAAAACACCAAGTTGAAGCACTGAGCCCATCACCACACATCTCACTGCCATTATGGAGAACTTAGTATTGGTATTCACTTTTTCCACTTAAATTTTTATGGATTATGTGGATTTAACTGACTCACTTAAACTGTCGAAAGGTGGTTCTAGGCGATTCTATTCAACAAAAGGAAATTTAATATATCAATATTTTCTATTGGTCGACTAAGATTCCAACTTCTTGAACAAATAATTAACAAATTAACTCATGTACTAGAGGCTTATGGAGGAGTCTCTAACCCTAATTCAAATACCTAGCAATAAATATAATTTTTTTAACTATAACAAGTGTACTAGGTTCTATTCTCATATTGTAACACGTGTCCCAATGATTTCCTGGTAACTTTAGTTAAGTGATGTATGGATCACTTAATTCCTGGATACATGAGTTCCTATTTACACCTTCCACTAACTGTAGTGAAGATCAAATTGATATCATGGTTGTCAATCATCACATGTGAGATTAACCATGTATGAATTGTGCCATTTTTTTTAACTTCTTTCTTTCCATTATTTTGATGAATTAATATTCACTTAGAGAAAAAATCATTTATAGTTTATATAACTTTCAGTTTATTTTAATTACTATCCATGATCGTGTCAGATATTGCATCTCAGCAGCTACAACTATATTACTTTGTACATTGTTTCACAAAGGAGGAAATTGTGTTTTTATATTTGTATTATAGAACCTATAAGTAGATGAATTCTAATTAGGTTATTATAATATATGAATGGGTAGGGTGATTGCTTCATATAATGGTGGATAACCTTACATAAGTGGGTAATTGCAGGAAGGAAACATCTAAGGAAATTCACATATACAAATTTCTAGCACACCTATAAGAAGGAAAAACAACATAAATGTAACACAAACTTACAATGCAAACAATGGGCCCTTAGGTATAAGTGTTTAAACCTTGCTCTTATACCAAATGTAGGGACCCAGTGAGACCCTCTTTAAAAAGAAAAAAATTCATTCTAAATAATAGATCTATGCTTTGGATAGACTCAACTAGAAATGTGTACTCAAAGAAAGATTTAAAACTTAACATTGTTTTTATTGATCTATAGATCCAAAATAACATAACAAATTCATATTTTCCTTTTAAATTAAACAAATAGAATGTCCTGAGAAAATAACAGAGTAGAATAAATAAATGAAAGGGTCCTAAAGTACTAAAGGTTTTCAACAGATTTCAAAGTCTCATCACAATTCCACTCCTTATGTCCACTGAAAACCACCATACCACTCTCGAAGGGTACTATTATTCCCTTGGGATCCCCGAGCCACAATAGGGATGAATTAGATAAATATGTTAGCATAGTAAAAGTGCATAAATCACACTAAGTATCTCCTAAAGAGACCCAAAATGTTTGCACAATGACAAACCAAACTCTCCTCAGTCAATGCATAAAACTTGCATTGCCTATGTCATCCAACCATAGGGGAAATAAGTGTGTGAACTTGATGCTCTCTTCCACTCTTTATATATTTGAGAACCTTTCCATGTGTCCCTCACATGCATAATTAGGAATTTAGTAATTACATTTGTTTTATTATTCACCCAATCATGTCTCACATTGCTTAGTAATTCATATTTTTCCATTTATTTATTAAGATTTACTCTCACTTACTTTCCTAGATGAAGTTTCCTTTAATTTAATATGGAAAAACTAAATTGAAAAACATTATATTTTTTAGAATATCCTTACCTGACCGATAGTCATCGTAGATGTACCATGTGTTGGTCCACGACCATAGCAGTCTTGACCACACGTGTAGATGACTATGGAGCTCATGGAATCTTGGTCTATCCCCACCAATACATGGTCCTCTGACACTGGAAGTTGATGGTTATACCATACCAAAGGAAGATGTCCCTTCTTGGTTAATAGTTGTAGTGTGGTGGGCAATCATTTGAGATAGCATTAGAAATGCCTCCTGTGTTTGGGAAATCATATCATATGAAGAGGGACATTTGGATTCAGTATATGGCTATAGGGTGGAGGTATATATTGATCATAATATCTATTCCTAAAATTGGGATAATTTTATTGCATCCCCCTACCAGTGCCCTGGATCCCCAACATGTCAAAATAGTTGACATGTTTTCCCATCACAAACTCTGCATAAAGTTTCTAGTGGAAGTATAGTGGTACATCCATGTTGTTGTGTGGGTGTATGTCAAAACCCATGTACCATATATCCATACAGTGATCTCTAATTGGTTGAAAAATTCACCACTCAATAAAAATATGTGGTCTAGTACTCTCTGGAATGTTATATATCTTGGGCCCTCTAAATTGTGAATATATTTTCTCTTTGGTTATTTTGATCTTCTTAATGTCATTGCATCTCAATCTGTCGACAAATTCTTTTTGTTTCCTCTCTATGTACGATGATATGCTATACAACACATCATTGGATATGTTGATGGTGTCTATGATGGAATCTAATGATGCCAAGAAGGAGTAGTAGATTTCATATCCACCGCTCCAAGTCTATTAGGAACCCGTGTCAATCCTTCTCTTTACTTTGTTAGTATATTGTTGTTGGACACATATGCTTTGTAAGTGGTCCCATGAGTATATTGTATTATCCCACATTCATGGGGAGTAATAGTTGTTTGAATTATATTTCTAGTATATAAGTATGTGTTGAGGCCAATGAAGACATCCACTAGTTATTTATATTGATCTTTCTCAAAGGAGTTTTCCCCCTTGAAGTGGGTTGCGATCAATAAATTACTTCTATGTTGTGATATTTATGTTATATCGTTCATTTTCATTATTTATTGTAGGAGGTTTCTCTCATCTAGTATCATAGCACTTTCTTGGGATTACTGGGGGGAATTTCTGCCAATTTTGTTTTGCAGTGGCTTCTCGACGCTTTGATTATTACAATAGTTATTATTCTTTGCATCCGTATTATTCATTTCAATTGAAGTTTGGATCAGGGGATAACTCGTATCTGCTTAACTGTGCGAAGTACCTGGGCATAACCCTAAAAATCATTGTGAGGAGTACAACAAGAACCTCGAAGTAGCTGGCCATTGATAGGACCTACGAGAGAAAAGGGAAATGACCCTTACCTGATTGAATAGTTCCCACCTATGAGGTAAACCAAGAGATATTGTTTGTGGAAAATAATTTATTAGTTTACCTAAGCCGTGTAGTGATGGGTTCTACCCCAATACGTAAGTCGTTAGACAACATAGGTGGTTGAGTGAATCCCATGAACCTTTAGGAATTCAAATATATCCGGGGTCCATATCTATTTCCAGTTGATAAATAACAGATTGCATATGTCTAGATCCGTCATAGAGCAATAATTACAGTTTTTTTTCTTTTAAAAAAATCCTAATTCGTATTTTCTCAAGTTTCAAATATTTCGATTATTTAATGCATATATGTTTCTAACATAAATGTATTAATATTTCATTAAATGAAAAAGGTAATTGGAAAAGGTGGTAGTAGTTGCATCTTTCTAAAGAATTGTCATGCATATTTGTCAACCTCTATTGGTTCTTAACAATCACAACATTTGTCTTTCTCCTTCTACTCCCATTAAACTTAGATTATTCTTAGTAAAAGTGGGTTAAACTATTGTAAGGGCCATGGCTTGGGATCAATAAGCAACCCATAGGTTGGATAACACTTTGAGACAAAAGCATGTGAAGATAATTGGAAACCCAAGGGTTGAAAAGGGCTATTAATTCACTAAAGAACGGAAGATAGCACAAGTTTCAATTAGAACTTAACGTGTTTTCTTCATATCGCAATCGTTTGTAACTGATTGAACATATACATGGTTCCTATAATTTATTTTTTAGCTAATCCTTAGTGTTGGTTTTTTTTTCTTGTAATTATAGCAGAGTTGCAGCGAATTATAGCGGAGTTGCAGCCTGCTGTGGACAACCATGGTCAACCCAAAATTAAAGGATTGCCTCCCAAGTTTGATTTTGTCTGCAAAACCATAAAGTCCACCGGGTATTCCCATGAATCTATTGAAATAACAACATCCTCTATAATTCCATCTGGTTTGATAGGAGATTGGTCAACCAAATCTAAAATAGTAGAAGTTTTTCAAAGATTTGTAACACCCAATCTATCCATTGTTTGTTTATTCATGACATTAATAGCTGCTCCCAAATCTATCTGTGTATTAGAGAGAGAAATGCCATTTATTTGTACTTTGACAATGAGACTACCAGGTTCAGAGTACTTAGTAGCAAGATTTTTACCCATCATCAATTCATCTAAATCTCCTATCACATGAACTATTGGGGGGTCTTTCCTCTTTCTGCTCAGTTTCTTCAAACATAACTTTCTAACTTTGGAGTAAATGGGAATGTCTTTAATAACTTGAAATAGTGGAATCTTCACACAGAGATTCTGTAATTCTCCTAGGAGATCAAATTCGGATTGAGGCACAAGTTTGTCTATGATTAAGTGCTCAGGATATGGTGGAGGTTTCTTTTTATCTACTTGTGGCAAACTCCTGGGTGGGATGGGTGGGGAATTGTCTTTAGATCGCAACAGTGTTTCTTCATACTGAACCAGTAAGATTTTTGGTGTCTCTTCATCCTCTTCCTCTATAATTATAGGAGAGGTAGTTTTATTGAAATTTCTGCCAAAGCATAATTGAATGTCATGGTAGTCCACTGTGGAAATAGAGTAGGATGGATAATTGGGTAATTTAGCAACCATTACAGGTTTTTCAGCCTTATTATTAGGTTTAGGAGCGGGTTGTGCAGGAAGAAGTGGTTTGGGAGGTGGGTTATTCATTGACATTGTTAACTGGGGTTGTGGAAGAGGTTGCATTAACGATTGTATTAATGCAAATGGGAATTGAGGATTATGTATTTGAGGGGGTAAATGTTGAATTTTTTGTTGATTCCCAAAGCTTTAATTCCTCCATTTTGATTACCATGGGCTATTTTGTGGGTATGGAGGTGGTCATATTTGTTGTGGCATCGGTGGATACCAAATTTGAGAATTTTGTTGAACTTTTGGAGCTTGTGGAGCTTGTGAGACTTGTGACTGGTGTATTTGAGAATTATTCCAATAAGGATTAAATGTTTGCATGGCATCTAGTACCATACCTAAGGGTCAAGGTTTCCATGGCCACTTTTGAGATATAAAATAAACAGGTTCTAAAACTGCATCTATCCTTGCTTCATCATATATGGCCTTGAGTCCTAGCAGTGAAGGGAAGTCTTTCGTAGGATGCTCATGGTCGCATAGAAGGAATATTTCCACTCTGTCTAATGGGAATATTTTGAGAGGGTTCCTCTTCCTACATTTAGGGAAAAAAATAGCCAAAGCTCGATATTCCTCCTCTTTCCTTTTCTTTTCTTGAAACACATCCAATTGAGAACTCAGGGAACTAAGTATCTCAGTTTTAAATCCCTCCAAGAGGTTTCCAATATCCATCCTTGAAACTCCTTCTCTTGAAGTCTTGGTGGTCATGTTTACTGTGTCCTGAATCCCTCTTCCCAGTCTAAAAGTATTCCTTGAATACCTTCTACAAAGGTCACATATTTCAGCATATTTTAGTAGGGATACATCCCCTGCACCTATCAAATTCAGCAGATCGATGCAAACATTTATGATCCCTTGTAAGATCAGAATTTTCATGTATCATCAATTAACCCATTCTATCTTGATCTTTGCAAATTATATTGGAATCTCTCCACATAGTCTTCTAGGTTTTGTCTTCTTGTTGGGTCATTTTAAAAATTACTTCCTTTCGATCCTTATCTTTTCAATATTCTTGATATTTATCCAGGAAGACCTTCTTCATCTATGCCCATGTTACTATACTGTCCCTTCCCAACTCCATGAACCACCTTAGTGCCTGGATTTTCAAAGTGGCTGGAAAACGTTTTAGCTTCTGTTGATCTGTAACATAATCCTAAATTCTGCAGAGGACATCAAATTCAAACAAAAATGTATATGGGTCCTCGCTAGCAATACCATGAAAATTAGGAAATGTTGAATGTGGAATGTTCTTCATCTGGTTTGTAAATGTAGATCCGGGATTTCATATTGGGAATTCGAAAGTGTTCATCCCGATGCTTGATTCTCCATTTGTATCTCCTTGGTGTGTTTACCCTCCGGTGGGAATGTTCTCTCCCCCACCGTTCATATTTACCCAACCATATTCCAAGGTAGATGATTCAGCAAACAATTGTTTTGCGCTCAAATGATTATTAACACTAGATTGATTAAGAGGATCTCTTTCTTGAACAAACTCTTCTTCTTGATCAAACTCTCTCACTGGAAGATTCTCACCAACATTCGTTGGTAAGACCGTTCTATCGATGGGTGTGGTAGAATGCTCAAGTCCTTCAATTTCTTTCTTGGGAACACTAGAAGAAGGTTTCCTCCCTTGAGTGTGTCCTCCTCTTATTGTGCTTCATGCATGGTTAGTAACTAGGGAGGTATCATATGCATATATAATCCTTCCTATACTATCTCTTATTCTATGCATGAATGATTTGCATGATCTAGGATCATAGGGACTTGTGGTGGGAAATATTCGAATGAATTTGCCTGTGCGTCTTACTCGTCCCTCCTCCAAAATTACACCAGACTATTTTCAGAGAAAATATTTCATACACAATCCACTCAAAGGAAGGAAATAAAATCAAAACTACAGAACCAAAATAACCAATCAAAATTGCAATGTCCTTGGTAGCTCCCCGGAAATAGCACCAAAATGACGAGCTTTTCTTTCACCTTTAAATAAAATGCAATCGAAAGTTGTGCATAAATTATCAACCTAGGGCTACAAAGGCTTATGCACTACCTCACAAAGTATATGTCAAACATTGTGATTTGAAATGGTTTAATATAGAGGAGGTCGATGAATCATAGAACTAAATTTGAGATGCAACTATTGGTGAATAGGATCCTAAGAAGATGATAACATACAGAAAGGATCATGTAATCAAAATACACACACACACACACACAACCTAAGTTATGAATCCAAACCCATCTCTCTCTCTCTCAATCCCCTCTAACTCTTATTAACCCCTTCTCTCAATCCCCAACTATCCAACTATAACTAATCCCAACCCCCTATCTATTCCCCAACCCCCCCTCTCTCTCTCCCTCCTTCTATCTATACAT
>LPNX010377910.1:193838-212065 GCA_001517045.1 Pseudotsuga menziesii | reverse complement strand
CTCTCTCTCTCTCTCTCTCTCTCTCTCTCTCTCTCTCTCGCTCTCTCGCTCTCTCTCTCACACACACACACGTGCATCCACAAATGAGTAATGGAATGTGCATTTTTTGCACATTAGGATCAACTTCATAAATACCTCGACTGAGAACTTGTGGCTAGTGTTCCCATGTGGAACCTGCCTCAACACACTTGCAGGATCTCCTGGAACCCAGTTTTGTTGCAAGGTTAGAATTCTATTCATTGATTACTCATTCAGCAGGTGTCCCTAAATGCATCTGGGAGGTGAGATTGAACATGCCATAGAATGATGACCATGGCTCAAATAGACAAAATGTTGACTCCGTTGGATTCAAGACACCAGGATTGTGCTAAGGCTTCCCCTCTCTTTTAGTTCCATGGACTAGGGATCCTCTTTTATATATATTTTAGAAAGTTGGGTTTTTCTCAGTAAGGAAATGTGCAATTTTTGCACATAGGGGTAAACTTCAAAAATTTCTCATCTGATAACTCATGGATAGAGTTACCATGTGGAACCTATATAAACACACTTGCAGTACATCCCGAAACCTAGTTTTGTTGCACGGTTGAAATTATATTCCTTGGGTAGGGATTCAACATGTGTCCATGAAAGCCTCTAGGTGATGATCTTCAGCGTTCCATAGAATGATGACCATGGTTTGGCTCAACGAACCATCGACTCCATTGGATTCAAGGCATCAAGGGAACCCCTAGCACGTTGAAGCTCACCTCCCATTCTATGGCACGTTGAATCTCACCTACCATAGAATGATAATGATGCCTTGGATCAATGAACCATTGATTTTGTTGGATTCAAGTCATTAGGATAGTGATAGGGGTTCCCCTCTCTTCTTGTTTCATGGCCTATGGATACTCTTTTAGGTCAATTTTAAAAACTATGGTTTTGCTCAGTAAGGGTTTGTGCATTTTTCGCACATAGGGGTTAACTTTGCAAATTCCTCATCCAAAAATTTGTAGCTATTGTTTGCATGTGAATCCTACCTAAACACACTTTCAACACCTCTTGGAACCTAGTTTTGTTTCACGGTTGAAATTCTATGCCTCGGGTAGGGATTCAGTAGGTGTCTGTGAAAGTCTTTAGGAGGTGAGCTTCAATGTGCCATAGAATTATGATCGTGGCTCAGATTGATAAGCCATGAACTCCATTAGATTCAAGACATTGAGATTTCCAAGTTTGCCCCTATCCTCTGGTTCCATGGCCCAAGGATCACCTTATAGGATAATTTTAGAAACTAGGGTTTTGCTTAGTAAGGGTATGTGCATTCTTTGCACATAGGGGTAAAATTTACAAAATGTTGATTTTGATTATAGAATAATACATCCAAAGAGTGGCACTCAAACCAAACATGTTGAACTCTTAATACATTTCTATGTCCTTAGTGTGCCACATCATTTGACGTGTCCTTAATGTTTCATTATCTTTTAATTTTGAAAAATTAATGTTGTTTCTTAGAATTTAAAGTTCTAAAGAAAATATGAAGGTGATGTTTCATTGATGATATCCCTCTAATTATTTCTAGCTTTGTCATTTTCCTTGATTTTTCCTTGTGGTTTCTTAGGATCCACTAGTGAAAAATATCTTGTCAAGCTTTGTAATCTCTTTCATTTGAATTTGACAAGTATTCAATTCATTTGTAATTTTTTGGGGGGTATACAATTATTCATACACATGGTTTATTTTGTGGCGTTGATCATGCATGAACTCTATGTGTTTTTTAGTAGATGATATATGTGCATCCCATATATTCGTTAAATGAAAGTAATCATGCCAAATGTCAATTTCATTTATGTGGAACACACAGATGCATCACTTAGGTGTGTTAACTTTGTGCATCCTTTAAATGTTTGTTACGTTCCTATGTGGATAAGGTACTTATGTGTTCCATGTATTTGGGTCAGTTGCTTAGGTTTGTTAGGTATGTTGCAAAGTGAATCAAATAGCTAGGGTTAGGATCATTAGTAGGTTATGCATTGGGATTTTTAGGGGTAGTGGATTATTCATAAATGCACTTAAATCTATATGAATTAGTGTTATAGGGAGTTTTATGGGTCAAGGTAAAAGATAAGTATCACATATGTGGGATAAATAAGTGTGTTTCATAGGGGTGCCATTTATGTGCATCCTTTAATATGTCTATGGGTGCTTATATGTAGGTTAGGTATCCAATGTGCATTCAAGTTTGATTGGTTTGTTCCTTATCTATATCACTTGAGTACATTGGGTGCTTATGTCACTAAGGTGAAAAATGAGATGCATTAGGTTGTTAAAGATAACAATGTTAGTGGTTTAGGATAAAAAGGGTTTCAATGTAGTTGATGGGTTGTGAATGGGGCTTATGATAAATGGATTGATACTTAGTTGTGTTAGTTTCTTATTTTGTAGGTTTTAAGTGTGATACTAGATTGTGTGTATTAGGTGCATCACTCACATTGTTTCACATGTGATTTAATATCATCCGATTATGGTCAAGAAAAGGTTGTAAATGTGCATAGTTATGAATACAATCTAACATTGTATATGCAGTTGAATCGTGATCAAGAACAATTTAAATGTACATTTTTGTCATTCCATAATGTTGTAATTGTGCATTTTTCTCCAATTTATAGCTAATATCTCCATGCAATCGTAAAAGCTATCAAAAATTGGGAACATTACACATAGAAACATTATTGGCCACACATGTATGAAAACACATAATACTTAACTATGAAGATGTCAAGAGCCAATATGAAATATCTATTATATCTAGGAATTTATAATACAAAAATAGATGGCCCTTAGATGGCTTGTCAATGTACATGTATCAAAAACATCAATGATGTACATGGAAACAAAAGTATATATGTCCTAGATCACGCATCAAAACTCTAACTTCCTATTGTACACAAAAGTATAGATCTGTCCTAGACTAACACATCAAAAATATAACTTCCTCATGTTTTTTCCTAAGTGTTATTCTTGTTTCCTACGTCCACAACCAATGTGCATCACTGGCGTCTACAAGTCAAAGATCGTATTTTCTGATCAGGTAACTGAACTAATACTGAAGCACTAACAAACTATGAAAATTGAAAACATGACTCAATGAAATAAAACAAACAATCATTGAATCCATATAGGGTATATATTCCCGTGGTGTCATCCTCCTTGCTGAGAGCCTCTCTACAATGGTGCTTTGTGAATCAAATAAACTATGTCAGTTATCTCAACAATTATCAACATGTATGCATAATAAAATACCAACCAATTTTGTAATTAACGAACATCTCACTGTAAAAATATGTTGTGTGGTAGGAGACTAAGTTTCTTTAGTATCAAGTAGATTCATAGTTTGAACATCAACCTCGGTCATGTCCACTAATAGACCAGAGTGAGGATACATTCATCAAATGCTAAAATACTTAGACATCATGCATGTGCATGCACAATACAAATAGACTCTACAGGTATAAATATTCAAGTAGATACCTCTTTGTGACTTATCCACATTATATTTGCAACATTAACTACAGCATCAACAACCCTGCTAAGGTCTGTAGGTATGGAGGACTCTCCATCTTGATGTTGTAAACATGCAAAAAAAAAATTAAGAAAAACAAGTTGTGGAGTGAATTCAAATCTAACCATAAATTTGTGTACATTACCGTGGAATATTTAGGTCCATAGTCATGGACGCCCTCTCTTTCTATGGAAGAGGATCGTTTAGTGTAGACAAAACCATTTTCACGTTTGGACTATAGGTAGATCCAAACCAAAGCGGTGGTGTTGGGATTTGTGTTGATGCCTACAGTCATAGAGTGTTGGCATGGTTAGACATGGACATGAATGGATGAAATAATGTGTATTGAAAAACTAACATGTTGTAGTATACTTACCTCTACTTGGGACATATCTCCCCCATGGGGGGGCGTCGCTGCTAGCAATTTCTTGCTCCTCTACAGATCCAGATAACACCTGCAAGTTTAAAATGATAAATATTAGAAATATATAAAGGAGTATAGTAAGAAAAAAATAATTTGAACAAGATTCAGTCATTAACCATGTACTTACATTCCTAAGGTAATCATAGAATCCATTTGGGGGGGATTCATTGATATCAATGTCTCCCACATCCTGTTCAAAATGTGATGCCTGCAACTTCAAAAATTGTAAACATTAGACCATTTAACAAATTAATGAACTAACATGTATTGACAAAATGACAAGTATTAACAACATGCCATGTTGAAATATGACCTCTGTGTTGGTTGTTTCCACCTCAGACATGACAAAACACCAAGTACACTACCACGCCTTATAGAAGAATCAAACACCTAAAATATTAAAAATTGTATATATTAAGAATCTCTTAATATGTGAGCAATATGGAAAAAATAAATTGAAGAACATTAGATTTTTTAGAATATCCTTACCTAACCGACAGTCATCGTAGATGTACCATGTGTTGGTCCACGACCATAGCAATCTTGACCACACGTGTAGTTGAATATGGGGCTCATGGGATCTTGTTCTATCCCCACCAATAGATGGTCCTATACCATTGGAAGTTGATGGTTATACCATACCAAAGGAATATGTCCCTTCCTAGTTAATAGTTGTGGTGTGGTGGGAAATCATTTGAGCTAGCATTAGAAATTCCTCCTATGTTTGGGAAATCATATCATGTGAAGGAGGGACAATTGGATTCAGTAGTTGGCTACAGGGTGGAGGTATCTATTGATCATCATCTCTATTCCTAACATTGGGATGATTTTATTCCATCCCCCTACCAGTGCCCTGGATCCCCAACATTTCAAAATAGTTGACATGTTTTCTCATCACAAACTCTGGATAAAGTTTCTAGAGGAAGTATAGTGGTACATCCATGTTGTTGTGTGGTGGTATGTCAAAAAACATGTACCATCTATCCATACAGTGATCTCTAATTGGTTGACAAATGCACCACTCAATAAAAATATGTGGTTTGGTAGTCTCTGGAATGTTATCTATCATGGGCCCTCTAAATTATGAATATATTTTCTCTTTGGTTATTTTGATCTTCTTAATGTCATTGCATCTCAATCTATCGACATATTCTTTTTGTTTCCTCTCTCTGTACGATGATATGATATACAACACATCATTGGATATGTTGATGGTGTATATGATGGACTCTAATGATGCCAAGAAGGAGTAGTAGAGTTCATCTCCACCCCTCAAAGTCTATTAGGAACTCGTGTCAATCCTTCTCTTTACTTTGTTAGTATATCGTTGTTGGATGCATATGTTTTGTAAGTTGTCCCATGAGCATATTGTATTATGCCACATTCATGGGGAGTACTAGTTTTTTAGATTAGATTTCTAGTATATAAGTACGTGTTGAGGCCAATGAAGGAATCCACGAGTTATTTATATCGATCTTTCTCAAAGGATATTCCCCCCTTGAAGCGGGTTGTGATCAATAAATTCCTTCTATGTTATGTTATTTATGTTATATCATGCATTTTCATTATTTATGGCAGGAGGTTTATCTCATCTGGTATCAAAGCACTTTCTTGGGATTGTTGGGTGGAATTTATGCCAATTTTTTTCTGCAATGGCTTCCCAACGCTTTGATTATTACAATAGTTTCTATTCTTTGCATCTGTATTATTCATTTCAATTGAAAGTTCGGATCAATGGATAACCGTATCTGCTTAACTGTGTGAAGTACCTGGGCATAGCCCTAAAACTCATTGTGAGGAGTACAACAGGAAGCTTGAAGTAGTTAGCCATTGAGAGTACCTACCAACAAAAAGTGAAACAGCCCCTACCTGATTGAATAGTTCCCACTTGTGAGGTAAGCCAAGAGATATCGTTTGTGGAAAAGAAGTTATTAGTTTACCTAAGCCATCGAGTGATGGGTACTGCCTCAATACGTAAGTCGTTAAACAACATTGGTGATCGAGTGAATCCCATGAACCTTTAGGAATTCAACTATACTCGGGGTCCATATCTATTTCCAGTTGATAAATAATAGATGCATATGTCTAGAGCCGTCATAGAGCAATACTTCCAGTTTTTTTTATTTCTTTTAAAAAAATCCTAATTCATATTTACTCAAGTTTCAAATATTTCGGTTATTTAATGCATATATGTTTCTAACATAACTACATTAATATTTCATTAAATGAAAAAGGTGATTGGAAAAGGTGGTAGTAGTTGCATCTTTCTAAATAATTGCCATGCATATTTGTCAACCTCTATTGGTTCTTAACAATCACAACATTTGTCTTTCTCCTTCTACTCCCATTAAACTTATATTATTCTTACTAAAAGTGGTTTAAACTATTGTAAGGGCCATGGCCTAGGATCAATAAGAAAACCATAGGTTGGATAACACTTCGAGACAAAAGCATGTGAAGAGAATTGGAGACCCAAGGGTTGAAAAGGGCTATTAATTCACTAAATAACAGAAGATAACACAAGTTTCAATTAGAACTTAACGCATTCTCTTCATATTGCAATCGTTTGGAATTGATTGAACATATACATGGTTCCTATAATTTTTTTAGCTAATCCTTAGTGTTGGTTTTTTCTTTCTTTCTTTTTTTTTTTAATATTTTGGTTAAACATGCACCTCATTTGTAGATATAGTTGTTTCCTAATTCTTGGTTTGGTTTGTTTCTTGTTTTTTTTATGTTTGTTGAACATGCATGTGATTCTTAGAATTTGTTTTTACATAATATTCAACAACTAATGCCAAATCATCACATTCATGCTTTAAAGTTGAGTCCAATTAGGAAGAATGGATGGAAGATGTTGTGATTTAACTTCAATACTTCTTAAAACTCCACTTTACCCATCAAAATATCAATTCTTCAAGCAAAATGAATCAATTTGGGTATATCAGCTACCTTCATATTAAGGACTTGAAAATAGGCTACCAATCTAGCAATCTTCCTTCTCTTAGCACAATCAAACACTATATTTGTATATGTTGAATCTTATACTCTCATTAACTTAGAATATTAAAAGTTTAAAATGAACTTATACAATGCAATAGTTAATTAGGTGATATTAGATAGCTTTGATGGTTTCTTACTTAAAATCTAGAAGAGTACTTTTGTTTTAGTTTTTCCATGTTTTGAGGTATCATGGATAGGTTTAATATGTTAGGGAGTTTCTATATATCAATTTATTTTAAAAAAGGTTTTGAAAAGTTGAATTTACATTTGTAACATTGTCAATGTTTTATTAGCAGTTATTAAGATCTAAATGTTCATATCTTTTAAAGGAATGTTTTATTAATAGTTGCTGACATCTAAATGTCTCAATATTTTAAGAAGGCATGGAATAGTTGGTGTACTTTTCTCTTTCCTTTAGGCCATCCATAAATAATACATTATTAAAAGATTTAAATAATTCGCAAATATTTTAACATTTGTTTTTAGGATATGCATAAATAACACCTTGTTACAAGTTTCAAATATTTCAAAATAATTTTAACTTTTAGCTTTAGATTACAAACAACTATTGCATTTAGAAATATTTCTAAAGGGTAGGTATTAACAACTTTGTTGCTAATTTCACTTGTTTTATTTTAATTCCAACCATGATACAAATTTTTGTTCAAATATTTAAAAACTTGTCTCTCACAAAACCTCATAACAAGGAGCTGCCATGTCCCCACCCTCCTACCGGCGAGAGGACGTGACTATAATGCTAAAATTCTGGGCAATATAGCCCCATGAACATAAAATAAAATTCATTGAACTTAAACATAAACATATACATAAATGATTATCAAACAGCGGAAGCAATTTCATTCATTCACGGAATTTAACATGTTCATATGGATTTATAAAACAAACATAGTTGCAATGATTTAAACACAAGAATACTTATCTTAAAAGAAGCTTGTCCTGCAACCAGCTACGTCGCTGCAACGTTCCACCCAACCATAGGCCAGCGTGCTCATCAATCACTCAGTAGCACTGCCACCCCCGAGTTGGGCATAATTCCATAAGGAATAAGGGGAAACCAGCAAGCTCACACGTCACCAAGGATACACAAAACTCATCCAAGCCAACACAGTTGGGTTTATCGGGCTAACAGGGAGCTGGAAAGGTTGGCTACTAAGCTAGTGAGCTCAAATCAAGATATATGGACACCTACACCAGAACTAGCCTAAATTCTAAGACATCCACACACACACCCAACACAAGGAAGCATCCCCTTCTCTGTTATGCAGTCCCTCGGGCCATGCATTCCCTTCCAGTGCTATTCAGGGGGTGTAGAGAATAAATTCAACCCTCTAGCTCTATCTATGAGGCTCCTACACACACTAGGTTTATCAAGCAGGCTAAGACACCATTTCCACTCCAAAAACAGTTCAACCAAAACAGCAGAGCCATACACAACAATTTCCAAATCTAGGATTGATGAAAACTTGACTTGGGAGCCAAAAATGAATTTGTATATGGTTAAAACAACCCCCTTAGCATAAATTCGAATTCCAGATTCATTTATGGCCCTAATGTGGCCAAAATGAACTCAATCGACACCCAAAATTCGTGGCTCTGTTTCCCCCATTGGCTATGCAACTTTGAAACACGAAATTCCCCAATCGTGGAGAGGTGGAAACAACACAAAAATGCCCAAGAGTTATCCCAACCATTGAACATTAAAAAAAACACTTCCCAGCCCTAGGAAAAAATTAAGAATACATGAGAGAATGTGAAATTGTGAATGGTGAATGTCAGGAGCTCCAAAATCGTGGGGAAGACCAGAGACGTGAATGCCTCCATGAATGGGCAGCATTTTTGGGCAATAAATTGCCCCCTAAGTCAAAATCGCATTTCCCCAAAACTGATAGCTTCCTGAATTCGAATTTGGGTTGTCATACCTTGCCCATCCCATGCAATAACCAACTTAACCAACTTCTAGCAGTAATAAATGATTGGGTGAATAAGACAAGAAAGGTAGTTGACAATTTTGATGGGTTCTCCCTTTGACATTTGGATTTTCCCCATTGACCCCAAAGGTTTGAATACCCCCCCCCCCAACCTTATCCTTAGGAAAGCATGCCCCCATCTCATTATTTGTTGCATTGACGTAGCTAGTTGTGTATTTTTTTAATTAAATTGCATATTTACATGATGTCCAAAATTATAATGTGCCGCCTAGCACAAAATACCATCAACACCGATTTAATCGTCGAAACATAAAAACGATAATCCGGGGTGGTCCTTTTTGCCTTTAGCTCCACACTACGATTAATTACAATATATACATCATATGCATTTAATGCAAATAGGGTCAAAACTGGGGTGTTACAGGAGCTATCATTTTTTTGTTTTTATATGAGAATCTATTTTTAATATATAATAAAACCATGTTTTTTAATAGTTGGACCATAAAATGAATTAGAATGAAAGTTCCAACATTATACTAGTTCATATGTAATAGCAAAATATTTAGGTTACACCTATCATAACAATCTTTGATATATATTTTTGTTCTTTATAAATATAGTTGATTTATTGTAGGTCTACCATATATAGTAGAGTTTTCATTTCAATATTAGGTATATAGCAACTACTTTATGTACATAATTATCAAATTGCTTTATATAGAGAGAGAAAGAGAGACGGGTGGTTGTAATTTAATGTATATTAGGAATTTGTACTCATGTACATTAATTTTTATTATTATTGAGAATTTGTATTTCAAGTTATCATAAAAACATAATTAAACAAGAGCTACATGGTGGCAATGTCTTCAACATCCCCACCAATTTTACGACCAGTTATGAGTGGGAGCTTTTTGTAATGGAAACAATTGTTGAAGAAGTTTTTTTCACTTGATGAATCATTCTTGATATACATTTATATCTAGTAATGTAATATAAGATGCATTTTGTAACAAAAGAATCTGAAAGTAAACCAACAATTGCCCTTATAAACATAAAAAACACAATCATTTAAACTAGTGACGTGATAAGATTTAAGATGCAAAATTAAAACTTCTCTCAACTATCATATTCCCTATGATGTAAATATTCCATTTTAGCCTAGTCCTAGATGCCAATTTATCTTTTATCTTTTATTAGTTAATGTGTGAGCCCACTTATCCTAGTAGGCATTTATGATGGGCTTGCATGCCACGGCAATTTGTATTAAAGGGTCATTAATTTTTGGTCAGATGGCTTCCTACGTGGATATTTAAAGCATCTTAGGGTTTCTCTTCAATGTATCCATTAAGTCATCCAAAGAGCGAGAGATAAATCTTGTCACGCTCAATATAGCTTTTTTTATCGCCAACCAAATCACAAATATTAATAGTGCATAGATGCTCAATAGAGCTTCATTATCACCAACCAAATCACTAATGTTTATAGTGCATAGACATTCAATATAGCTTCTTTATTGCCAAGGAAATCAAATCAATTGAAATAGCATTCACCTATAGTAATCTTCTCACTAGATGAGTAATTGAATTCGAGCTACATTGTAGTTCCAGAACCTGAACAATAGTTGTTGGCTCTATCCATAAGAGCTCGTGTACTATACTTTATCTCACCTAAGGCCAAATTAAAAAGGGCTTCCAAACTCGCTTAAAAGACAAGAGCTCCTAAACATACATCTAAGATTATATCTAATACTAAAGCAAGAACTCCTAAACATACATCCAAGATTATATCTGATACTAAAAACAAAGACATGTTATCTTTAACAACCCCACTTGTTTTTCCAAGATAAAACAACATGATGAAGAAATCATAGTTTCCTTAGGTCCCTTCATTTCATAGTTCCACAATCACCATGTAGGAAGGCGTATGAGCTAAGGTTTAATCATCCTCAATTCCCTTCTCATTCCACTTATATCTATCCCAAATAGACAAGTTACAAGACAAATCTATAGAAGAATTTAGCTATTTAATGCCTTTAACATTCCAATTAACACTAGCCTCTCTCATCGATTCCCGTTGTTATATGTGAAAAGGAAAATACAAAGCCCGAAATGATTGATTTTCTCATCATTATAACTGCCGTTCACATGAACAAGTGACAGGGAATGGATGTATGAGGGAAATTATCCATCTCTATCCTCAAGATACATGGTTAATACTAGGTGTCACAAGGACCATCAATGTTAATGCTTAGTGAGGTGACTTCATGGGTTTGACGTATTTCCCATCTTTATTAAAGTCTTTTAACCTATAAATATTGTGAGCAAGTGCATTGTGAAGGTTTGTATTTATTTTTTTCAGTGGAAAGAGACATCTTGACATTCAATCTCTCGAAATTTACCAGAAACGAGATGGCAAGAGTCGTTTCCTTGCCTTTCTTACTGTTGTTCCCGTTTTTCAAGCCTTAAATCAGGTTTTTACGAAACCACTTTTGTTTCTTCTTGTTTTTATAAGGCCGTTTCTTGATTAAACAACAAAATTTGACTATTACTTATTTTTCTATTCAATATTATTGTTTTTTTTCTCTCCTCGTTTCTTTATTTGTGAAACCTACAAACTTCATTTCTTGTTTAGTTCCCATTTTTCGTTTTGTTCCATGTTTCTAGTTTTTGGTAACCTAGTCAAGGATAAGGCATAGACCTACTAATGAATCTCCGGCTTCTAAAACCCTAACTTCAACCAACAGAGTTAGACCATCATCCTCTGCTTTAAGTTTGCATCTCATTATTTAGACAATACTAATCGGAATTAAATTTATAATACTTTTTTTTGGATGAAATTAAAATAAACATTTCTTTATTTATCAACCTAAAATAATATTTATATATTTAAAAGTATATTTAATTCTTTATAATAAAACCCCAAAAAGATTGATACATTGACATAAACTTGAAATAGAAATGCAATTTATAATTATATATTTAATAAAAAATAATTGTTTACTAATCATGAGTTAATTTAAAAAGAAGTGAAACTTAATTTTTGAAAACATATTATATCCTGAGCAACAATAAAATAATTCTGGATATTAACATTTTAATATATATCTTCTAATTATTGAGCATATGATGTTGCCATTCAACCTGATTGATATAGACTTCTTTTAATATGAATTGGTCCTAAAGAGGACTATGTTCTTACCTCCTCATGGTAGCTTTCAAAACCAATTTTAAAACTAAAGCAGTAATACCTCAAAAGAAGTGAAAGCTAAACGAAAGAGAAGTCCATAGCTCCTCGTAACTTTTAGACAGTGTGTTTGTCGTTGTAATTGTATTTTTTACTTTAAAAAATCCCTACAATTGAGTTTAGATTTAGAATTTCATTTCAAATGCTTAGCATGCACGTTTCCCTTGACATCCACTTTGTGAAATGTCTTCTTTAGAATATTTCCTTTTAATTAACAAACTCACATCCACTTTGAATTTTTTAATATCACAGAATATTGATAAGATAGTATGGTCATTGTACCAAACACCATCATTGCCAGGAACAGTTATCTCAAAAATCATTTTAAGGGGATATGAGAGGCTGATTTCAAGTTCTTAATTCACAAGATATATTTTTCTTCTGAGTTAATCTATTTTTTATAACTTTGTCACAAAATGCTTTTTTTTCTATAGTACCGGATATTGCGGGAGAAGATTGAACTTTATCCATATGTAAGGCTTTAATATTGCCTCAAGGAAAGAATATACTTTAAAGGGATATAATCGTGATTTGGAGGTTCAATAAGTCATCGAGGGAAGAATTAACTTTATATCCGAGATGAATTACATCCATAATAAAGTTGAAAAGATTTTTCGGCGATTTTGCTAGGCCCATTGCTTTTGGTCAGCCATTGGCGTTCCGTTTTCAAACATGATTATATGTTTTTGAATTCGCTTTGGCAGTGAATCATACAGAAATCCAATTCTAGAAGTTTTGATTTATTCTATTGAACTTTCATGGATGTCACTTATATCTAAGTGTCTCTCATATGTATTTATTTTATGGAATCCATCTGTTTTCGCTGTATTTATTTTATGGAATCCATCTGTTTTATCTGTATTATTGATCTGGCTGCATTAATATTGTTGGATCTATATATTATTGATCCAGCCTGGATTAATCTGTAACCACTATAGAATCTTCTTGATTATAAATTTGCACTGTTGTCAACAGATTTTCTAAAATCACGGTTCAAACATTTCTCAGGTCACACACTCATGCTTTCCCGGGAATGGAAGGAAATATCGTTCTCAACAAAACTATATACCAAAGTGTAGCAACTGTATCTGCACCTGTAGCTTATGTATCCTCTCTCGCAGTAGCCGGCGGATTTCTATATACAGGTTCAGATAATGGAACCCTAGGTCAATTTTGCAACCTTCCTTGTTTATCCCATGAGTACAATAGTTTTTTCTCAGGAAGCGCTGGCTCTATCAAATGTGTTCTGGCGACCGCAGACAAGCTCTATAGCGCTCACCAAGACGGCAAGATTCGTATTTGGGACCGTTCAAATACAAATGCGAATTATCATAAACTGTTAGCAACATTGCCTACACTCAGAGATTGTCTGCAGAGCTCTCTACACGCGGAGAAGTATGTTCAAGTTAGAAGGCACCACAAGAGCCTGTGGATCAAGCATTCTGACACTGTGTCATGTCTAGCTGTAGATCCCAATGAAGGGCTCCTGTATTCTGCGTCGTGGGATAAGACGGTGAAGGTGTGGAGATTGTCGGATTTAAAATGCATAGAGTCCATCAATGCCCACCACGATGCTGTAAATGCAATGGTATTGGAGTCGGACCGTTTTCTGTTCACCGGATCTGCAGACGGAACAGTGAAATTATGGAAGAGAATAATGGCGGTAATTCCCATGGAAGAAACGTCGAAGAAACAGCTCACATATTCAAAGACGAAGCACAGACATGATCTAATTACAACGTTGAGGGTTCGCCATCGATTTTCAGTGAATTCCATAGTAGTAAGTAGGGATGGATGCTTCGTCTACGCAGGACATTCTGATGGCATTATTAGGTATTGGATGAAGGCCAATTTTAATGAGGCGCTGCCCGTCGAGATGACGTACTATACCGGCAGTCTTGCAGGTCACAGGCTTGCTGTTCTGTGTATGGCTCTGTGTGGAGAGACTATGATTTGCAGTGGATCCGCGGATAGAACGATCAGAGTGTGGAGAAGGGAGGGCGGTTTACTGCATCAACATTGTTGCATAGCAGTGATCGAAGGTCACAGGAGCCCTGTCAAATCTATTGTAGCGACGTCCAGCATTGATAATTTGACTGAAAATGAGTGCATTATTTACAGCGGAGGTCTAGATAAAAGCTTGAAAGCCTGGTTACTTAAAACTGCATAGAGGAGATAATGTTAAAGCGTCTCAACTCAATCCAATGTAACTTATTAATGATCTGTTTAATTTCACTGCACAATGGTTTTGATTATATACCTGGTCATAATTAAGCCGCTAACAAATGTTTCAAGCAGGGTTTCAAATCTTTGGATTACTGTGGAAGTGTCGTCTGGCGCGCAGCAGATATTTAGTAGCAGTCAGTTAATAAGTGGACCTCAGTCTTTTTGGCAAAAGTGGGGTCATTTAATAAGTGGAATTCAATCTTTTCTGGCCAGTCAAGTGTTAAAGTTGGTTTGAAACTTTGATGCATCAATTACAGTTAAGGAATCTTCCATTCTATCCATTCTTGATATCTTTGCTTGTATAGTGACTCCTGAATCACTGACGATTAATTGTGTTTACAACCTCGCTGCGCCGGATGTTCTTCCTGTCATCGTGGTACTACAGCTGCGGTCCAAATGCATGTGGGTCCGATGATTCGTGAATATGTCGATGGTGCCAACCATGGAAATGGCTCCGAATTGCAGGTAGCAACGAAAAGGAAAAGGTTTTCCAGTTTCTTGCTGGGTGTTTCTTCTTGAATCTTGGAGCTTCTTGATTAAGGTCGGACGTCAGTGTTCGAAACTGTATCTGATGCCACTTTAAAGTTTATGGAATATGATTTGTTTCAATGAAAGATATACTATGTATTCAAAATTTTCATTTGATATGTCATTTTAATATCATTTTTATCTTTAGCTCATTTTGATGGAAATTTAGATCATTTCACTGTATTGTGAAACAAAAGATGGTTGTTTTTAAGAGATGTGAAGTCTAATAAACAATTCACATCCAAGTTATTTTTTTAACAATATAAAAATATAGTTTAAAATATGATTAAAAAAATAACAAATTATAGATGGAAACAAAAGATGGTTGTTTTTAAGAAGATGTGAAGTTTAATAAACAATTCACATTTCAGTTATTTTAACAATATAAAAATACAGTTTAAAATATGATTAAAAAAAATTAACAAATTATGGATGGATAACATAAATGTATATTTATCTAAATTTTTAAGCTAGGGATTAAATTTTTCTATCTACAAAAAAAATTTTGGAGTGCAAAAACTTAATAAAAGGTTTGCACTTCAAGGTATTTTATCTCTCTTGACCCATAATGTTGGTTTTTGGGCTACCATTCTTTAAAAAACAAAAACAATGGTCCATCATGTGTTAATGACAATGACATCTATACAGAGATGGATGTCATTCCAACAGAGACAAAAGATTACATTTTGTGTTCTATTAAAGTTGCATAAGAAAGATTAATTACATTTTGTGTTCTATTAAAGTTGCATAAGAAAGATTTTTGGACATCACTGATTTAAAATGGGAGGCAACACACATGCACTTTATAGAAAAACACATAGTGCAAATGACTTAACATAAATTTGTCTCAAATGTCATAGAAAAAATATTAGCATTTGGAGGACATGACTTGCCCATCTTCAGCCTCTTCATTCTAAACTCTCTCATTGTGAGGCATCTCTATTACATAATCCTAACATCTTTGTACATCAATATAAGTGTGAGGTAGATATCCCCAATAAAGTTGTTAAATACCTCATACAAAGCTTAATATTCTTCATGAACATAAGCACCATGAGGTATCCATTTCAAGAAAAGGGCTGACATATGGATTGGTGAAGGAAATTTTCAAAATACCTAAATGATCCCTAATAGACACCTTTCTTGTTCAGCAATGGCAACATAGAGCGAAAAAATCAAATTGACCACATTATAAATAAAACTTGAACAAATAGTAAATTAACTTATTAAGGAAATCAAATAGTATAACCAAAGATGCACATTCTAGAAGGGGATTCCCTGCTAAGGATGCCATGGGAAACCCATACATACTCAATATTTAAGGTACTTCAAGATACAAAAAGCACCCAATATTTGCATCCACTCAATTTGGGTACGTGCAAAGGTACCCTGTCAAGGCTGTCACTCTATAAACCCTAAACAAAAACACAAAAAATCAAAACATGATCATTTGCTATTAATGGGTGGTCATTTTGTTGATGCCAAGAAGTCATTTAGCGTTGGGAAATAGTTTGGTAATTGAGAACTTATAATAACAGTGGATTTGCAATATTTTCATCAGAATCAAGAGTGAATAGTCATTAGTATGTATCATCATTCAATGATTCATGTATATCATTGGTATGTATCATCATTAAATGATTCATGTATACATTAAGTAGTATTGTTAGCAATTATCTTTAAAATTTAAAATTTTGTGCATTAATATATTATTATATATTTGGATTAAGGTCCCCTATATACCTTTCCATTCCCTGAAAATTATTTTTTGGGAAATCTTTAAACATATGCGGTGCATATCCCCACATGTAGGAAACTTGGTGCAACATTGGAATTAACAATCAAATGTTAAAATTGAGGAATAGGGTATTCTCAAAGTTTCTTATAAATTCATTCAATGGAAGGATGTGACCACCGAATATGTTGCATCGGAAAGACTTGAAGTACTTTTGCAACATCCAACACTACAAATGCTTTATAACAAAGCAATTCAAAAAAGAAAAACGGTTAGGAAGTCTGAGCGTTGGCATCCATAAAATTCGCAGGGCGATTTTCCTTATCCTATTACAGAGTAATGTAATATTATGTGATATCTTGGTTCTTGCTACACATATATAATTGATGTTAGTTGGATGTTCATATCTTAAGTTTACTGTGTTAAACGATGTTAAAGATTTTTACTATTTCTGACTATACTATTGTACTTTAATTTGGCTAATTTATTGGTGTTCCCATTAACAAGTTGCACTAGATATGTTGTTATAGACTAGATATGTTGTTATAGACATCGCCTTGTTGTTAGTGAAATCTCTTAGGTTCATAACGATTTGGGGATCATAAAAACAACGTCCAAACCACAAATAAAAACATAATTCACATCAAATTTCAAATTAGGATTATAACAACTTCCATGCTGCAAAGTTAATCCACATACTAGGTGTGATCAATTATACAATAACCAAAGCAACGATTTATGGTTCCAAGCTCTAAATGATGGAATTAACTTACAAAAAATAGTAGACATATTGATAATAACTAGTACTAGTGCATCTCTATTTTTTCAAAAAAAAGTAATTTATTTTTATTTTAATTATCTAAGTGATCAAACCTCAAATATAGTATGCCAAGTGTGGGTTCATACTTTAAAGGTCTTAATGAAATTATCATTAAACGGTTCTTTTATGGCATGCAGAGATTAGTTTCCTTGAGTGCACCATACAATTTTTTAAATGGTTGATAAATGAAAGAGTTATGGATGAAACACTAACAATGTGTTTTTTGAGTTAGGGAGTCATGACACAAGAAAAATAAGAACAAAATATAAATTCTTTTTAAAAATTACATATTTTGAATCTTTAAGAAAAAAATTGTCTGTGTCTAAAATTTCATAAAAAATGATGGTGTGTAGCATATTGTAACTAGTGGCTAAACACAGGCAAACTGAAAAATTGGTTGTAATGCTCAATTAGTCATGGTTTACCACATTCCATGGAAAATGCTTGGTAAATTTGAAGCAAAATCTAAAGCAGTCACATAGGCACAAAGAAGTCACACCAGCACATGTGGAGGTTTGGGTTTAGTGCTACAAAACCCGTACGTGTATCACATAACTTCAATTTTTTTCCCATCAAACAAAAATGTGTGCACAATTTACTGTTACAAAACGCGTACACATTTTATCATTACAAAAATTCATACACAATTTATTGAACTAAAAAAACTATTTCCCCCGAAAAATCCCTAATACACCCCCTCTACAGCTCCCTTTACCTCCCCGAAAATCTCTCCCTTTACCTCTCTCTCTCTCTCTCACCCA
>LPNX010377910.1:149804-193155 GCA_001517045.1 Pseudotsuga menziesii | reverse complement strand
ACCCATGGATTTACTGTTACATTTTCAAATGAAAAGAATGATTTATTTTTGCATATCAGCATTGAAGGGCTCACTATCTACTAACCCTTCAAAGAGAAATGGGCTTATAAATATTTAATATATTTTTATTTTTTTTAAAATTCACTGCCGTCGCTTAAGCGACAGCTATCTCTGTCGTTTTTTCGACGCCTTCCCATGCTATCTGTCGCAAATGCGACGGTTTTTGGTGATACGTGGCACTCCAAAATTAGTTCTAGGTGTCGCAAATGCGACGCCTCGTCTTCATTTCCGTCGCTTAAGCGACAGATATAGCTATCGTTTTTGCAACGGTCGGTGATGCTATCTGTCGCAAATGAGACGGTTATTGGTAACACCCAGGTGCTTAAAAATCAGATCTATCTGTTGCAAATGCGACGACTCTTCTCCATATCCGTCGCTTAAGCGACAGCTATATCTGCCGTTTTTGCGACGATTACTCTCTAAAGCAATGGTTTAAGCGACGGTTATACCTGTCGCTTATCTGACGGTTGACATTTAACCTATGGTTAGTTAAGTGTCGCTTAAACGACGGTTAGTTAAGTGTCGGATAGCCGACGCCACGTGTCCGACGCTTAAGAAAAAATCAAAGTGTCGTACATGCGACAAGAAAGTGTCGAAAATCCGACATGACGGCCGTCGGATTTTGGGTCAAAATGTAGTAGTGTATGTCACACACACACATCTCTATGTCTTCCCCTTCCATTAACACCCCTCCTCTCTTTCTTTATCTCCCCTCCTCTCCCTAACCCTTACTAACCCCATCTCTAAAATTATTTCTCCTCTACTTCACTTAACCCCAATATCCTAATACCTCCTATGTATTTAACTATAACCCTTTAACACCTACACCCCCTCTCATTCCACCTCTAATCCCTCGCTTCCCCCTAATTCCTTTTAATGTTATCATGTTGGCCCTAGAATTTTTTTGGCATAATTTTGGAAGCAGTTTAGGTGTGAATAAGGTCAAGGTAAAGCGGTCAAGGTGTGAGTAGGTTAAGGTGAAGCAGTTAAGGTGTGCGTAGGTCAAGGTGAAGCGGTCAAGGTGTGACCTTGATGATACATTATAGGTTTACTTCGATGATTGGACAGCTTATCGGTTATTAAATAACCACATTGATATTTTGAGATTGATGTTAGATTGTTGTAGATAGTATCAGATACCATTAAATCTAAATAAATGTATTTTTTATACTATATTTGGCATATTTTTGGGACATGTAGTTTGTAAACAAGGGTCATTGATGGATCCTATGAATATAGACATTATAGTGGAAATTCCACCACCAACATCAGTGCGATAGTTAAGAACAACCTTGGTACGTACTAGATACTAAAAAAAAATTATTAAATGGCATGCCCAAATGATGATCCATATGGATATAGGCGGCCACCCACCTATTCCACTGGCTCATAAAAATTTTCCATGTTGGAAATTTTCTAGTAATTTCTATTGTTTTTGGGTCCTGAACATTTGGGAGCATTTTGAGGCCCTAAATGATGTTTTTTAGGCCCCTAGATCCCCAAACTATAGTTTTCTACTATCATCTAGGCCTAATACACTATTGAACTAATTAGATAGATCTTTCTAATAGACTATCAAGCGCCCTAAATGGAGATTATATGCAAAATTTATGACCCTGGGAAGTTGATTGTTCAACTAGCCACCTTGGGTTGCAAACTTTATGATTATTCAACTAACCACCTTCTAGTTTCAAATTTTATGACAGTTCATATTCCAGGGTTACGTTTTGGATGTTTAGGGTTCTTTCCCTCATTCTTATGATAAATAGGATGTTTCGGCCTCCTTTTGTATTCATCTTGTCAAGAATGAGCATAGCCACCACATCTCTTCTCAGAGATATAGCTACCACCATTCTAGTTGTTTTTTTAACATTATGTTCTATTTTATTCATTTTAATAGAATATGAGTCACATATGAGTTTACTACATCACTATGTCTCTTGCAATATATATGCTCCTGTGAATATATTTATACTCTTTCATTTTATTTTCACATAAATTTGGATCAGTGGTATCAAATAAATCTACTCTTGTGGTTTCTCAGTGCATGTCCCTAATGAGATTTGAATATCAAGAGTTCGGCCTCAAACTAGTTGAGCTTGGGGAAAACCACTCTCATCACCCCAAACAACCTCACATGGAAAGAGAAGAAAAGAGAGATGACAGAGCAGGAGATCCTAATAAGTTGTTGCTCGACGAAACCATCGTATGACAGAGGTACACGAGATGATGGATAATTTCACCCATATCCTTCAACGAATGTTGACAGAAGCGAATGCACCTTCAACAAGCAATATTTTTAGATGTGTGATTCCTTTCAAGGTAAAAGTTAAATTTGAAATCCCCCTATATGAAGGAAATATAAATGCAGATGATTTGTAGAAAAGGTTAAGTATATTAGAGGGTTACTTCTCTGTTAAAAAAAACAACAGTGAAAAGATCACCTTTGGCCTCCTTAAATCAGTTCCCCGTATCAAAGAATGGTAAGACGAGTATTGTGAGAGGCATGCAAGAGATGACTCAGAAATATACAGGCTAGAACCCACTTGGGTTGCTTTTGATGATTTTTTCTACCATGTTGAAAACTATGATGACCAGTACACCATGTGGACATCTTTGCGCCAGGAAAGAGACCAAACAGTGTCTAAGTTTACCAACATATTCCATACCTTGTGCTTAAAACTAGGTATTAGAAACTCTGATTGAAACTTGGTCCTAAAGTATCACAGTGTCATGCACAACTACATTCATACATAAATGAAATGGTGTCTCCTCATGAAAACTATTTAGTCTTTGAAAGTATTCGGTCCACTCAGCTTCCCAAAAGATGGCAAAGACTTCTTTGTTTTCATGCAAGGAGTCTAAATTATTGGGTTCGCATCTTACTGGAGGACCCATACTGCTTCTCCTCTGCTAGATCTAATGGCAAATATAGCAGATACAGTATCAATAATTGGAGTTGCATCAATCGAAAATAGTAAATGGATAGTTGGGGTTCGTGTTGATATTTTTTTTGAAAAGTTGGCTTAGTTAAGAACCATGATATTTTAACGGGTTGAATAAGACAAACGTTTTTAAATAAGTGCAGGTGGAATTAACTTGGCATGCTTCACTTAAATATTGATTGGTTACAAGAAACTGACAAGGATTAAAAGGTAGAATAAAATCATTATTACCATATCAGTTCATACTTGATCATACTTATAATCAGAACTCGTACCTTTTCATTATCGTACTGAGCCATCATATTTCCATTATGGATTCCTTTGATGTCGAAACAATCGAGAGGGACATAATTACACACGCGCCTTCGCAGAACAAACCAATTGTTTTCCAATGAACAGATTGAACATGTTTGTGTTAGCATTAATTCCAGGATGCATGGAGGAACTGTAGCATAATGGTTGTTATTTGGAAAGATATCATCATAAAGCAGAAAAGTTTGGTTGAAAATACACCTGAGATGTGACGAAATTTTAGTGAGATTTTAGCAAAAATACTAGAAGAGTTGCGGCGGGAGTTGGCTGAAAAATAGCACAGTTGCAGCGGAAAAATAACGGAATTGCAACAAAAAAATAACGGAGTTGGAAGAAAAATAGCGAATTTGCAGTAGAAAAATAGCCAGTTTAGTGAGAAAAATAACGGAGTTGCAATAAAATATAGCAGAGTTGTAGCAAAAACAAAGCCGATTTGATGCAAAAAATAGTCGAGTTGCAGTGAAATAGCATATTTGCAGTGGAAAAATAGTCAGTTTGATGCGAAAAATAGCCGATTTGCAGCGAAATATAGCAGAGTTGCAGTGGAAAAATAGCCAGTTTGATGCAAAAAATAGCGGAGTTGAAGCAAAATATAGCAGAGTTGTAGCGAAAAAATAGCCAGTTTGATGCGAAAAATAGCAAAGTTGCAGCAGAAGTTCAGCGGATAAAAATAGGCAGTTAGTGGAGTTTTCATTGAACAAAAATTGGGCAGAAATTTGGTAAAAGCATGGGAAAATGACAAAATTTTCAACAGAGGTATGCAATTCTTTTCACTTTCTATTTCAAGGAGTAATTCAAATTGAGAAGAATCTTCCAGAATCCTACAATCGCTTGGCCTGTCATGACTGGTTTCTTCTAAGTGAACCTTCACGCAAATTCCTGTACACAATTCTCAAAAACAAAAAACCAATCATATCTTAAAAAACAAAGGAAATCAAATGATTTATTTATATACAATTTTCTGTGTGGAATTTGCAGTAGATTTTAAAAATTCTCAAAAACAAGGGAAAAGCCATGCTCCTATCCCAATTGGAAGCCCGGATCACCTGCAACATGAGATATAAATGCATCCTTTGAGATAGGTTTATGATAAAGTCGTAACCGATGACTATTCACGAACATAGGTTTCTAATTCTCATCGATAGTGGTTAAACAAATGGTTCCATTATCAAATACCTTATCTATTCTACAAGGTCACAGCCATCTTGTACGTAACTTTCCCTTGGAATCCCTTTTGAGCCATGAATCATATCTAGCAAATCCCAGACTCCTTCAGAAAATACCTTCTTCTTTATAAATATGTCATGTCATTTGGAGCGTTTCTGTTGAATTGATGTTGTGTGATGTACAACAGCGGTACACTTTTCAACTAATTCATTTAATTGATTTAGTCGGTTCTTCTAAGCCTCTGTTAAGTCTAGGTTTTCCTCTATAGTTGTCTTCGGGGTTTTGGTTTCTAATTCAATAAGAAAAATAGCATTATTTCCATACACCAATTCATATGGGGAAAAACCTGTAGTGTTGCTCCATGTAGTATGATAGGCCCATAATGCGTTTGGAAGCCTTTCATCCCAATCCCTCTCGTGGCTCTTCATTGTTTTTGTAAGGACTTCCTCGATTACCTTATTCATGCTTTCCACCTAGCCATTGGCTTGTGTATGATATGGTGAGGTTATTGGATGTTGAATATGATACTTCTAAAATAAGGCTTCCATTTTACGAGACACAAGTTGCAGTCCTCCATCTGTTACTATCTCTCTGGGTACTCCAAAGCGGGTGAATATCTCTCCATATAATAAATCTATCAGAGCTTGATCATTGGCTTTTACCAAATCCACAAACTCCACCTACTTAGTCATGTAATCAATGAAAACCAAGATATAAAACCTTTTTTTTTAATGGAGAGTTGATAGGCCCTACAAAGTCCAGATCTCATCTGTCAAAAGGTTCAACCACTAAATGTGGATAAAGCGGTATTTCATCCAATTTGTTCGACTGGCCCATTCTTTGCAAGTTGTCATAGGCTTGAGCATACTTCTTCACATCCTAAAACATGTTTGGCCAAAAATACCCCATCCTTAATGTTGTATGACTAGTTCTCTTATTAGCGAAAAACCCCCCACAGAGCTCACCATGGAAGACCTTCAAGATGTTGTGAAACTCATCCTCCCTAACACAATGTCCGATTTCCAAATCAGGCCCTATGTAGAAGAGATGAACTTTGATCCAACAGTATCTTGCACTCTGTTGTATGATCCTTCTCTTTTCTCGTTTTGATAAGTGCACTAGAAGTCTACGTGTAGCCAAATAATTAGCAATGTCTGCATACCATGGGGAATAAGTTGAGACTACGAAGAAGTGTTCATTAGGAAAGGAGTCTTCGACTAGTGAATTATTAGCATTATGAGTAAGTCGATAAAGGAATTATGCAACCGTATTTTCCTTTCTTGGTCTATCAACAATGGTTATATCAAATTCGTGTAGTGGCAGCAACCACCTAGTCACTCTAGCATTAGTAATAGGATTATTCATTAAATATCTAATAGCTAAGTGATCAGTATGCACAAAAGTAGAATACCCAGTAATATAATGCCTAAATTTATTAATAGCATAAACAATGGAAAGGAACTCTTTTTTCTGTTACCGTATAGTTCAGTTCAGTAGGGGTCAAATTCTTACTAACATAATATATATCATATGGGTTGTGACCTTCCTGTTGTCCCAAAAATGATCCAATGGCAATGTCTGAAGCATCAAAAGAGATGTGAAAAGGTAGGGTCCAATTAGGCCCTCTTAGGATAGGTGTTGTAGACAACCTTTTCTTAAGTTGTGCAAACACTACCTGGCATGCCTCTGTCCAAAAAAAGTGTGCATCCTTCATCACTAAAGTAAATAAAGGGGATGCTAATTTAGAAAAAAATCTATAAATCGCCTATAATAGCCAACATATCCAAGAAAAATACGTACCTCTTTCTACGACCTAGGAGTATGGATATTTGCAATTACCTTTATCTTAGCCAGATCTACATGGTTCCTGTAGCAGAGATAAAATGCCCAAGAACTATACCCTCACTCATCATCATATGACATTTTTTCAATCAAGGATAGGTGGGTATGTTCACAATGTTCTAGAAAATTTTCCAAATTTCTTAGAGCTTCATCAAAACTACTACTATACGAAGTGAAGTCATCCATAAGTATTTCCATGCAATTGTTTACAATCTCAAATAAAATTCCGATTACAGCTCGCTGAAATGTAGCCGACACATTACACAAACCAAAAGGAAGCACCCTATATGCAAAGGTTCCCAAGGACAAGTGAAGGTGGTTTTATCTTGATCTTCAAGGGAAATATGGATCTGATTATATTCGCTAAAACCATCCAGGAAATAAAAGAATCTTTTTCTAGACAAGGTATCTAGAACCTGATTGATAATTGGTAAAGGGAAGTGGTATTTCTGTGCTACTTTATTCAATTCTCTATAATCTACATAGATTTTCCTTTTCCCATTTTTCTTGGGTACAATCACTAGTGGGGAAACCCACTCACTGTCTGAAATAGAATAGATTAAACCTGCCTCCAAAACTTTTTGGATTTCCTCCTTCACAATGTCTTCTAAGTTCAGGTTCATTCTGTGTTGAGGTTGACGTATTGGCTTAGAATCATTTTTAATATAAATGTGGTGAGTACACGGCCCTAAGGGAATACCCCTCATATATGTATATTCCCAAGCAAAGGCCCCCTTATGTCATTTCGGAAATGTAACCAAACGTTCCATTTCATCGGTCTTGAGATTAGGATTAATATTCAATGTTTTCCCTGGTTCGATTTCTATTGGAATACTCTTTAAGTTTTAAATTACTGGGATTATTTCAGTGTTACTAACTAGGGTTTCTTCAGTAAGTTCTTATTGTTCCTTTTCTTTTAAGGTGTTATTCATCTAATATGCATGTCTGGTGACATACATAGGCTCACTAATAAAACTGCAAATGGTATCATCTTTAGTCTTTGTTTTGAAATTCAGATCCCTCTCAATTGTCAGTAATGGTTGAGTACCTTCTTCCTCCTCCAAATCCATCCATAATGTAGTTTTAGCATCTTAGATTGGTCAAGATGGAGGATATAAGGTCGGGCTTTTTATATCAGTTCCATCAAAAATCATCATGGACCTTGTTCTAAAGTTGATACATCCGTTTGTTGTGGCTAACCATGGTCTTCCTAATATTAATGGGTGTCCCCAACTGCGACTCAGGTTGTAAAAAAACAAAGTCAACTGGGTATTCCCATGAGTCAAGGAGACTACCAAGTCATCCAATACTCCTTCAGGTTTGATCGTAGATCTTTCAGCCATTTCTAATATGGTAGGGGTAGGCCTGAGATTAGTGAGTCCTAATAATTTCTTTACAGTCTTAATGGTCATAATGTTTATTGCAACACCTAAATCAACAAAAAACATTGGGGATATAGGTATGCCCAATATATATACTGTAATAGTGGGGTTACCTGGGTCATCCTATTTATCCAGTGGAGCCCTCCTCATCATAAGTTCAGATAAATTCCCCACTACATGCACTGTAGGAGGATCCTTAGGCTTCCTTCCTAGTTTTTCCACAACCATATCTCTAACAGTCTTGGCATAGACAGGTACATCATGTAGGGCTTGTAATAATGGAATATTTATATAAAGATTTTTCCATTCTCCTAGAAGGTTGAAACAAGATTGTTCCACTGCTTTTGGAAAGTATAATCGTTGAGGATACGGTGGTTCTCTCAAAAATTGTGTAGGTTGAGTCTTAGTCAATGTCTCTGCAAGTGTTTCAGCCGGTGTTTCATCATGAATTCCAATTGGTGTTTCAACTGGTGTTTTAGCATCCTCAATAATGGGGATTGTTGTACTGAATGAATTTTCAAATTGTTGATTCATTCCCTCTTCAGTCACAGGGGATCGAACATCCTCAATGATAATAGGTTTCGCTACCCTCCCTGATCGTAAATGTAAATCATTGCAAGAGAGAGGGGAAATGGATTAAGCTTGCATACTAGAAGTTTTGAATTGTTTCACTTCCTTATTATTAGGATTGGGGTTAGGTTGAGCAGGAAGTTGAGGGAGGATTAGTGCACCCATTGGTGTAACATTGTTAGGTAGTTTCAATTGTGATTGTTGATACTACTGATAAGGTGCTTGATTATTGGGAAATTGGTTTCCTGGATAAGGGTTTCTTCATCCTGGAGAGCCAAGGGGATTGTTGGCTCGAGTGTGGTGGCCATGAAATCCAAGGGGTCGGATATTTCATTGCAATTTGTGTAGGTGGGTTCCATTTTGCATTAGGATATGAATATTGTGGAGGAAATTGATTATTAATGTTATTACATGAATTAAAAGGTGTAGGGTCAAAATTTATACCTAGGATCCGAGGTTTCCACAGCTTCTTCTGTGAGATCAGGAAGTCTTTCTTCATGTCCATAGTGGATGCTTGAAATAATACTTTGACATTTGGCAGTGAAGGGAAGTATTTAGTGTGATGTTCCAAATCACACAAACTACATACCTCCACCTTGTCAAGCGGGCATTCCCTTAACGGGTGCTTCTTTCTACACTTAGGGCATAATACCCCAAGTACCAAATCTTCGGACACTTGTTTTTTATTTTCTCTCATGACATCCAACTACAAGAAAATGGAACTCATCATGTCAGTTTTGAAATTTTTGAGAAGATTACCCATCTCTTCCTTAAGTAGCCCCTCCACTAGATTACTTGTGTGCTTATGTAAATATGTCTCGTTCCCTTGTACTGGTTCCGGAATACCCTCTAGAGTATCATCGATATAAGTCCACAATATTATTGAAATTTTCATTGGATATGTCTCCCTTCCCTAATATATTAAGCATATCAAGGTAGTCTTCCCTTATCCCACACAGCAAAATAATTTGAGGACATCCCTTCCAATATTGGTATGTCCTGATCTCTGCAAATTATCTAGGATCCTTTCTACAAAATCCTCCAAACTTTCATCATCTTTCTACACCATATTAAATAGTTCCTCTCTCTTATCCTTCATTTTGCAATATTCTTGGTACTTCGCAAGAAATACCAGTTTCATCTGATCCCACGTTGTAATAGTTTCACCACCCAAACTCATAAACCATTGTAAGGAATTACCTTTCAAGGTGGCAGGATATAATTGCAATTTCTTCTCACTCAAGATATAGTCATAGCTTTGATAGAGAGTATCAAATTCGAAGACGAATTCATCTGGATCCTCGGTAGAATTACCATGGAAGTTTGGTAGTACAGAAGGTGAAATATTTTTCATAGGGGGTTGTCCAATTGTTTTTTGAATAGGGAACTGAAGTGTAGCAATTGTCTCCTCATGATGAATTTTACCATTATCATTATCATTATCCCCTATTACTTCTTCATGATCGTCATGATGACGTTCATTATTCATCATTTCCTCCTCCTCTCGATTTTCTTGCTTCTTATGATATTCAAACTCCAGTCGAAACTACAACCACTCTTCTTTAGTAACTTCCTGTCCGTTGGTTCGATAGACCTCCTCTGGTCCACCTACCCCCACATAAATTCCCCTATCTCCTAAAGTCCTCTCCGCAAGGACACCAGATTGGGTCATAGTTCCTACTGGTCTCTCCACAATTGATACTGATGTCTCCATCCTAGGAGGAGCAATGCTTCTTCTTATAGAATATGATCTTCAATATAGGGCTCCAGTAGAAGAATCAACCCTAGAAATTAATTCATCAATGAATGTTTGTCTTCCTAGGCCTGGGTTATAGCCATGACCTATTCCACCTGCAAAGTTAGTGCTTCTTAAGTTTTCCCATTGAGTTATTCTGGTATTCATGCAAGATTATTAATCATACCTAATCATTGGGGTAGGAACCTGTTCGATCTGTTGAAGGATGTGCAAATATTCACTGCGTCTTATCGCCCATGCACCCCAAAAATCAGAGTTGCGAAATAAGTTGAACCAATCAACTACTAACTATGTCTATGAATTACCTTCCCCGACAATGGCACCAAAATGTTGGTCACCCTATATACTCATTAATTTTCATAACAAGCAGAGTGCTCAATATAAATTTTCAACCTAGGGAAGTCTGTTTATTTCAAAGGTAACTAAGAAAAATATATGCATAAACAATTCAATAGTCGATTAATCAAATACAAATCATTCAATCCTAATCATTGTTCAGTCAACTCAACTTCCTGTAAAAAATAATTTAAATTATCAATCAAAGAACTTAAAGGACTTCTGATTCCTACAATATCAATCCTGTGATTTATGATCTAAGAATGAATCGATCTAGAATTACTTTTACAAGAAGTTAAATCCTATTTTACCAAACCATAACAATCACAAACCATCAATCAAAATAGCCAATTCATAAAAGCAATGATTTATCTAATTCAGTAAACTCTATGAAAGATAAATGACAATACTACACAAGAGTTGAGCATGACTGTAATAACTACGACTAAGTAACACACTTCACATAAAGAAAAGGATTATCCTACATAGTCGACTGTCACACCACACTATTACAGCAATCCAAAGTAAAATATGATAATGCAATTGTTTAATAAATACTGTTGCGGCTATCTACGAATGCATCAAACTGAAATTCCACACCAAGCAAAAACAACTAAGCTAAAACATCTACTACTACCAACAACTCTATAAGAAGGAGGGACCTAGACTTTGAACAGAGATGGTGTTGAAGGATTAACAAGATATACAACAAGAAAGTATTGAGAATTGTTTCTCCTTTATTATCATGATCAAAGTATAGTTACAGTATCCTCTCCAATGACTTCTTTCAAATTGCCAAGCCCTGGCTCCAATTGCTTGTTCATACTTATACAAAGATGGAACAGTTTAGTTCCATTAATATCGGGCAGCCATGAAGATCTATGATCTTCAAGATTCCAAATTAAACAAGAACAATTGCAATTTTTATTACATTACTTAAAATCATTTCATAATAGTGAATGAACTTTTAATTTGAACAGTTTCACAGACCGAACGTGTTCCAGCTAATGAGGAAAGATGTTCGGGTAGTTTCAGCGAGATACATGGAAGGAAATATAAGCTTCTCTCATCAACGACTTAGACGATATCATCAAAATATGAAATTGACACCAAGCATTACTCATCTTCCGAATTCAGTGAGTTGTTACACTTGGAACACGTGGAGATTCTGAACCTTTATTATAAACCAATAACGAGTTAGTGCGAATGAAAGATAAAATTCATAATCATAAGTAAAATCCAGCATTAATGAAACAATTAATAATGATTCATACCTTAGTAATTCATGCTTGTTCTTTTGGAAAAGGTAAGGACTCGATTGTAAATGGAAGGAAAATTCAGGGGAAAAGAGTTAAACAGGATAAGGAAAAAAGGGTATTTCTGGAACCCAACAAATCCAAGTGACAAAAAATGAGTATTGCAACCTCTATTAAGTTTTTTTAGGCAAGGTGGACATGTGACCGCAATTTCCACTGGCTACATTGGATAAATTTCACAAAATTTACATGTGATGCAGAAATTGCAATCCATGTTACTAAGCACAACCCTAGTTTCAAAAAGTAGTTGACAAGACAAATTTTAAGCCATCAACCAATGGAAGGAGGGTATCCCTAGGTGCAATATTATGCCATGAGTCCAATGGTTTTTTGATCCAAGTCCTAATTATTATATGACGAAGGGTTTCAACTCGCTTCTTGAAGCCATTCAGGAACACTTAGTGAATCTCTTATTGGGGCACAAAATACAATCTGAGCGACAAAGATGAGTGTTGTAACCTATAGAAAACCTCTAGAAAAATTTGTTTGGACAAGGTGAACATCACCAAAATTTCCACGCACTCTACTAGTTGAGTGCTAAAATTTACCATGCACTGCAATTAACCTAGTAACAAAATACATTTTCAATAACCTCATGCAATTTCTCAGAAAAACCAACACTTGTCAATTTTTTAGCACACTTATGCAAAAACATCGATGCTTCATTTGTACATAGAATTTTATCCAATGATTATCAACATTATTTTCAACTTTTATTATCCGAATCAACTGATTACAACCTGATTATTGTTATTTGAACTTAATTGCAGGAACAACGAAATAGATATATGCAGTATATCTCTTCAAATAGATGGTAGTTCTAGGGGAAAAAAGGAGAAGGGGAAATGTTGAGCAATACGTCAATATCAACTAGAGGTAGTAATGTTAGAACAACATTTAAAAAATATATGGATTTATTTCTTTTTGAAGGAGGGTTGTGTTCTTATGTCAATGAGACCATCAAAGACTAGAAAGTACCATTGAGATATAGACATTATGTGAAGGACTGAGAACAAACTCAATTTTTGAGATAATCACCAATTCTTGAATTGATGGAAGAAAATATTGAATTGAACCATCTAGTTTACATGGTCTAGGGATGTTTTAATCAGACAGTGTGAATTATCCATACAATGGTGAAGCAGAATTTATGGATTATATTGGTTCAACATATTATAACCCACACCAGTGTTGATTAACAAAATATCTAAAGAGTACATGCATATACATATTTTATGCAAATCACAACAAAATGAAATAAATTAATCAACATAAAGGATATATATATATATATATATATATATATATATATATATATAAGGGCCAAAGCATCAAGAAAAGTTGTGAGGTTTATAAACAGTTCACATATTGGAAGCACACAAAAATTACCCAATTGTGTATTGGAGGAGCGTAAGTGAAACAAAGATGTGGTTTATGAAAATTAAATCAATAGTTGTGGGGAAGGAGTTGTTTATCAATGATAATTTGAATAAGATATACGAATTAGGCAATATGATTTAACACATATTTTTTATTGAAAAATATATAGATTGCATATTCATTATTTGTCATGAAATATATTTTATGTCGTAATGATGAAGAAAGGAATTGAGAACTTCTATCCTTGTTTGGATATAAAGTTAAAAAATCATAGTTTAAGTTATAGGTTGATTGGGGGAAAGGAATCGCCCAAGGGAAGATCAAATAATATATTCTCATTTATATGTTCATTATTATCCATATTGTTCATTGCTCTCCTAGTCCAATGATTATTATTACATTATATTATCATACATATATGTTATTATCTTTTGTATGATCCCATGCCATCACCCCGTCCCAATAAAGATAAGGTAGAATACTCTAAATTTGTCGACCCTCTTCTTTCTATTACAAAACAAGTTGTGAAATAGGCTAAAGAACTTGAGGAATTGATCATTGAAGAGACTACATAGATTGAAGCAAGAAGTCAATTCTTCATGTCAAAAATCAATAAGTACAACATATTTATTTTTTAAATTGTATTCCATTAATTCCTTTAATGAATATGACATATTATTTTAAATGTATCCAAGTGCTTTACATGGAATTGTACTTTTATAGGAGTTCTTGAGAGAGAAAATACTCCATGTTGGGAGCAGCATACATGAAATCAACCTCTTTCTCTCAAATCAAGCATCACCTCACAAGGCATGACCATCAACAAATATTAGTCAAAGTAGACAAGTTATTCTTAGAGCCAAAATTCAATCCACTAGATCAGATTTAGCTTGACTCTCTTCCCAGGTTTTCTCTCTTCACCTTAAACTTGCTTCTATTATAAATGCTAGTCTTTGGAATTTAATTGATTTTAGGTCTCATTTTTATGCTAAATCCTTTTTTATTAAAATTTCTACCTATCAAAAATGAAAATTCTCTCATCATTATTGTAACCAATCCTCTACTACTCTCTCCTCCCATTCGGTCTCCACCCGTTCTCATATTTATGTGCCTCTCTCCTCACACATATTGCTCTCTCATTTTGGTTCCCTCTCTCATTTTGGTGACCTCTCTCACCTCTAATTCTCACTCAGCCATAACTCCATTATACAAAACCCTATCCTCACCTTATATAACTACTTCCCTAAACCCTCTCAAGGATATGATGTAATAACCCAAAAATTCGTAAAAATTTAAAACTTTTCATTTGACATAAAATGTCAATTGTTACTGCTAAAATACCCCTAACTATCAGCAGATAATAAAACAGTTTGAAAGAGAAACACAGATTACTTCTTTATAAGAATTTGTATTATCTAGAGGCTTGTCTTTAAAAACTATGTTAGTACTGTTTTCAACTTAGCAGTTGTAGTTTTCAAGAAAGTAGAAAAGAAACTTGTAATGTACTGATGCTAGAAATACTGTTGATTTCTTTTGTCAAGTAGGGAAAGTTTCTTATGTAAGATCGGGGCTTACTTAGCTTTAAGCTAACACAATGGGACTGATGGTTCCTTACAGGATTAATAGGTAAGCGTATGTTCCAATAAAATAATATCTATATTCAAGTCAAGAAGATACTTCTCTAGCTTGTTTATGATGCTAGAATTAGAATGTTTTAACTGCAGCTTGTCTCCATAAGAGGTAATGTTGATCTTAATTTCTTTTTCTGTCAAAACTCCGTAATGACGTTTAAACAAACTACATATGCATGGGTTAAATTGCATGATCGATTACTATCAAAACATTTGAGTGACTAAGATTAAATTCTAAAGACTACTTGTATTCTTACTTACAGTAATTGTGATCTAGTGTTTAAAAAGGAAGAAACAAAGTTCGCAGCTTAATGCTTAGTCCACTCAACACTGTTTGGTTTCTATCACAATTACCTTCATTATAGGGATCTATAAACAACATCCTCTCTATGAATAACCAAATTAATTTTTCTTTTATCTATTGTTGTAATCTCACAAATCACATAAGGTTACCAATAATACATACTAAAACATACATATATAACAGAGACAAGAGATAAGAACAAGTAGGTGAATTAACAGATTATATTACATGAATAGGTCCATACAACACAGAGAACTGAACCGATTTCTCATCTAGATCAACAGCCTAATATATATGATTACAAAATAGTTACAAAACAACTACCTGTCGGTTCGATGAACCGACACTACCTTAGGTGGCCGACCTAATCTCTAGTTTAGTCGGCCGACCGACTTAATCGGCTGGTCGACTAAGTCGGCTAATCGACTTAGTCAGCTATCGTTCAAGTTGACTTATCAACTTTCTCCTCCAACATCTCCCCCATGAACAAAACGTTTCTTCGTCCCAAAGAAATAGGGAGGTACAAAATTCTTCCTGACTGGTCTTCATGGGCTGTGAAGTCTGATGGTCGGTCTTTTCTGTACACAAACTTCGACAATAGCTGGGGATGTTACTGCTAGGTGATGTTGGAAATCTGTCCAACATTGCAATATCTTCTATATGTCGATGGTGAGTGTAGTTAGGATTGATAGGATTGACATCTTTTCTGAAATGGAGACTTCAGCTATTCTCTCCATGTCGGGACCCATAAACTGGTCCTTCTCCTCTGCAGTCTCGATAAGTGTGGGAAGATGATGTCAAATTTTTCCAAGTTGGGGATAGCTTTTTGCACCCATGGATGTGCTTCCCTCTCAAGTTTCTGCAGCTTGGCTGTTTCAAGCACTATTTGTTCTTCTATTGTGGTTCTAAGTGATTCATCAGTGGTTTTCATGTTTTCCAGTGCCTAGATCCCTTGTCGGGTCTGCCGAGTTTGCTGATAGACTTTCTCATAGTAAGCAGGCCAATCTTGCAGTATTTATTCAGTAATGACAGACTCCTCCATGTGATCTTGCAACACTTTATAAGCTTCAGAAAAGGCAGTGTGTTGTGCCATTAGGAGTCGAGCAGTTTCTTCTTTTTGTTCCTCCTTTGTTTCCTGAATCTGGGCTTTGTGTGTCGACACCATGTTTTCAAATAGCTGATACGCCCTTTCGAGCGGTTTGTTGGTGTCGACCTCTATGGGGCCTGGCATTACTGAATGGGCCAGGTTTCTGCATTTGTTGAGGAACTCAACCTGTTCTATGACCTTGTCATCGAGTTCCTTACGTCTATGCTCGCTCCTCGTCTTTGCTTCGACTGCTAGGGTCTTGAGGAGTTGTCCTAGCTCTGCATTGGTCAGTGAGGTTGCATCTTTCAATTTGATATGGATCTTTGATGGTTGTCCATGATGCTCCTTCTTCTGTTTCTCCTTCCTCTTCTTATTCTTTTCCTTCTCTGTTTGTGTCAGTACCTATGTACCTGCAAAAGTCAAGTCGCGATATTTGGTTTGTGGGATAGTGGTTGATGGTTTCTTTGTTGGGGAGGTGGGATGACTACTGCCTCTAGTTGGTTAGATGCAGGGGGTGCAGAAGTGGATGCATTTGGTGCTGATGGTTGTGGTGGGACTTGTTCTGAGTCGCGGGGTGGTGGTGGTGGTGGAGATGGTGGCGGTGGTGAGGGAGTTGGTGAATGGTTGGGGGTGATTGGGTTGGGGGAAGTGTGGGTGAGTGGTGGGTTGTCGGGCTAGGGAGGTGAATCTAAGTCAGAGAACATTTGCTTAGTTTGGTGATTTATGTCCTCCTCATTTTCTTCTCCTCCAGTCGGTGCAGCAGCTGGTAGGTTGGTTTGGAGTATAGTCGGAGTGATAGTCGCGGTCTGACGTGCGGTCACTTCAGCTTTCTTGTCAGGATTTCTCTTGAAATTTGAAGTGATAGTTGCAAAGGTACGGGACTATAATTCATGTACTGGTTGGTATCCACCGACCTCGAAGAGAGGTGATTTTGTGGATATCTTCTATGCCGACGTAAATATCTCAAGCAGTTTCTCAATGAATGCCTGCAAATCTCTGTCTTTATTGAACTTTTCCTTCATAGCTTCCGACATTGCACTTTTTCACAAGTCAAGTGGGCTTACTGAATGTTGTTCTAGCACTTGCTCCTCTATTACTTTTGTCGGGGATGAAGGTGGAAGCGTAGACACAAGATCGACAACGTTTTCAGGCGTTGTTGTGTGGGTGGTCTTGGCTTTCTTTGGTCGACTCGGTAGTGCTCGTGCGTCGACAAATCTCTGAAACTGAGTTTCCACAAGCACCTTATTTGTTGCGGCATCTTCTATTATGTCGAGGGCTGTAGCTACCAGTTCCTCCTCATCGTCTGATGATTCGGTAATGATAAGCGTGCGCTTACCTTTTCCTTGTTGTTTTTGTTGTGTCTTTAACTTCTTCCTTGCAGCTGCTATCTCTTTCAACAATTTTTTAATAATGTCTTTTGTGATAGCATACTCTGGGTTTTCTGGTTCTGTCTCTCCCCTTGGGTCCTGGGTTAGGATGAGACTTTCTACAGCCGGAGTGATGACCTGTTGCTCCGCCTGTGTTTCTTATGTCTGGGGTTCTTCCCTCTATGCTGTCGGAGGTTTGATGATGATTTGAATTTGGCTAGTGTGTTCGATCGGTGTCTCCTCCGACACAAAGGTGTTTATGTAGAGGTTCAGCTCATAGAATTCCTCTTTCTCTTGGTCAGTTAGTGGCTCCTCGATCGAGAAGTCACTCTTTTTTGCTGTCGTCGGTACTGGTATTTTTGTTTTAGCTTGTCGAGACAGCTCCCAAAATATCTGGTCGACCGATGGATAATAGTCGAGGGCTTTTGCATTTGAGTTGTCGCCCTGCATGTACCACACCAAAGTGTGGTTGAGTTCTAGCTGGATGTGGGATTTTGTCGATAGACTTCTTTGGATGTTTTGAGGCACCCTCCATCTAGTCGTGCAGACTTTGAGCTGTTGGAGCCAGTTCTCCAACAGCACTTTTTCGTCTTCAAGTTCCTGCAAAGTTCCTCTCTGGGAGAATGGTTTGAATCTCCACATGTGGAACCTTATCGGTTCCTGGAAAATTGGGTTTCCTTCTGGGCAGATATGGTACATGACTATCCATAAAATGAGGGAGGGGAACCTGATGATTCCTCCCATATCTTGGCATCTTTCACAGATGGTATTGACCATGTTGGTGACATATTCAGCCCACCTGTAGATTTTTCCATCTGTCGCAATGGTGTCGATAACTTCTAGCATGTCTAATTTGAGGTCGCTTCCTCGACCTACCAAGGTGAGTGTTATTGCTACTATTTTGGCCACAATTTGTGGTGTTTGATCTGTGATTTGAGTAATCATCAACCCCTTCGAGTTTTTGCCCGAAGCTGACCTAGTTAGTTCTTCGACCAGTCCTTCTTTAATACCGACTGGGATTGGGTCTCCTGTGTTTGGGAGACCTGTCATCTTGGAGATGACTTCTCCATAGATGTCGACCAGTTGGTCGAAGTAGAACTGGTTGTTGTGGTACCAGCTTATGATGAATTTTACAGTTGTTTCTTTGGTGCCATCGAAGCTGGCCATGAGCGGTGCATTGACATAGTTGAATATGGTGCTATATTTTATTTTCTCTGTAGCTTGAGTGGGCTTCTTGTTGACATAAGCCCATTCTTGCATCTCGGTCCATATTTTTTTCCATGAGCCTTCCTGCACCTTGGCATTCTTAATGTTCTTAAGCCTACGGACTAAAGGTATGTCTGCAGTATGTAGTTCCTTGGCTTTGGTTGAGGCTCTAGTCTGTTTGGGTTCCATCTCATCGGTTTGGTGGTTTATTTCACTAAGATATTCTCGGCTTTCAGTCGACTGGATGCTCTGATGCACTCTTTTTATGGATTGTGGTGAATGATCCTTCAGTGGTCCAGTATTTATAGGCGATGTTGTGGATGTTTTGGTTGATAAGTGTATTAATGGTAGACGTGATGTTACAGCTGGAACACTTGAGTGTTCGTTAATGGTGAATTTCTTTCGGTGCTGGATGTCATGAATGCATGATGGGACTATCGAGGTCGTCGTTCGATGTTGGTTATGAAAATGGTCAATGAAAATGGTCGTTCGATGCAAATGGTCGATTGTATTATGTCGATGGGCATGATTTCGGTTGTCGAAATGGTAATTTCTTGTCATAGATTTCTGCATGTACGGTATTATTTTCTTTTTGTATTTTTAGGTTTTTATAGCTTTTGGTTTATGGTTATGGTCGTTATAGGTTTTTTTTTTCTAGTTTCTGTAGCATTTTAGTCAAGCTCCATTAACGAGTTTCTGAAATACTATGCCTTGTAACATCCTTAGTCAGACTGATCCGTTGGTATGTATATCTTCGACAACGTAGGGTCCCATACATTCATTATGGAGCTTTTTAGGTTTACCTTTTACTTAACTATTGTATAGTAAAGAAAGGTCTCCTACCGACAAGTTTTTGTTCTTGATGTTTCGGTCATGCCATGCTTTCTGTTGTTGTTTCTGTATTTCTTGATGTTGTATTTCCATTATTCGGTGTTCTTAGAGTTTGCTTAGTTGCAATAGTTGGTCCTTTATTCCTTGTTAGACATCGACATGTAGGATCTCTACGATGATAGGTGTCTATTGTCGGAAGTGTAGTGGAACTACTGCTTCTTGTCCATAGACTAGTCGAAAAGGAGTTTGGTCAGTCGAGCGTTTGCATGTTTTTATGTATGCCCATAATACTGTAGGTATTTTCTCATCCTAGTCATCCTTATCAGCATTACATATTTTAGGTAGTCCTCTTGTTAATGTTTTATTAAATGCTTCAATTGCTCCATTTGACTGAGGATGGTATGATGTACTCCGATGATGGTTGATTTGGAACTGGTCAATTAGGGTTTTGATAGTTCTATTGATGAAGTGTGTTCCCTGGTCACTAATTAAGGTTAATGGACATCCAAATCTGGTGATGATATTCTCATAGATAAACTTAGAATCTATCTCACTAGAACATGTGTCGACCGGTTCGGCCTTCACCCATTTAGTTACATATTCGACTGCAGTTATGATGTACCTTGCACCTATCATTTTTGCTGGTATAGGAAATGGTCCTATGAAGTCTATCGCCCAAATTTCAAATGTCAAACTTGGGTTCACTGATATCAAAGGAATTTATATGCTAGGCAGGGGTCGACCTAGTCGTTGACATCTGTCACATTGACTAACAAAATTTTTGCAATCCTTGTGAAGTGTTGGCCACCATAACCCTGACTGTTGGATTTTCTTTGCAGTTGTGTCTACTTGGAAATGTCCTCCTGTAGGTCCATAATGTGCTTCATGCATAATGTTGTCTCATTCGTGTTCTAGTACACACCTTCTGAGGATGTCATCTAATCCCATTTTGTATAAGAATCCATTTATAAGACTGTATGGTGCAACCTTCATAGATAAGATCTGCTTCTTCTTTGTACTCATTCCTTTTGGTGCTTCTCCAGCTTCTAATAACTGGGCTATTTCTTCTAATTATGCTAGGACTGCTTCTATCCGAAATAGATGTGCATTAGGTAAGTCATCTTCGACTCCTGTCGATTCTTCTCCTGTGTCGATTCGGGATAAATGGTTGGGACCAATATTTAACTTCCCTGGTCTAACAACAACTTCGAATTCAAATTCTTGAAAGAGAAGTAGCCATCGACAGATTCTTTCATGGTGTAGTGGTTTATTGACAAGATATTTAAGTGCCTGATGGTCTGTATAGAATATAAATGGGTTAGCTAGAAGATAAATTCAATATTTTTGTAGTCTAAAGACCATTCCTAGTGTTTCTCTTTTTGTTGTCGAAGAGTTTCTCTTAGCCTTGTTTAATTTTCTGCTACTATAAACTATAGGATAATCCATTCCATCATCTCCTGGTTGAGTTAAGATGGCTCCTATTGCTAGGCCTGAGGCATCAATATGAACATGGAATTTGATCGGCCAGTTTGGAAACCTTAGGATTGGTGCTTCGGAATGATATGTGGCACTCCTCTGTCCAGTTAAACTCTTTATCTTCCCTTAATAGTTCTTCAAGTGGATTAGTCATATCTGAATAATATCTTATGGATTTTCTGTAATAGCCTGTGTGGCCAAGTAGCACCCTGACTTGTTTTGGGTTTATTGGTGATTTTAGGTCGAGGATAATTTTGATCTTTGCAAATTCAGCCTTAATACCTTCCTTACAGACAATGTGCCCTAATAATATCCCTATGGGGGTCACAAAAATGCATTTCTTGATGTTTAGAGAGAGTTGAATTTGTCAACATCTCTCCAACATAAGCCTAAGCCATTTGCAATGATCCTTTAACATGGAGTATATTGTCCAATCATCAAAGTATACTACCATGGTATTGTAAATATATTCTTGAAATGTTTTGACAACAATTCTAGAAAATACTGCAAGTGCATTTTTTAATCCAAAAGGCATAACCTTGTAAACAAATGAGCCAAATTCACACACAAAGGTTGTTTTTTTATGGTCTTCTTTAGCTATTGACACTTGGTTATAACCTGAGAATCCATCTATAAATGAGTAGCATTCATGTACTACAACCTCATTTAAGATTTCATCTACATAAGGAGTTGGAAATGGGTCTATTAGTGTCACTTTATTTAGTTCTCTGAAGTCGACACAAATTCTTAGTTTGGTCAGATCATGTTTCTTAGGCTGTACAACCATTGGACTTGCCCATTCTGATTGGTCAATAGGATAGATGATGCCTGCTGCAAGCATGTTATCAATTTCCTTTTTGACTATCTCTTTGTATTTGTGAGCTAGTTTATATGGCCTTTTCTTCACAGGTCTAACATCAGGTTTAGTATCAATCTTCATTTCTCCCATTTCGTTGACTAAGCCTTTGAGGTATTTATAATCTCTATCAAATACATCTTGAAACTCTTTTAAGAAGTTCACTATCTCTGTGGTCTGCTCTTAACTCCAGTAGTCACCAATATTTGCCATTTTTGGTCGATCATCATTTGAGATGTCGAATTCTCTAGTTTTGAGTTTAGCATCTAGCCATTCTGGTGCTTTGGATTCATTGATTGGTTGACTTCCTTCATTAAACTGTGAGAATGTGGCAGGGAATTCAGCTGCAGTCACTCTGTCGGTATCCTATTGGTCGATTGTTTCCACTTTAAGGACTATACAAATAGGTTTGGATGTTTCGACATGGTTTGATTTCCATCTAAAGCTTTTCCCTTCTGTATTTTCATTCTCTAACTGTAGTCTTGTCGATTGTGGTTTTGTCCTTGTTTGTATATTGTTGCATCTCATTGTCTGTCGGTTATCTTTTAAGGGTTTGTTTTCTGTCAGCTGTATAAATTCTTTAATCTGTTTTGTTGTTTCAACTAAGTTTTCGTTTTGTGGTATAAAGTTGAAATCTTTAATGAAATTTTCCCTGAGTTCATGCCATAAGAATGTTTCACCTCTATCTTATTCCATTTTATACCATTTGTTTGGTAAGTTGGAGAGGGTTGATGGCAACAGGTGTGGCTATGCTCGTTCATCCTTGTATCCAAGTTTTCTCCATTCTTTTTCACATGTCTTTATATGATCTTCTGGGTTTTGTCCTTGAGTGAATATAGGTATCTGAGCCTGTTTGGTTAACTTCTTTCCTCCAAACCTTTCGACAAAGTAAGTTGAAGCTATTGTATAGGTCTGTAGTCTTGTCTGATGGGTATCCCACCATCGAGCAACTTGGCCTGTAAAAGTTTCTACTAGGCTTTGAAGTCGGCCATGTTCACCAATATTTTTGGAAACTTGTTCTACATGCATGACTGGTGATTCTCTTTCCTTTTATCTTGGTATTTGTGTAGTATTTACATTGGTAGGTTATAAGGTAGGGTATTCCCTAATTTTCTTCTCAAAGATTTTTGGGACAATAGACACTATGAAGCACTGTTGGGTGGGTTTTTTCTGCACTTTTTGAATAGTCCAACACCCTCTTGCTTGTGTTTCGTAGTTCTTGATCTCCCAATAATATCATTTTGTGTCTGAATTATAACCAACTGAGTCTTGGTTTCCTAAATGAATTTCTCCATAGATATTAGGTTCTGTATAATCTGCATTGTTTTGAATCTGGTAGAGTTGTCGAACGTCGACTTATTCATCAATAGGTTTAGTCCAAGGTTCTCCTTGAGATGGGTGAATAGGTACAATGACCTTTTGTCCATTTCCTTTTAATTTGATTCTCTCTTTGTCCAGGGATATCGATGCTTTCATCTTTCTACCCCAAGGTCGACCTACTAACGCTGGGAAGGAATTGGATCCTTCGTTAGGGTTAATGATTTCGAAGCCGACTTTGGTCGAGATTCCTTTTATAGTTGTGTCAACATTTTTTTAGACTCCAATAGGTTCAATTAGGCCCTGGTCGGCTAGTTTTAGGTATATGCCTGACTCATATAGTCGAGGTCTGCCCATTTGTTCCCAAGTGTCACGAGTCATGATGTTTACATTTGATCCAAATTCGAGCACTACTTGTCGGACATCGTATCCTTCAATTTCCAGGTCAACAAGTGGGTCAGCATCACCTTTATCTTTTTTATTTAAGCTGCAGATGTTCTTTGTTTGTTTTTCGGAGTTGTTATGTTTTATTTCATATAGTAAGTCGATGAACTGAGAGACTGAGTTGTCTTTTTGTACGAGCTGTATTAATTCGTTTATTGTGTTATGTCGATTGTCGTTAGCTTGTTCCTGTCGTGCAAATTCTTTGAATACATTGGTTGCTTCTTTGTATGTTTGTTTTTCTTTAAGTGGATCAGGGTAGACATTTTTCTGTTTTATTTTGCTGATTCTTGGGTTATCACTGCCTATTTTTGTCCCTTGTCGAGTTACAATATGCAAATTTTTTGTGTTTATTACATCATTTTTTTGCACACACGACAAGACATTAACATTTTTCTTTGTATTTATTTTTTCCAACATGGTAAGACAATCCTCTAGTGAGTGATCCCCTACTCCAAAATGAGTACAAAATTTGAGTTCAATTCTATCTTTATATGGACAGTCTGCATACCAATGTCCCTCCTTATAACATGTAAAGAATTGGATGGGTCGACGTGGTCGGTTGTCTCAAATCCCATGGAATCGACATCATCCTCCGTAGCCTCCACGTTGAGTTTCATACCAACGCTTGTGTCTTTGACCTTCATATCTCTGATTGTTCTGATCATTTGGTAAGTTGTTTTTCTCATTATTTTGTGCAACTGCATTGGCTTGGTAGACTGCATGATAATTCTGTCGGTTCTTTAGGTTCAAATGGAAGTCGGCTGTGTTATGATTTTTAGTTTCGCAGATTGCACACCAGGATGCCTTGTCGTTCTTCATGTTGAACGGGAAATCTTTTGTCAAGTGGTCCCCATGCTCCTGGCAAATTTCACAAAAAAAAATTGTATGCACGAATCGAACGTCCTGTCGGCTGTATTCTTGTCGACAGTTGTCTTTGGAATGTCCGGCCGTCGAGAACTTTGTGCACCAGATATCCTAATTTTTGAGGTTTAACTCCTTTAAATACTTCTACACACTCTCAAGTTGTTCTTCTAGTCTGTGATCAATGGAGTATGCTCGTATGTCCTCATCCATTTCCACTTGGAGAGCTTTTGTAAGCGCATCTTTGTAATATTTGAATGTTTCCAGACTTATGTGTCGGTGGAATTTCTGAGATAAACCTACAAGAAACCACTGGATTAGTAATTGTTCATCTATAACATAGTCCAGCTGGCTAAGAAGGTATTTCCATCGCTTATCATAGTCGCGGACAGTTTCTTTTGGCTTCTATGATGTTGTTTTTAGTTTTTTTGCTGCCAGATGTTTTGCATCCTGAGTTTTGAAAAATGATAGAAATTACGGTTTGATCTCAGCTTTGGTTGCTCGAGGTTGTGTTTCAGAAAAGGTCATATACCAAGTTAATGCCTTTTTCCTCAAGGCACCGATGAACTGTGCCATCTGTCTGTCTTCGTCCGTAACTTGGTTAGCCTCCCAAGTCGACTCACAGATGAACCAGTGTCATCTGGGGTCCTCATCCCCCTAATATAGAGGAATGTGTGCTAACCCATGACCCATGTCAGAATCATTGTCGCTACTATCAGGAGGTGGCAGTGGTGGAGGTGGGGGTGGTGGGGTTATTGGCTTATTCGTCTCTGTGGAACTATGGTCGACGAAACTTTCGTTCCCATCGGTTGTCGATTCTTCTTCAACCAGTGGTCGGTTAGTGTTGATTTCTCTTGTTGATGCCCCACTGCTGCTATTTGTCCATAGTTCTAAATTTTTTGTGTCCCCCAAAGCTGTATTTGGCAGGGGGGGTGCTCCTTCATGTGTCGGTAAGAGTAAGTGGATACTTCAGTTGGATGGTACCACTTGAAAGGTAACCCAATCTCCTTCCTCTGGTCGACGGATAATGAGGTGTCTTCTAGTGTATGTCTCGTCGTCTAGTCAACTCCATATACAAAAGTCACCAGCTCCTAGTCGAAGGTCCTCTTCGACAATAGTTTGTATCCAGGTACACGAATTCAATGGAGAGAGAGTTGTTCCTTCATCAGGCGCTCTTAATTGGAGACCTTTTGGCTTCTCTATCCACAATTCTTCCTCTGTAGGGGTCACCTCTTTTTCCACGTCTTCTTCTTATTGGTCATGACCTGACTCTGGAGAATTTATTTCCTGGTCGGTCCCCCAAGGACTCCTTCCTATATGTAGCGCTAAGGCTCTTCTTCTTTATTCCCTCCTTTGTTGTCTCTCTTCCCTCTCTATTTTTTGAATGTCCGACATACCGTTGTATGATACTATTTTCTTGATTTCCCTTTTGGTTGACTTCTCATTACTGGTGAATGGTATCTGCTTCTAGTCGACTAGAATCCACTCCACTTTATCTCGACATATGACCAGTTACCCCCCCATATCCTACCCGTCACTTTTATAAAGCCAGGATAGTTCGGTCTACTTGCTTAGGAAGTATTCCCACTCCCTTTCTGCAATGAATTTTTCCCACCTCTTTTGCTTTTCCGCCCAGTTAGAGTTTGATGGCGGTCCATGAAGTGATGGATGAGGTTCGACAATATGACCTACTCCCTTCTCGATCAAAAATTTAAACAGCAAGGTCAGTAAGGAGCACATAAATTGCTTGATGAGGTCTGTGTAAAATTTCTCCTTAACGGTTTCCACCGAAGTTCTGTCTTCCACTGTTTGCTCCTCACAGAAGTCGTCGGCGATTTTCTCGAACCACTCCGACAAGTTTGTTCTTCCTCCTCAAATCAATTTTTCTAGAAACTATTGGTCTTTAGTTCCTTCCGACTTTTTCATCTAGGAGTTTCATCAGAAGTTGGGGCATTGATTCTACAAACTTCTCATGTGTTTCTGTAAAGAATCTTGATTTTGCTTGTGTGGTCATTAATCTGTTCCTTCGTGCGTAATTCTGCAAATAGTTTGCAATTTTATGTTCCCACCAATCCTTAATCTCCTATTCTGATATCATCTATTTGCATACATCTCAGACATGTACTACTGGAAATGAAACCAATGTTGTAATCTCACAGATCACATAAGGTTACCAATAATACATACTAAAACATACATATATAACAGAGATAAGAGATAAGAACAAGTAGGTGAATTAACAGATTATATTACATGAATGGGTCCATACAACACAGAGAACTAAACCGAGTTCTCATCTGGCTCAACAGCCTAATATATATGATTACAAAACAGTTTAAAAATAACTACCTATTGGTTCGGTGAACCGACATGACTTTAGGTGGCCAACCTAATCTCTAGTTTAGTCGGTCGACCGACTTAGTCGGCTGGTCGACTAAGTCGGCTGATCGACTTAGTCGATTATCGTTCAATTCAACTTATCGACTTGCTCCTCCATTGTAGTCTAGTTGGTAAGGATACTCAGCTCTCACCCGAGAGACCTGGGTTCAAGTCCCGGAAACAAAACCAATGTTGTAATCTCACAGATCACATAAGGTTACCAATAATACATACTAAAACCTACATATATAATAGAGACAAGAGATAAGAACAAGTACGTGAACTAATAGATTATATTACATGAATGGGTCCATACAACACAGAGAACTAAACCGAGTTCTCATCTAGCTCAACAGCCTAATATATATGATTACAAAACAGTTACAAAATAACTACCTATCGATTCGGTGAACCGACACGACCTTAGGTGGCCAACCTAATCTCTAGCTTAGTCGGTCGACCGACTTAGTCAGCTGGTCGACTAAGTCGGCTGATCGACTTAGTCGGATATTGTTTAAGTCGACTTATCGACTTGCTCCTCCAATATCTATTTACTCATTACTAAGTTGCTAGAATTTCACTGAAACTCCATATATAGTCTAAGGACTATATTTACTAGCATTCCTAAAAACACAATGCATTAAGGAAATGGGTTAAGATTATAGTCCTAGTTGAAAGTATGTATTTTATCTATGTTTTATAGAACATAGTTAATAATAACTTTCCCTATCATGACCCACAACAAACTCTTTGAAAGAATAAACTTCCCATAAATCTAAAGTTGATAGATTAGGTTTTTGAATGATTAAAGTTCAAAGCATTATTAATAATCATAAATTTGTAATGTTTTAATGATTAAGGGTTTTGACTTCAATCATTTTAATGCAGATTGAATCCACATTACATTATTGTTTTGCACCCACGAATTGTAAAATTATTGGGAATACACGTGGAGATGGTTCTATCCACGAGATAGGTTGACTTAAAAGCGAGAACCCTACCTTTTGTTTGTAAAGAGAAAGTTCATCAACTGATGCAGCCGAGCTGTGAGCTCGTGGCCGCCATGACTCTGTCAACTCTCTTATTTAAAATTTCCTTTTGACAAGCACTGCATGCTGGTTTTGGTGAGGGTATAAGGTGGATTCTCGGTACGAAAACGTTGTTGTAGCGTACTATGAGTGTATAAACTTGTTTTTATTCAAGGATTCGAGGACTAAGTTAGATTTAAGACTGAAATATAGTGGACAAAGATTGTAAAAGGGTGCTCTTCGTTCTGGTTGGAGTGTTGTTCATTTTCCTTCAAAATCCTAACTTGGTGTCTTCAAAACTTCCAGTGAGGTGCCAATAAGCGGTCTTAGGTGTTTGGTTTCCACGACTTCATTCAAACTGAGATGCTGCCACGTAAAGACCCAAAACCAGTTTTTAAATGAAGTAGATTTTGAAATTATTCAATTTGTTAAAAGATTTGTGACCAAAAAGGGTGGTTACTCTGTGTAGGTACTCCTCACAGCTCTGTAGGTTGGAATCGATCTTGTTCCTTCAACCTCCAACTATGCAGACTCTGGTAAGCCCCGGTTGCACTGAGGGTTTTATCCTGCATTGGGATGTGGTGGTTGGAAAGATAAGAATCTTCGTTGCTAGTTATGGCACTGCCTTGGTTTACATATTAGGTTGTTACTTCTTGTTTGTTTGTTTTTGTCTGACCTCAAAACCCTAGAGGGTATTATGGCAAGAAACTTTAAAGGCTATAGCAGCCGTGACCTGGAACTTTCTTGATGGTGCCTTACATCCTGGAAGATGTAAAGGATTTTGTTTTTCCAACTTGGATTAAAGCCATGACCATACTATTTCGATCACTATCTAGGTATTTCAATTTTTAAAATAGTTTTTACGGGAATGATAAGACTCTTCATTCAACGAAACTTGTAATTAGATACAGGGTTTTTACTTATGAAAAGAATGGTTTTAAATTTTGTTTAATTTAGTTAGAGGAGGATTCAGCCTTGACCGATATTTATAAAAGGCCATAGGTCATTACCTTTAATTGATTTCGTTTCTATCAATTTATTTTACAGTGTTATTAACCTTTAAAAAAATCTTTTAATGTAAATAATTTACCATTATTTTATACTATTTAAATTTTTACAGTGTTCTTAGGTGAATACAGTACTCTGTTTCTCTCTCAGATTGGTTATTAGTTGTAGATAACCTTCAATTCTGAAATGAGATGGATTTTTACAGAAATGGTTTTAGTTTTGATTTCCTATTTTTACTTTCAGTAATAAATATTTACAACTGTTATTGAAGAGCCAAAATCAGGATACATTACACTTACGGTAGCTCGCGGAGGCTCTGCTAGGGCTTCGGCTCCTCAACGGCTCCAGCTAGGGCTTCGGCCTGATGCCCCTTCCCGGCCGGTGGCTCCCCTACTTCTCCTCTCAGCGGACCCTCGACGATTCCTCTGCACCTTGCTTGCTTTCCCCCATGGATCCTTCTATGGATGTTCCTCATTCTTTCAGTGAGACGGTCAAGCGCAACCTCAGTTCCGGTCCTCCTTTGCTAGTGGTGCATGAAGCCCCTGCTATCACCATTCCTGTCATTCAAGATGCTACAGATCATGATGTGCACTACTCCTCTCATGCTTTGGTTTGCAGGTTTAATGGACTCTGGCCCAGGATATCAGATCTGCACTCTTGGGTCTCCTCAAAATGGAACCCTCTCTTAAAAGAGGGAGCCATAATTTGCCCCTGTGCAAAAGGGTTTTTATTGTAATCTTTGTTTCTGTAGAAGATAAGGATCTGATCTATGGCTCTGGGCTGTGGTTCTGGGGCAGGTCGGGTCTGTCCTTGCAACCCTGGTCCCCTTCCTTTGATGCTTCAATGGCTGTTATCTCTTCGGCTCCGGTCTGGGTGAGGCTCCCAAATATTCCACTCCATTTCTGGGGTCTCTCCTCTCTATAATCCATCGGGAATTCCCTCAAAAAGTTTCACAGCAGAAGTCAAGAAACTGAGACTGCCTTCACCACCTGTGCCCAGATTTGTGTGGAAATGGATTTCAGTAAAGGATTTCCAGCGGAAATAATCTTGGATGGCAAGGGCTATTCTTGGACTCAAAAGTTAGATTACGAGAAAATCCTTTTCAAATGTAGAGGTTGTTATGAGATAGGGCACTTAGCCCTCAACTGCAAAAAAAATTCGGAGAAAAATAAAGAAAGGAAAAACCATCGAAATCCCACCTGGTGGACCGATGCAAATTCTAACCACCAGTTAATCTGCAAGGACCCGGATCTCCCAAAATGAACTCCAGATGATGAAAACAGCAGTATATCATCTCACCTTTCAAAGGAAACTCCAACGGATGAAATCAATAGTGAACCAGTTCAACATCCCATGCAACCCTTCCCTTCCAAGGAAACCATGGAGCCACCAAAAAATCCTACCGCATCAAGTTTGGCAGATCAAGCAGACGAAGAATACCCTCTAAACTCTCCTCATGTTAGCCAAGCATCAAGTAAAGTCCAAGAAAACACCATAGAATGGACAAAAGTCTCAAAAAAGAAGAAGCCCCCTCATTCAAGGCAACATGTAATAACATGAAGCCACTCCGGCACCGTGAAAGAGTTCTCGACTTAAATTTTGTAAAGATAGTAGTATTAGTCTTTGACAGCTGTCTTTCAAAAGCAATATGAACTATGTAGATTTCTCTTCAGTGGTTACACCACTGCTCTTTTAATTCAATCCATAACCATTTTTGTCTAAAAAATAAATAAATATTTACAGCTGTTAAATGTTATGTTATGATTAAGAATGTAACAGTCTATTTTTAGGGATTAAACCTGCCTCTTGAAAACCCTAAGTAAATCTCGAGGGTTACAGTAAAAACAATCTCTGTTTTTCAATACATAATGTAAATATGAACTAGGAGTAAATTATTATAAAGAACCATGAATTACTAGCTAGGTTAAAACCCTAAGTACTATTTTTACAGTTCCTATATTTGTGTATTTAACTTTATTTATTGTGTTTAGAAAAAATATTAGTACTAGTAATAGTTATGTGATTAATATGACTACTAGTGACTAATGTATACTCTATTCTTTACCTGTAATTAGATATTGCTGATACTTTCAATAGATAGAGTAGGTACTGCTAGTTTTCTATAAATGAATCACATAAAAACTATGTAAGTATTCATTTGCATTTTTCATAGAGAGTAATAAACAAATCTACTTATTTAACTTAAACAACCAACTGTACTAGAGTACTGCCTTATAAAAGGCGTGGAAAAATACAGTGTGGTAATTTCTTTCTATTCATGTTTCATTTGCTAATATTCCTACTGTTTTAAATATATTCCACTAATCACTAAGTTTATCAATACACAAAACTCTTTTCTACATAAACCCTAACAAATTAATAACATACATATCCTTGAAAAACTATTAAACATTTACTGAAACACAGTAAATAAATTATCAATAACCTAAACAAATAAAAACCTGTCAAATGATGAGGTGACAACAGCTTAAGGAGGCTGTTCCTCCCAACCAACTCCTAGAGAAAGCTTAGTATGCACTTCCTCAAGACCCCCGAGCATGTTTCCTGGTCCTCCTGGTAGAGTACTAGGTGAAGGATGTATCCTTCATACCTTCTATCACCTGACTGGTCAAAATACAGCAGTAATCCAAACCTGCTCACAACAGTAATAACTTCAGCCTAACAGGTGCATAAGTTCAGATCTCAGTAGTTAACCCCTCAAACTCACTTCCATAAGTCCCCTCCATCAAATTTCTAATATGCGCTTCATTCATACTGAATGATCACATTTCCAGAATGAGAAGCCTTAGTTGTCTTCAATGGGAAGTTTTATAACAATGCCTAGCTCTTCTGGGTCAGTTTTTACTTAAGCAGCCACCTGCTCCAATTCCCCTTTCTTGGGGAATCATGACCACAAATATAGGGAAGTTGCCACCTGCAACAGTTAGAAGTAGTTTGAGGATGCTACCACTTGTCAGTATACTCTCCACCTAGTCTCCTCCACCAAGTGACCAGTTAACATTTTTTTAACAGCTTCCCTAAGCTGTTGTCTCATCATTTATTTATTTATTAATAAAATATTCTGAAATACATTAATTATTCTTGACCCCGCTTGGTCATCTATTACAAACTTAGCATAAAATATAACATAATGTTCCTCAATAACATTAAATTGTTTTGCAAATTGGGGCATGTGACATACACACCCCATTAATTTATAAAATCATCCTCGATGTTATTTATTCCTCGTCCTCAGAGTTCCCCTGAAATAGAATTGGATATGCATCCCACATATGACTTTCCAATTCCCAGGTGGCTTCTTCTGGACTAAGGTTCTTCCATTGCACCTTCACTTGACCAATGGTGCTATTTCAAAGCGAAATTTCCCTCATTTCGAGGATACAATCTGGTTCCAGTAGAAAATCTCCTTCAGGTTCCACCTGCACATCATTCCAATTAATAACATGAGTAGCATCGTGTACATATTTTTTTAATACAGAAATACGAAAAACATTGTAAACTCTTAGATTTGGTGGTAGAGCTAACTGATATGCTACTTGTTCTATCCTGTACAGTATTTCAAAAGGACCACAATATCGAGGTGCTAGCTTAGCACAACTACCCAAACTCAGAGAACTCTTTTTGGGTCTCACCTTAATAAAAACATGTTCACCTACCTGGAACTCCTTTGGAGCTCATTTAAGGTCTGCTTGGCTTTTCTGTCGATCTTACGCAACTTTCAAGTTACCTTGTACCTGTTTTACAATTAACTCCATCTCCTTCAATAATTCAGGTCCTAATACTAACCTGTCCACTGGATTACTCCAAGAGATGGGAGTGTTGCATTTCCTTCCATACAGACTTTCAAAGGGACTATATCTAGCTGAAGCTTGATAATGATTATTGTATGCAAATTCTATCAGGTGTAAATAATCTTCCTATTTACCTAGCTGCTCCTTTATATACATTCTGTGTAGATCCTCCAATACCTTATTTCCTCTTTCAGTCTTTCCATCAGTTTGAGGATGGAAAGAGGTACTAAAGTTTAACGTAGTATTTAACCGTTTAAACAAAGATTTCCAAAATTTACCTGTAAATTTAGGGTCTCGGTCTGTAATTATCACCTTCGGTATTCCATGCAATCGAAAAAATTGTTTTAAGAAAATATCAGCAATATTTGCAGCTTTATACGTAGTTTTTACAGGTATAAAATGGGATTCTTTACTCAACTTATCAACAACTATCATTATTGAGTAATTTAAGTTTTGATTTCTAGGTAAAGCCGTGATAAAATCAAGGCTAATTATCTCCCATTTCCAGCTAGGAATAGGCAATGGCTGAAGTAGTCCAACTGGATGCTGATGTTTAGTTTTTACTTGTTGACATTGAAAGCTCCTAGCAATATATTATGCCAATTCATTTTTCATGCTTGGCCAAAAATAATCCTTTCTTAGCATGGTTATGGTTTTCTGATAACCTGGATGCCCTGACTAAGGAGTTTTATGATCTTCATTTAAAATTTACAACTTAATCTTAGGTACATTAGGTACGTATAATCTATATTTATACAATAATAATCTTTTTTCATTCAATTTGTACCTTGTACTTAGACTTTCTATTAAATTTTCTTTTACTTTTGCTTGTAATTTTCAATAATTTTCATCTTGTTCTATTACACCTTCTAGCTGTTCTTCCAAGTCTGTCTTATAAGTGTTGACGGATGCTGTAAAATTCAGCTTTGCATTTCTACTTAATGCATCAGCAACCTTATTCTTCTTTCCTTTAATATGTTGAATTTCAAAATCATATTCACTAAGAAAAGCTGGCCACCTAGCTTGCCTAGCATTCAAGTTAGATTGATCCAACAGGTATTTCAATCCTTTATTATCTGTCATTAATATAAACTTCCTTCCTATTAAATGATGACGCCACATTTTTAAGGCATGTATAACAGCAACTAACTCTAATTCATAGGTCACATAATTTTTCTCATGAATCTTTAGCTTCCTAGACTCATAAGCAATGATGTGTCCTTCCTGATTTAAAACTCCACCTAAGCCGTCATTGCATGCGTCAGTACATACTATAACATATTTATTAGGGTCAGCAATTCTTGGAATTGGTGCGGTGGTTAATAATGTTTTTAACTTTTTAAAACTGTCTTCACACTTTTGATTCCAATCAAATTTCTTCTCCTTTTTCTGCAAAGAGGTTATAGGATTTGCAATTCTTGAAAATCCTTCGATGAATCTTCGATAATAACCAATAATTCCCATGAATGATCAGACGTAAGGTACATCTTTTGGTAATGGCCAATCTTCGATTGCCTTAATCTTTTCGGGGTCAACAGAAATTCCTTCTTTAGTCACCACATGACCTAAATACTGGATTTTTATCTTTAAAGAAGTCACATTTACTCAATTTTGCAAAACATTGATGTTCTCGTAACTCTTGCAAGACAATTTTTAAGTGTTCTTTATGTTCCTCTTCAGACTTTGAGTAAATTAAGATGTCATAAATAAATACGACCACAAATTTATCTAGATATTTGTGCATTACATTATTCATCAGACACATAAAAACAGTTGGGGCATTAGTAAGCTCGAATGGCATAACGACAAACTCATAATGTCTATATCTAGTCCTAAAAGTTGTTTTAAAGATGTCTTCATCCTTGATTCAGGCCTGGTGGTATCCAGATTGTAAATCAATCTTTGAAAACACCATGGCTCCATGTAGCTGATCAAACAGATCATCTATGTGGGGTAATGGGTATCTATTCTTGACAGTCATTTTATTTAATTGACGGTAATCTAGACATAGTCGTAGAGTTCCATCCTTATTCTTAACAAAAATGACAGGTGCCCCCAGGGAGAAACACTAGGTCTAATGTAATTCTTATCAATGAGTTCTTTTGTCTACGACTTAAGTTCATTTAATTCTAGTATATTCATCCGATAAGGGGTTTTTGAGCTGGGGTACTGCACCAGGTACTAGCTCAATAATAAAATCTAATTCCCGTTTCAGAGGCAGTCCCAGAATTTCTTCCAGAAATACATCTGAATATTCCCTTAGAATCAGAATATCTTTTAGTTTTAATTTATCTCTGTTGTTAGTATTTTCTTCATTAATTACTGTTACAGAAAAAGCTTTACAGCCTTTCCTAACAACTCTCTTAAGCTGCAAAGTATAAATATGCCTTATGACTATTTCCTAGGGATCCCCTTTACATTTATTTACTAGAAATCAAATAAATTTAAGACCACCCTATGTTGTTCTAACCAATCCATACCAATTAATATATCATATGAACCTAAAGGTAGCACATTGAGCTAAACAGAGGTTTCAAATTGATCCATAGTTACCGCACAATTCTTAACAAAGCTAATTACTTTTCTCTTTGCACCAGTAGCTAGTTGAACTAACCAAGATCTTGCAAAATTTTCAACCGAAAGCTTACACTTTTCTACTAAAGTAGGAGAAATATAGCTTAAACTAGCTCCTGGATCAATTAAAATAGATATAGGTATTTTATTTATCTTACCCTCCACTTCCACCATGGAATTTTGATAATCTGCTTGTCGGTTCTCTAATGTTGCATTGATCCTGGGCATTGTCCTCGCTAGATCACCAATAGTCATCTCCTCCTGTATTGTGTGTATGTTTCTAACAGTATTCTTCCGATTGGGGAAAACTAATGCATAATGTGGACCATTGCATTCCCAACACTTTATCGGTTCCTTTCGTTCAAAATTCTTTGTATAGTTACTATGGTTGTTAGCAGATTCTTTATTCCTTTGATTATTTGGATTGGTCTATGAATTATTTTTGTTCCCTTGGAAATTTTTGGTATTACCATTCTTAAAATTTCAATTAGGCACAAAATATTTCTTTTTATGTTCAAAGTTATTATTCCTTTTGGCCTTCCAATTGGTCATACTTTCCATTTTATGATTATGTTCAAAACAGAAATTTGCTTTTCTCACTGCTTCTTCTAAAGTTTTCGGATTGTCATACTCAATTATGTCCTTTATATGATAAGGTAAACAGCTGAGAAACCATTGTACCTTAGGTTTCTCATCCACAATATATGGCACATATCTGAGTAGACTTAGAAATTTACTATTTAGTTCTTTCATATTCATTGTCCCCAATTTTAGCTCGTAAAATTCCTTAGCTTTTTCTTCATAATATTGTTCAGATAAAAATTTCTTCTTGAAATATTTATTAAATGTACTCCAATTTATATTTTTCTCCCTTATACCTTTTACTCTTTTTAAGTCCTGCCACCATATATATGATTTTCTCGTAAGATTATAAATAGCCATCCTGGCCTTCAGTTGATTAGAGTAGTTATAAATTTGGAAGTATTTCTTCATCCCATACAGCCAGGATTCTGTTTCTTCCCCCTTTTCAGTTTCTCAATTAAAGGTTGGTGGCTTGATCTTCTTGAATTCCCCAAAGATATCTTCGTAAGGTTTAAACTTTCTCTTCCTAGTATAGTGATCATCTTCACTAATGTTACTAGTATAATGGAAGTTTTGTTTATGTGAATCACCATATACTTCAGAAGATGAGTTGCTTTCATTTTTAATTTTTTTAGTCTTTTTATCTTTGTGTTGATAACCCCTATCTTCAGACTCAGTTCTTTTATCTTTTCCCTCAGTATGAAATCTTTCCATTAAAATCTGATTTAGCTCTTCCTGATCTCTCAAAATCCTCTCGTTTTCTTTCTTAACCGACTCCATCTATGTTTTTAATTCCTTAACTATTTGTAGTAGTTTGAAAGAATTATTATTTATCTCTTCTTGTATCAGTTCTTTTTGAAAATTATTCCGTTCAGTGTAAGGAGACTCCTCATCCGCATATTCTTCCAATCTATCCATACATGTCATTAACTCAAAAACAAAATTCTCTGGATGTACCATTCAAAATAAAACAACATCAGCATGTTTATTTAAATTTACTATTCCACATAAGCAAGTTGAGCTACATTCATGCCTAGTGTTTGAACATTGTGCTCTGATACCACATGTAATAACCCAAAAATTCGTAAAAATTTAAAATCTTTCATTTGACATCAAATGTCAATTGTCACCGCTAAAATACCCCTAACTGTCAGCAGATAATAAAACAGTTTGAAAGAGAAACACATATTACTTCTTTATAAGAATTTGTATTATCTAGAGGCTTGTCTTTAAAAACTATGTTAGTACTGTTTTCAACTTAGCAGTTGTAATTTTCCAGAAAGTAGAAAAGAAACTTGTAATTTACTTATGCTAGAAATACTGTTGATTTCTTTTGTCAAGTAGGGAAAGTTTCTTATGTGAGATCGGGGCTTACTTAGCTTTAAGCTAACACAGTGGTACTGATGGTTCTTTACAGGTTTAGCAGGTAAGCGTATGTTCCAGTAAAATAATATTTATATTCAAGTCAAGAAGATACTTCTCTAGCATGTTTATGATGCTAGACTTAGAATGTTTTAACTGCAGCTTGTCTCCATAAGAGGTAATGTTGATCTTAATTTCTTTTTTTGTCAAAACTCTATAATGACGTTTAAACAAACTACATATGCATGGGTTAAATTGCATGATCGATTACTATCAAAATATTTGGGTGATTAAGATTAAATTCTAAAGACTACTTGTATTCTTACTTACAATAATTGTGATCTAGTGTTTAAAAACGAAGAAACAAAGTTTGCTCAGTCCACTCAACAATGTTTGGTTTCTATCACAATTACCTTCATTATAGGGCTCTATAAATAACATCCTCTCTATGAATAACCAAATTACTTTTTCTTTTATCTATTTACTCATTACTAAGTTGCTAGAATTTCACTGAAACTCCGTATATAGTCTAAGGACTGTATTTACTAGCACTCCTAAAAACACAATGCATTAAGGAAATGGGTTAAGATTATAGTCCTAGTTGAAAGTATGTCTTTTATCTATGTTTTATAAAACATATTTAATAAGAGCTTTCCCTATCATGACCCACAACAAACTCTTTGAAAGAATAACCTTCCCATAAATCTAAAGTTGATAGATTAGGTTATTGATGGATTAAAGTTCAAAGCATTATTAATAATCATAAACTTTGCAATGTTTTAATGATTAAGGGTTTTGACTTCAATAATTTTAATGCAGATTGAATCCGCACTACACTATTGTTTTGCACCCATGAATTGTAAAATTATTGGGAAGACACGTGGAGATGGTTCTATCCACGAGATAGGTTGACTTAAAAGCGAGAACCCTACCTTTTATTTGCAAAGAGAAGGTTCATCGACTGGTGTGGCTAAGCTGTGAGATCATGGCCGCCATGACTCTGTCAACTCTCTTATTTAAAACTGCCTTTCGACAAGCACTGCAAGCTGATTTTGGTGAGGGTATAAGGTGGATTCTCGGTGCTAAAAGGTTGTTGAAGCATACTATGAGTGTATAAACTTGTTTTTCTTCAAGGATTCAAGGACTAAGTTAGATTTAAGACTGAAATATAGTGGACAAAGCTTGTAAAAGGGTGCTCTTCATTCTGGTTGGAGTGTTGTTCATTTTCCTTCAAAATTGTGGCTTGGTGACTTCTTAACTTTCAGCGAGGTGCTAATAAGCAGTCTTAGGTGGCTGGTTTCCATGACTTCATTCAAACTGAGACGCTGCCAGGTAAAGACCAAAAACCATTTTTTAAATGAAGTAGATTTTGAATTATTCAATTTTTTAAAAGATTTGTAACCAAAAAGGGTGGTTACTCTGTGTAGGTCCTCCTCACAGATCTGTAGGTTGGAATCGAGCTTGTTCCTTCAACTTCCAACTATGCAGACTCTGGTAAGCCCTGGTTGCACTGAGCGTTTTATCCTGCATTGGGATGTGGTGGTTGGAAAGATAAGAAACTTTGTTGTTGGTTATGGCATGACCTTGGTTTACATATTCGGTTGTTACTTTTGTTTGTTTGTTTTTGTGTGACCTCAAAACCCTATAGGGTATTATGGCAAGAAACTTTAAATGCTATAGCAGCTGTGACCTGGAACTTTCTTGACGGTGCCTTACAGCGCGGAAGATGTAAAGGATTTTTTTTTTCAACTCGGCTTTAAGTCGTGACCATGTTGTTTCGATCACTGTCTAGGTATTTTAATTTTTAAAATAGGCTTTACAGGTAATGATAAGACTGTTCAGTAAGCGAAACTTGTAATTAGATATAGGGTTTTTACTTATGAAAAGAATGGTTTTAAATTTTGTGTAATTTAGTTTGAGCAGGCTTCAGCCTTAAACGATATTTATAAAAGGCCATAGGTCATTTCCTTTAATTTATTTCATTTCTATCAATTTATTTTGCAGTGTTATTAACCTTTAAAAATATCTTTTAATGTTAATAATTTACCGTAATTTTATACCATTTAAATTTTTACAATGTTCTTAGGTGAATACTGTTAAGTCAGTAAATTTTCCTTCGATTTTGGTTTGACTTCTCCGATTTTTGGTTTGTTTTTCATTTTATTTGAAGTAAGTTTGTTTTAAGTCTCATTTTTATTTTCCCTTAGAAGCTTTTTGATTGATTAGATAAGTTTTTTGAGCTTTTTTTTTATAGGTTTGTTTTGATTTTTGATCTTTTGCATTTCAATGGGGAAAAAGAAAAAGTCATGTTATCCAAAAATTGATTCACAAAGGTTTGTTTTGAGCACATTTAGACATGATTACAACTCTGGCAGCTTTCAAACCTCCTACAAATTAGCAAAAAGCTGAAAAATAGCGGAGAATTAGCATTGGAGATATTCTTGTAGCGCTGGAGCGAAAAATTACAAAGGGCGCGCTACAAGAATATCGCGGCCCTCTTATTTTCCGATTTTCAAGCAAAATTTTGGCACGTCCTGGAATGATGAATGACTAGTTACGTGATTTTAGGATTTTATTACGTGTTATGTCAGTTTCCATCATGTGAACAGGTGAAATGGACCATGTTCGTGTACACCCTAAATTCCTTCATTCTAATGCAACCTCCCACAAATGGGCATTTGGACCAATTGCAGAGCTTCTCGATAATGCAGCTAATGAGATCCGGAGCTGTTCAAGGAACATAAGTGCAAACATAATTTGAAGATGAAGATGAAAACAGGGTTATTCTTCTTGTTTATGATACAAAGCCTCCATTTCTGGACGGACGTGTTGTGTTCACAAAACAGGCAGAGCTTATTATGCCAGTAAAAGATCCAACATCAGACATGGCTATCATTTCCCGGAAAGGTTCTGCACTGGTAAAAGAAATTCGTGAGAAACAGAGCATGAACAAATCACGACAACGCTTTTGGGGAGACAGGATCTAGGAAGACTACTCAACTCACACAGTATTTGCACAAGGATGGATATACAACATATGGTATGATAGGATGCACTCAACCAAGACGTGTTGCAGCTATGAGTGTTGCCAAACGAGTCAGCGAAGAGATGGAAACTGAATTGGGAGATAAAGTTGGTTATGCCATTCGCTTTGAGGATGTAACTGGACCAAATACTATAATTAAGTACATGACTGATGGAGTGTTGCTGCGTGAAAACCTCCGTGAACCAGACCTAGACCAGTACAGTGTAATTGTTATGGACGAAGCACATGAAAGATCTTTAAACACAGATGTATTATTTGGGATATTGAAACAAATAGTTGCACGGCCTCGTGACTTCAAGCTTATTGTAACATCTGCAATTTTAAATGCACAGAAGTTTTCTGTTTTCTTTGGAGGTGTACCTTTTTTCCATATACCTGGACGGATATTTCCTGTCAATACACTCTACAGCAAAAGTCCTTGTGAAGACTACGTAGAAGCAGCTGTCAAACAAGCTATGAATATTCATATTACCTGCCCAACAGGAGATATTCTTATTTTCATGACAGGTCAAGATGAAATCGAAGCTACTTGTTATGCATTGGCAGAATGTATGGATCAGCTAGAGGCAACCACAAAAAATAGAATAACTGAATTATCAATACTCCCTATTTATTCTCAACTTCCTTCAAATCTACAAGCCACAACTTGATATAGTGTTTTTTGAAATCATATTCCCTCTTATGTGTTTCAATGATAATGATGAGAAGCTTTGGCGTGAAGATCCCCATGAATATGTTAGTAAAGGTTATGATATTATTGAAGATCTTTATAGTCCCTGCACTGCATCCATTGATTTCATCACAGAGTTAGTCTGGAAACATGGAAAAGAAAACCTCCAAAAATTCCTTGCTTTTATTGTTGAAGTTTTCAGGAGGTATGATGAGGCATCTCCAGGCTACAAACCCTATAGGTAGAAAGATGGTGCTCTTCTGGCAGTCGGAGCTTTATGTGATAAATTGAAGCAGACAGAGCCATATAAATCTCAACTGGAGCAAATGCTAGTACAGCATGTATTTCCTGAGTTTAGGACTCAAGCAGGTCACTTGAGGGTAAAGGATGCATGGGTTGCTGGTCAGTATGCAGGTATCAACTTTGCAGATCAGGGAAATTTCAATATAGCCTTACATAGTGTTGTAACGGTATTGCGAGATCCTGAGCTACCAGTACATATAGATTATGTATTTGCTCTTAGATCTTTTGTGGAAGCCTGCAAGGGTTTGAATGAAATTCGACCAATCTTACCACAACTGCTTGATGAGTTTTTCAAACTTATGAATGAAGTTGAGAATGAAGATCTTGTGTTCACTCTGGAGACTATTGTGGATAAGTTTGGGGAAGAGATGGCACCTTATGCCCTCGGGTTATGCTAGAATCTGGCTGCTGCATTTTGGAAGTGTATGCAATCTGCTGAAGCTGAAGTAGACCTAGATGAATCAGGTGCATTGGCTGCTGTTGGATGTTTGCGTGCCATAAGCACAATACTTGAATCTATCAGCAGGCTTCCCCACCTTTTCCCTCAGGTGGAACCTATATTATTGCCCATCATGCAGAGGATGCTTACTACCGACGGTCAAGAGGTTTTTGAGGAGGTTTTGGAGATTGTATCTTACATGACATACTTCTCACAGACCATTTCTTTGGAAATGTGGAATATTTGGCCGCTCATGATAAATGCTTTGGATGATTGGGCTATAGACTTCTTTGAAAATATTCTTGTCCCATTGGATAATTACATATCTAGGAGATCTAAACATTTTCTTACATGCAAGGATCCAGACTACCAACAAAGTCTATTTAAAGCGCTTTTCTCAGTAATGACAGATAAAAATATTGAAGATCATGATATTGAGTCAGCTCCCAAGCTCATAGAAGCAGTGTTACAAAATTGTAAAGGTCAAGTTGATCAGTGGGTTGAGCCTTATCTTAGAATTATAATTGACAGGCTACGCCGGACAGAAAAGAAGTATTTGAAGGAGTGATTGATTGAAGTAATTGCCAATGCTTTATACTACAACCCACACCTGACTCTAAGCATACTGCAAAAATTGGGAGTAGCTACAGAATTTTTCAATCTTTGGTTTCAGATGCTTCAAGAAGTAAAGAAAAGTGGTCAGAAAGCGAATTTCAGAAAATGTTGTAGTACATCATGCTGAAGAGAAGAGGATAAGATTTTTTGACTAATGATGAACAAACTACTACAACAGTCCAGCCATTTAACTCAGACAAAGAAGAGAAACAGAATTCTGCTCTATTTTTTCCTGTTTTGAGTGATTGAAGTCAAATGCCTACCACAAGCTAATGAAGAGGAATGTTTCAAAACCAAAGGAGGTTTTTGTTAATAAGATACCTATATACAAAAACCTCTCTCATTTTTTCAACAGCTATCAAATTTTGAAAGATTCAATTAAAGCTTTGCAGCCTATTTTTCAGGGAGTTTAAATATTCAATATTTTCCTGTTTTAGTGTTCATTTTTCGGGGCATATTCTGATCGATTGGAGATGAATTTTGAAAAACCAAGAGAGGTTTTTGTCCATCACGGATCCATTTACCAAAACCTCTCTCATTTTTTACACAGGTGTCACCAATTGAGAGATATGGAGGCTTCTTTGACACCTATTTTCCAGAAATTCGCCATATTTGCCAGGAATCCGATTTGCTATTTTTAGTCAATTAGTTGAGTTAGTTAATTAATGTAACTGCTGGGTAGTTTCAATTTCGACCTAATGAAGGGAAAATAGAACCACTTCTTTGTAATGATAAAAGGGGGATAGAGGGACTGAAGAGGGGTTCTGATTTTTGGGAGCATCAGGAGGTCTGCTAACTGCTTGTACTTTCAGACTTGTTCAGAGATAGGTACTGTAACTCTCATATGCATTTACTGATGAAATAATGTGATATATGACTCTTTTCCCCACATTTTGTCTATGTTGGCTTTGTTATTGAGCATGTTTTGATTCTTAAATGGTAATTTCATTGCTAGTTGATGTCTTTTTCTGGTAATGCTTATCTTTTAATGTATGAACCACAGCATAGTCTCTTTGTTGGATTTTTGTGATATGTTTGGGCATCTTTATCAGTTCATGTCTATGATTTAGTTGTTTCTTTTTCTCTG
>LPNX010377910.1:24803-142641 GCA_001517045.1 Pseudotsuga menziesii | reverse complement strand
CATAAACAAAACCCTAAACCCTAGTTTGAATTGAGTTTTTTCTCTTGAGATTGTGTTGGCTTGTTCCCCTAGCCTTAGGAACAATTTCTGGCACAAACAAATACAATACTATGTTTCTCTCTCAGATTGGTTATTATTTGTAGATAACCTTCAGTTCTGAAATGAGATGGGTTTTTACAGAAATGGTTTTAGTTTTGATTTCCTATTTTTACTTTCAGTAATAAATATTTACAGCTGTTAAATGTTATGTTATGATTAAGAATGTAAAAGTCTATTTTTAGGGATTAAACCTACCTCTTGTAAACCCTAAGTAAATCTCGATGGTTACAGTAAAAACAATCTATGTTTTTTAATACATAGTGTAAATATGAACTAGGAGTAAATTATTATAAATACCCATGAATTACTAACTAGGTTAAAACGCTAAGTACTATTTTTACTGTTCCTATATTTGTTTATTTAACTTTATTTATTGTGTTTAGAAAAAATATTAGTACTAGTAATAGTTATTTGATTAATATGACTACTAGTGACTAATGTATACTCTATTCTTTACCTGTAATTAGATATTGCAGATACTTTCAATAGATAGAGTAGGTACTGCTAGTTTTGTATGAATGAATCACATAAAAACTATGTAAGTATTCATTTGCATTTTTCATAGAGAGTAATAAACAAATCTACTTACTATAGTACTGCCTTATAAATGGCATGGAAAAATACAGTGTGGTAATTTCTTTCTATTCATGTTTCATTTACTAATATTCCTATTGTTTTAAATATATTCCACTAATCACTAATTTTATCAATACACAAAACTCTTTTCTGCATAAACCCTAACAAATTAATAACATGCATATCCTTGAAAAACTATTAAACATTTACTAAAACATGGTAAATAAATTATCAATAACCTGAACAAATAAAAACCTGTCAAATGATGAGGTGACAACAGCTTAAGGAGGTTGTTCCTCCTAACCAAATCCTAGAGAAAGCTTAGTCTGCACTTCCTTAAGACCCCCAAGCCTGTTTCCTGGTCCTCCTGGTAGAGTACTGGGTGAAGGATGTATCCTTAAGACCTTCTATCACCTGACTGGTCAAAATATAGCAGTAATCCAAACCTGCTCATAGCAGTAAGAACTTCAGCCTAACTGCTGTATAAGTTCATATCTTAGCAGTTAACCCCTCAAACTCACTTCCATAAGTCCCCTCCATCGAATTTCTCATATGCATTTCATTCACACTGAATGATCACATTTCCAGAATGAGCAGCCTCAGCTGTCTTCAATGGGAATTTTTATAACAATGCCTTGGTCTTCTCGGTCAGGTTTTACTTAATGAGCCACCTGCTCCAATTTCGCTTTCTTGGGGAACCATGACCACAAATATAGGGTAGTTGCCACCTGCAACAGTTAGAAGTAGTTTGAGGATGTTCTCACTTGTTAGTATACTATCCACCCAGTCTCCTCCACCAAGTGACCATTTAACACTCTTTTAACAGCTTCCCTAAGTTGTTGTCTCATCATTTATTTATTTATTAATAAAATATTCTGAAATACATTAATTATTCTTGACCCCACTTAGTCATCAATTACAAACTTAGCATAAAATATAACATAATGTTCCTCAATAACATTAAATTGTTTTGCAAATTGGGGAATGTGACATATGACCTTTACACAGTCAACCATCAGCCCCAGCTACCTTCCCTCTCACCACCCAATCCCTAAACTTCCCAACTGAACTCCCTCTTCCTCTCGTGCTCCTTAGTTGCATCACTTAGCTCTCCCTCCAAAACATTGTCACGCTCTCCCTCAACGAATTATTCTCCACTCATGGTGACTCCCCTTGCAACCTAACCCCCTCTTTCCCATTCATCCACCAATTAAAATCCCTTTCAAAACCTATATCCACCCAACGCATCCAATCCAAATCCCTTTTGTAACCCTCCTATATCCTTTGATTCCACCTCAAAACTCGCTCACCACTCCACTCTATCCCTTAAATCTACACGTTCGTCTCCTCGTTGTCCTCACACAACACTTCCATCCAACGAATACACTCCCCCTTTGATTGATTCCACTCCTTCTACTCCTACCTCCATCTACACTACAAATATTTGTTGATGTGATTCCAAATCAACCTCCAATATTTTATCTCCTTCTTCAAGCACCAGTCCCTATTCTCTTCTATCTCCCTCCACTGTCATCAACCTTTCTTCTTCTAATTTAGATCCTCCCTCCTTGTCTCTTCTTCAAAAATGATTTAATTATGCAGTCATTCCTCATTATCTTCCAGTTGAGGGTATCTTATGATCTATTGAATCTATTACTACCCATCTCCCATCCCATGAAGCTGAATAAAATTAGCAAGATTGCTCCCGAATCTTAAAATATGTTAATCTTCCTAAATACAATATTCCTAAGGATGAACTCTTATCTCTTAAAATACTTAATTAAAACCTTAACATTATCATCATAAAGGTAGATAAAGGTAATGCAACTATCGTAATGAACTCTTTGGATTATGAAACCAAATAATTATATCTCCTCTCTTCATCTTCTTATAAACCTATTTCCTCCAATCCTATTACCAAGATCACCAATCTAGTTTATAAAGCTATTAATTCCTTAATCAATAAACGCATTCTTCCTCGCAATCCCCAACCCCCAAAATTTATGGCCAACCTAAAATCCATAAGAAAGACATCCCTCTTTGACCCATTGTCAACGCCATCGGTTCCCCTACTTATGCCCTCTCTCATTTCCTTGTTGAGAAACTAAAACCCTTCATGGGGTAAACCCAATCTTTCATTAAAGACTCTTATGAATTTATTCACAAAACTCGAGACCTACACCTTGATGATCACGATCTCATGGTAAATTTTGATGTTGTTTCTCTCTTCACAAAAATCCTGGTCCCTGAAGCTCTCCACATCATCTCCGAATTTGTGGATAAGGAAACTCTTCATCTTATTGAAATTTGTCTCTCCTCTACTTTTTTTCTTTCAAAGGAAAATTCTATGAACAAACTAAAGGCACTAACATGCGATCTTTTTTATCCCTTGTTGTTTCCAACATATTTATGGAAAACTTTGAAACACTAAGCCTTAAGTCTTTTTCCCTCAAACCAAAATGTTCCTTTTGGTTTGTAGACAATACTTTTTTTATTTGGCTACACGAATGCACCTCCCTTGACAACTTTCACAGTCACTTAAATAGCACTTCACCTCACATTAAATTTACCATGGAAATCCAACAAGATGACTCCATTCCCTTTATTGATGTCTTGATCACCCGACAACAAGGTGGATCCCTCTCTTATCAAGTGTATCGTAAAAATGCCCACACCAATTACTATCTTCATGCCCACTCACATCACCATCCTTCTCAAAAATATGTTTTCCTCAAAACTTTGATCACTAGAGAAATTCGAATCTCTGGCCCCCAACATCTCAATCAATAAAGAGCGCACCTTACTAAATCCCTCATGACTAATGGGTACTCTAGATACCTCATTAACAAAACTTTTCAACAAGTCATGCATCCTAGTCCCAAACCCCCCAAACTCTCCCCACCACCCCTTTCAATTCTCTCTTTTCCCTATATTCATGGCATCACATATTGAATTTCTAAAATTTTAATTAAAAAGAACATCAAAACCATGTTTAAACCCCATAAGTCCCTTAAACAATTATTTAGAAGCACTAAAGATAAATCCAATCCCTTCCTATTCCATAGTGTCTACCAAATTCCTTGTTCATGTGGGAAAACCTACATTGGACAAACAGGTAGATCCATTCAAACCCATCTCAAATAACACGTCTTTGATACCAATCATAATCGAGTTAACAAATCTACAATCGTTGAACACACTTTCAAGTATAAACATCACATTTTCTTCGATCAAACTAAAATCCTTTCCTCCACTTCTCATTGTTCATCATGACTCGTTAGAGAAGCCATCAAAATTTAAAAACATCCTATTAACTTTAATCGAGAATATGGCTATAAATGAATTCATTCTTGGAGACCTCTGATCCAACAACTTACTCACCATTGATACCTTACTCATTTATTCACTTCTCTTTTTTTTCTTATTTTTTCACTCTAGGTTTTTATTTTTATTTTATTTTATTTATTCTTATTTGAATTTGAATTTGAATTTTTATGAATAATTACCTTTCTATGTTTTCTCAATAACCCCCTCCCCCTTTTAGGTTTTTAAGATTTCTTTCATTAATTCAAACCCTTAATTCTCTCTTTTTACTCTACTTTGAAAAAAAATCACTTTATATTTAATTATTCTTATATATTTTCTCTTTTAACTTCTAGCTATATTTTAAACTAAAACAATTACTTATTAATTATCCAATTGACCCCCCATTTTTAACTCATTTGAATCTTTTCAACTACTATATTTAAATTAATAGTCAATTGCATAACCTTTTTCATCCCTATTTATTTCTTTTAATCTTTTTAACCTTTGACTTTTCTCCACCTAAGTTTAAAAATTGTAATAACTCAAAAATTCGTAAAATTTATAAAAAAAAAACATGTGACATAAAATGTCAAATGTCACTGCTAATGTACCCCTAACGGTTAGCAGATAATAAAACAGTTTGTAAGAGAGATACAGATTACTTCTTTATAAAAATTTGTATTATCTAGAGGCTTATCTTTAAAACTGTGTTAGTATTGTTTTCAACTTAGCAGTTGTAATTTTCCAGAAAGTAGAAAGAAACTTGTATTTTATTGATGCTAGGTATACTGTTGATTTCTTTTGTCAAGTAGGGGAAAGTTTCTTAGGGATGATCGGGGCTTACTTAGCTTATAACTAAAACAGTGGGACTGGTGGTTTGTTACAGGTTTTAACAGGTAAGCGTATGTTCCAGTAAAAATAATATATATATATACAGATCAAGAAGATACTTCTCTAGCATAAATATGATCCTAGACTCATAATTTTTAAATGCAGCTTGTCTCCATAAGAGGTAACGTTGATCTTATTTCAGTCGTCACAACTCCAAAAATATTTTACAACAAAACTGCATATGCATGGGTTAAAATACATGATCAATTACTATCAAAATCACATCAAATCATCTGGCTGATTAAGATTAAATTCTAATGAATATTAGTTGAAAGAAAGATTATTTAGACTTTTACAGTTTTCACTTTGAATTCTTTTACTTGAATCTTACACCTCAATTCCCAGTGTACCTTTTAGCTATAAATTATACATTTACACAAGTTTGTTTAGTAAAAACTTGAGATAAGATTGTTGATTTACATAATCTAGGAGATCTTATTAAACCTTAGGTTCTAGTTAACATTTTACCTTCCAACTCTTAACAAATAAAAAGGATACCTCAAGGAATCATTAGATATCCTTCTTAATGTAGTTTATGCTTAAAACTTGTCTTTTACCTATGTTTGATAAAACAAAGTTAGCAAAAGAAACTACCCTATTGCGACTTACAACAAACCCTAAAAGAACAACTTTTTCTTAATACTATGGTTGATAGATTTGGCATCGAAATTATCAATGTACAATACATTATTAGAAATCGAATTATGATATTATTTAATGATTAATGTTTGATTTGTAATAATCTTAATGCAGATTATAAACTGCATACATGACTATTGAAATCATACCCACGAGGATGAAAAATATCAATGAACACTTGAAGGTGTCAAAGCCATTGGTTAAATTGACTTTAAGTTTTTCCCTAACCCTTGATTTGTGAGAGAGAGGGTTCCTTTGGCTGTGTGTGGCCAAGCTGTGAGCTCGTGGCCGCCATGACTCTACAATAGCTTCTGAATGCAGACTGCCCTCAAACAAGAAAGACTGTGAGCTTGTTCGGTGAGAACATAAGGTAGTTTTCAATGCTTAAAGACTGTTGTGGAGTGTTGTGAGTGTAAAAATTGTTTTTCTTCACTGATTCAAGAACCATGACTTGGTGTTTAAGAATGAATACAGTGGACAAAGCTTTCAAAGAGTGTTCTTCGTTCTGGTTGAAATGTTGCTATTTTTCCTTTGGATTCGTGACTTAGGGTTTCAGTTGTAACCTGCACAATAAATTTATCTGGGGTATTCCTCTTCCAGGTGCCATCAAGTTACTCTAGTTGCTTACATCCACGACTTCTCCAACAATATTCTTATCAGGGAACTGTCGGTCAAGATCTATACTTCATGAAAGCTTATAAATTTTCAAAACATTTATATGTTGTAAATAAAATAAAATAAAAATATTCTGTGTAGGATTCCTCTCACAACAAATGGGGTTAGTTGAAAGCACAAATCACCCATTCCCAGCCACGCATCCCTGGTAAGCCCCGGTTGTACTGAGGGTTTTCTCCTGCATTGATGTGGTGGCTGGAAGATGAGAATACTTCGCTACTTAGTTATGGATTCGGCTTGGGTTTTTACTTGTTAGGTTATTCTTCATGTTGTTTTGTTTGTGTAAAACTTTTAAACCCTAAAGGGTATTATGGCAAGAAACCTTAAAGGCTGTAGCAACCGTGACTTGTGATTTTCTTGAAAGTGCCTTATGACCTTGGAGATGAAAAAACGTTATGTTTTTTACACTCAGCTTAAGCTGTGATGATATTATTCCGATTACTATCTAGTTCAATGAGACTGGTAAATAGATATACGGTTATGGAAGTATTGGCTACCAATTCGGGTTACTGTTTTGTTTTAAAATGTATAGTTTATTTTTGAGAAGGATTAAGTATCGGCCTAATATTTATAAAAATAATTATACTTATTTTATTTTGCTTCTATTAAATTGTTGACAGTGTTATGTAATTTACAATTTCATTTAATATGAATGATTTATAGTGATTTACTGTTTTGAATTTTATAACATGTTATTAGGTGAATTACTTACTCAATTTTTCTCTCAAAATGGTTATTATCTTTAGTTACCTACAGTTCGGTAATGAGATGAATTTTACAGAAATGGATTTAGTTATGTTTTCTATTTTTACTTTCAGTAGAAAATGATTTACAGCTGTTAAATTCTATATTATGATTTAAAAAGTGAAAGTCTGTTCTTAGGAATAAAACCTACCTCTTGTAAACCTTAAGTAAATTTCAAGGGTTACAGTAAAACAACATCTGTATTTCGAAAACAGTATATAAATGTGACTTGGAATAAATTATTATATAACCTATGAAGTATCACCTAGGTAAAACCCTAAGTACTATATTTATTGTTCCTATATTGATTTACTTAACTTTATTTATTGTGTTTATAATAATATTAGTACTAGTAATAGTTCTGTGAATAGTATGACTACTAATGATTCATATATAATCTATTCTTTTCCTGTGATTAAATAGTACAGTTACTTTCAGTAAATAGAGTAAGTACAGCTAAATTTCTGTAAATAAACATAAGAGAAATCATTTGCATTTTTCATTCAGAGTTGATAAACAAATCATCACATCTTTTCCTTTAATAGGTTGTATTTCAAAATCGTATTCACTAAGAAAAGCTAGCCACCTAGCTTTCCTAGCATTCAAGTTAGGTTGATCCAACAGATATTTCAATCCTTTATTATCTTTCATTAGTATAAACTTCCTTCCTATTAAATGATGACGCCACATTTTTAAGGCATGTATGACAACAACTAAGTCTAATTCATAGGTCGCATAATTTTTCTCATGAACCTTCAGCTTCCTAGACTCATAAGCAATGACGTGTCCTTCCTGAATTAAAACTCCACCTAAAACGTCATTGCATGAGTCAGTACATACTATAAAATCTTTATTAGGGTCAACAATTCTTAGAATTGGTGTGGTGGTTAATAATATTTTTAACTTTTTAAAACTGTCTTCACACTTCTGATTCCAATCGAATTTCTTGCCTTTTTCTGCAAAGAGGTTATAGGATTCGCAATTCTTGAAAACCCTTCGATGAATCTCCGATAATAACCAGTAATCCCCATGAATGATCGGACATCAGTTACGTCTTTTGGGACTAGCCAATCTTTGATTGCTTTTGTCTTTTTGGGGTCAACAGAAATTCCTTTTTTAGTCACCACATGACCCAAATACTGGATTTTATCTTTAAAGATGTCACATTTACTAAATTTTACAAAACGTTGATGTTCTCGTAACTCTTGTAAGATAATTTTTAAGTTTTCTTTGTGTTCCTCTTCAGAATTTGAGTAAATTAAGATGTCGTCAATAAATATGACTACAAATTTATCCAAATATTTGTGCATTACATTATTCATCAGACACATAAAAACTGTTGGGGCATTAGTAAGCCCGAATGGCATAATGACAAATTCGTAATGTCCATAACGAGTCCTAAAATATTTTTTAAAGATGTCTTCATCCTTGATTCGGATCTGGTGGTATCCAGATCGTAAATCAATCTTTGAGAACACCGTTTCTCCACGTAGCTGATCAAACAGATCATCTATGCGGGGTAATGGCTATCTATTTTTGATAGTCATTTTATTTAGTTGACGATAATCTATACATAGTCGTAGAGTTCCATCTTTCTTCTTAACAAAGATGACAAGTGCCCCCCAGGGAGACACACTAGGTCTAATGTAATTCTTATCATTGAGTTATTTTAACTGCGACTTAAGTTCATTTAATTCCAGTATATTCATCCGATAAGGAGCTTTTGAACTGGGCACTGTACCAGTTACCAGCTCAATAGTAAAATATAATTCCCATTTCAGAGGCAGTCCTAGAATTTCTTCCGGAAATACATCTAAATATTCCCTTATAATTGGAATATCCTCCAGTTTTAATTTATCTATGTTATTAGTGTTTTCTTCATTAATTATTGTTACGGAAAAATATTTATAGCCCTTTCGAATAGCTCTCTTAAGCTGCAAAGCAGAAATCTGCCTTATGGCTATTTTCCTAGGGATTCCTTTTACTTTTTTTAACTTTCCATCGTTGTTTATGCAATTAAAGGTTTTATCAAAGCAATTCAAAACCACCCTATGTTGTTCCAACCAATCCATACCAATTAACACATCATATGAACCTAAAGGTAATACATTGAGCTTAACAGAGGTTTCAAAACATTTATATGTTGTAAATAAAATAAAACAAAATTCTTCTATGTAGGATTCCTCTCACAACAAATGGGGTTAGTTGAAAGCACAAATCACCCATTCCCAACCACGCAGCCCTGGTAAGCCCCGGTTGTACTAAGGGTTTTCTCCTGCATTGATGTGGTGGTTGGGAGATGAGAATACTTCACTGCTTAGTTATGGATTCGGCTTCGGTTTTTACTTGTTAGGCTGTTCTTCATGTTGTTTTGTTTGTGTAAAACTTTTAAACCCTAAAGGGTATTATGGCAAGAAACCTTAAAGGCTGTAGCAACCGTGACTTGTGATTTTCTTGAAAGTACCTTACGGCCTTGGATATGTAAAAACGTTATATTTTTCACACTCAGATTAAGCTGTGATGATATTATTTCGATTACTATCTGGTTCAACGAGACTGGTAAATAGATATAGGGTTATGGAAGTATTGGCTACCAATTCGGGTTACTATTTTGTTTTAAAATGTATAGTTTATTTTTTAGCAGGCTTAAGCCTCGGCCTAATATTTTTAAAAATCATTATACTTATTTTATTTTGCTTCTATTAAATTGTTGACAGTGTTATGTAATTTACAATTTCATTTAATATGAATGATTTATAGTGATTTACTGTTTTGAATTTTATAACATGTTATTAGGTGAATTACTTACTCGATTTTTCTCTCATAATGGTTATTATCTTTAGTTACCTACAGTTCGGTAATGAGATGAATTTTACAGAAATGGATTTAGTTATGTTTTCTATTTTTACTTTCAGTAGAAAATGATTTACAGCTGTTAAATTCTATATTATGATTTAAAAAGTGAAAGTCTGTTCTTAGGAATAAAACCTACCTCTTGTAAACCTTAAGTAAATTTCAAGGGTTACAGTAAAACAACATCTGTATTTCGAAAACAGTATATAAATGTGACTTGGAATAAATTATTATATAACCTATGAAGTATCACCTAGGTAAAACCCTAAGTACTATATTTATTGTTCCTATATTGATTTACTTAACTTTATTTATTGTGTTTATAATAATATTAGTACTAGTAATAGTTCTGTGAATAGTATGACTACTAATGATTCATATATAATCTATTCTTTTCCTGTGATTAAATAGTACATTTACTTTCAGTAAATAGAGTAAGTACAGCTAAATTCCTGTAAATAAACATAAGAGAAATCATTTGCATTTTTCATTCAGAGTTGATAAACAAATCATCACATCTTTTCCTTTAATAGGTTGTATTTCAAAATCGTATTCACTAAGAAAAGCTAGCCACCTAGCTTTCCTATCATTCAAGTTAGGTTGATCCAACAGATATTTCAATCCTTTATTATCTGTCATTAGTATAAACTTCCTTCCTATTAAATGATGACGCCACATTTTTAAGGCATGTATGACAACAACTAAGTCTAAGTCATAGGTCGCATAATTTTTCTCATGAACCTTCAGCTTCCTAGACTCATAAGCAATGACGTGTCCTTCCTGAATTAAAACTCCACCTAAACCGTCATTGCATGAGTCAGTACATACTATAAAATCTTTATTAGGGTCAACAATTCTTAGAATTGGTGTGGTGGTTAATAATATTTTTAACTTTTTAAAACTGTCTTCACACTTCTGATTCCAATCGAATTTCTTCCCTTTTTCTGCAAAGAGGTTATAGGATTCGAAATTCTTGAAAACCCTTCGATGAATCTCCGATAATAACCAGTAATCCACATGAATGATCGGACATCAGTTACGTCTTTTGGGACTAGCCAATCTTTGATTGCTTTTGTCTTTTTGGGGTCAACAGAAATTCCTTCTTTAGTCACCACATGACCCAAATACTGGATTTTATCTTTAAAGAAGTCACATTTACTAAATTTTACAAAACGTTGATGTTCTCGTAACTCTTGTAAGATAATTTTTAAGTTTTCTTTTTGTTCCTCTTCAGAATTTGAGTAAATTAAGATGTCGTCAATAAATATGACTACAAATTTATCCAAATATTTGTGCATTACATTATTCATCAGACACATAAAAACTGTTGGGGCATTAGTAAGCCCGAATGGCATAATGACAAATTCGTAATGTCCATAACGAGTCCTAAAATATTTTTTAAAGATGTCTTCATCCTTGATTCGGATCTGGTGGTATCCAGATCGTAAATCAATCTTTGAGAACACCGTTTCTCCACGTAGCTGATCAAACAGATCATCTATGCGGGGTAATGGCTATCTATTTTTGATAGTCATTTTATTTAGTTGACGATAATCTATACATAGTCGTAGAGTTCCATCTTTCTTCTTAACAAAGATGACAAGTGCCCCCAGGGAGACACACTAGGTCTAATGTAATTCTTATCATTGAGTTATTTTAACTGCGACTTAAGTTCATTTAATTCCAGTATATTCATCCGATAAGGAGCTTTTGAACTGGGCACTGTACCAGTTACCAGATCAATAGTAAAATATAATTCCCGTTTCAGAGGCAGTCCTAGAATTTCTTCCGGAAATACATCTAAATATTCCCTTATAATTAGAATATCCTCCAATTTTAATTTATCTATGTTATTAGTGTTTTCTTCATTAATTATTGTTACGGAAAAATATTTATAGCCCTTTCGAATAGCTCTCTTAAGCTGCAAAGCAGAAATCTGCCTTATGGCTATTTTCCTAGGGATTCCTTTTACTTTTTTTAACTTTCCATCGTTGTTTATGCAAGTAAAGGTTTTATCAAAGCAATTCAAAACCACCCTATGTTGTTCCAACCAATCCATACCAATTAACACATCATATGAACCTAAAGGTAATACATTGAGCTTAACAGAGGTTTCAAAACATTTATATGTTGTAAATAAAATAAAACAAAATTCTTCTATGTAGGATTCCTCTCACAACAAATGGGGTTAGTTGAAAGCACAAATCACCCATTCCCAACCACGCAGCCCTGGTAAGCCCCGGTTGTACTAAGGGTTTTCTCCTGCATTGATGTGGTGGTTGGGAGATGAGAATACTTCACTGCTTAGTTATGGATTCGGCTTGGGTTTTTACTTGTTAGGTTGTTCTTCATGTTGTTTTGTTTGTGTAAAACTTTTAAACCCTAAAGGGTATTATGGCAAGAAACCTTAAAGGCTGTAGCAACCGTGACTTGTGATTTTCTTGAAAGTACCTTACGGCCTTGGATATGTAAAAACGTTATATTTTTCACACTCATATTAAGCTGTGATGATATTATTTCGATTACTATCTGGTTCAACGAGACTGGTAAATAGATATAGGGTTATGGAAGTATTGGCTACCAATTCGGGTTACTATTTTGTTTTAAAATGTATAGTTTATTTTTTAGCAGGCTTAAGCCTCGGCCTAATATTTATAAAAATCATTATACTTATTTTATTTTGCTTCTATTAAATTGTTGACAGTGTTATGTAATTTACAATTTCATTTAATATGAATGATTTATAGTGATTTACTGTTTTGAATTTTATAACATGTTATTAGGTGAATTACTTACTCGATTTTTCTCTCATAATGGTTATTATCTTTAGTTACCTACAGTTCGGTAATGAGATGAATTTTACAGAAATGGATTTAGTTATGTTTTCTATTTTTACTTTCAGTAGAAAATGATTTACAGCTGTTAAATTCTATATTATGATTTAAAAAGTGAAAGTCTGTTCTTAGGAATAAAACCTACCTCTTGTAAACCTTAAGTAAATTTCAAGGGTTACAGTAAAACAACATCTGTATTTCGAAAACAGTATATAAATGTGACTTGGAATAAATTATTATATAACCTATGAAGTATCACCTAGGTAAAACCCTAAGTACTATATTTATTGTTCCTATATTGATTTACTTAACTTTATTTATTGTGTTTATAATAATATTAGTACTAGTAATAGTTCTGTGAATAGTATGACTACTAATGATTCATATATAATCTATTATTTTCCTGTGATTAAATAGTACAGTTACTTTCAGTAAATAGAGTAAGTACAGCTAAATTTCTGTAAATAAACATAAGAGAAATCATTTGCATTTTTCATTCAGAGTTGATAAACAAATCATCACATCTACTTGATCAACCAGCTGTACTAGAGTACTCCCTATACAAGGCGTCGAAAAATACAGTGGGGTAATTTATTTCTATTCAATATTCATTTAGCAATAATACTATTGTTTTAAATATAATCTAGTAATCAGTAATATTATCCATAAACAATGCTCTTTTCCTCATAAACTTTAATAAAACAATAACATGCATATCTTGAAAAACTAGTAATCATTTTCTGAAAACAGTAAATAAATTATAAATTAACTCTGAAGAAATAAAAACCTGTCAAATGATGAGGTGACAATAGCTTAAGGAGGTTGTTCCTCCCAACCAACTCCTGGAGAAAACTTATTCTGCACTTCCTCAAGACCCCGGAGCTTGTTTCTTAGTCCTCCTGGTAGAGTACCAGGTGAAGGATGTATCTTTAATACCTTCTATCACCTGACTGGTCAAATTACAGCAGTAATTCCAACCTGCTTACAATAGTAAGAACTTCAACCTAAATAGCTGCACAAGTTCATTCCTCAGCAGTTAACCCCTCAAACTCACTTAAATAAGTCCCCTCCATCGAATTTCTCATATGCACTTCATTCACACTGAATGGTCACATTTCCAGAATGAGCAACCTCTGTTGTCTTCAATGGGAAGTTTTATAACAATTCCTAGGTCTTCTGGGTCAGTTCTTTACTTAATGAGCCACCTGCTCCAATTCCACTTTCTTGGGGAATTATGACCACAAATATACGGAAGTTGCCACCTACAACAGTTAGAAGTATTTTGAGGATGCTGCCACTTGTCAGTATACTCTCCATCTAGTCTCCTCCACCAAGTGACCAGTTAACACTCAGTTAACAGCTTCCCTAAGCTATTGTCTCATCATTTATTTATTTATTAATAAAATATTCTGAAATACATAAATTATCCTTGACCCCACTTGGTCGTCAATTACAAACGTAGCATAAAATATAACATAATGTTCCTCAATAACATTAAATTGTTTTGTAAATTGGGGCATGTGACATACACGCCCCCTTAATTTATAGCATCGTCCTCAATGTTATTTATTCCTCGTCCTCAGAGTTTCCCTGAAATAGAATTGGATATGCATCCCGCATATGAATTACCAGTTACCAGGTGGCTTCTTCCGAACTAAGGTGCTTCCATTCCACCTTCACCTGACCAATTGTGCGATTCTGAAGCGAGATCTCCCTCCTTTCCAGGATACAATATGGGTCCACCAGAAAATCTCCTTCGGGTTCCACCTACACATCATTCCAATTAATAACATGAGTAGCATCATGTACATATTTTTTTAATACAGAAATATGAAAAACATTGTGGACTCTTAAATTTGGTGGTAAAGCTAACTGATATGTTCATGTCCTATCCTGTATAGTATTTCAAAAGGACCACAATATCGGGGTGCTAGCTTAGCATAACTACCCTCAGAGAACTCTTTTTAGTTCTCATCTTAATAAAAACATGTTCACCTACCTGGAATTCATTTGGAGTTCGTTTAAGGTTTGTTTGTATTTTCTGTTGATCTTGCGCAATTTTCAAGTTACCTTGTACCTATTTTACAATTAACTCCATCTCCTTTAATAATTCAGGTCCTAATACTAACCTGTCCATCGGATTACTCCAAGAGATGAGAGTATTGCATTTTCTTCCATACAAAATTTCAAAAGGACTATATCTAGTTGAAGCTTGATAATGATTATTGTAAGCAAATTCTACCAGGTGTAAGTAATCTTCCCATTTACCTGGCTGCTCCTTAACATACTTTTTGAGCAAATCCTCCAATACCTGATTTACTCTTTTAGTCTGTCCATCGATTTGAAGATGGAAAGAGGTACTAAAGTTTAACTTAGTATTTAACCCTTTAAACAAATATTTCCAAAAATTACCTGTAAACTTAGGGTCTCGGTCTGAAATTATCACCTTCAGTATTCCATGCAACCGAAAAAATTGTTTTAAGAAAATATCAGCAATATTTGCAGCTTTATAAGTAGTTTTTACAGGTATAAAAAGGGCTGCTTTACTCAATTTATCAACATCTACCATTATTGAGTCAATTAAGTTCTGATTTATAGGTAGTCTCGTGATAATATCAAGGCTAATTATCTCCCATTTCCAACTAGGAATAGGCAATGGATGAAGTAGCCCAGCTAGATGCTGATGTTCAGTTTTTACTTGTTGACATTCAAAGCACCTAGCAATGTATTCTGCCAAGTCATTTTTCATGTTTGGCCAAAAATAATCCTTTCTTAGAATGGTTATGGTTTTCTGATAACCCAGATGCCCCGAATAAGGAGTTTTATGAACTTCGTTTAAAATTAACAACTTAATATTAGGTACATTAGGTATGTATAATCTATCTTTATACATTAATAATCATTTTTTATTCAAGTTGTACCCTGTACTTAGACTTTATATTAAATTTTCTCTTACCTTTGCTTGTAACTTCTGATAATTTTCGTCTTGTTCTATTCCATCTTCTAGCTTTTATTCCAAGTCTATCTTATAAGTGCTGATGGCTGCTGTAAAATTCAACTTTACATTTCTACTTAATGCATCAGCAACCTTATTCTCTTTTCCTTTAATAGGTTCTATTTCAAAATCGTATTCACTAAGAAAAGCTAACCACCTAGCTTTCCTAGCATTCAAGTTAGGTTGATCCAATAGATATTTCAATCCTTTATTATATGTCATTAGTATAAACTTCCTTCCTATTAAATGATGATGCCACAATTTTAAGGCATGTATGACAGCAGCTAACTCTAAGTCATAAGTCGCATAATTTTTCTCATGAACCTTCAGCTTCCTAGACTCATAAGCAATGACGTGTCCTTCCTGAATTAAAACTCCACCTAAACCATCATTGCATGAGTCAGTACATACTATAAAATATTTATTAGGGTCAGCAATTCTTAGAATTGGTGTGGTGGTTAATAATATTTTTAACTTTTTAAAACTGTCTTCACACTTCTGATTCCAATCGAATTTCTTCCCTTTTTTCTGCAAAGAGGTTATAGGATTCGCAATTCTTGAAAACTTTTCGATGAATCTCCGATAATAACCAGTAATCCCCATGAATGATCGGACATCAGTTACGTCTTTTGGGACTAGCCAATCTTTGATTGCCTTTATCTTTTTGGGGTCAACAGAAATTCCTTCTTTAGTCACCACATGACCCAAATACTGGATTTTATCTTTAAAGAAGTCACATTTACTAAATTTTACAAAACGTTGATGTTCTCGTAACTCTTGTAAGATAATTTTTAAGTTTTCTTTGTCTTCCTCTTCAGACTTTGAGTAAATTAAGATGTCGTCAATAAATACGACTACAAATTTATCCAAATATTTTTCCATTACATTATTCATCAGACACATAAAAACTGTTGGGGCATTAGTAAGCCTAAATGGCATAACGACAAATTTGCAATGTCCATAACGAGTCCTAAAATATTTTTTAAAGGTGTCTTCATCCTTGATTCGGACCTGGTGGTATCCAGATCATAAATCAATCTTTGAGAACACTGTTGTTCCGCGTAGCTGATCAAACAGATCATCTATGCGGGGTAATGGGTATCTATTTTTTATAGTCATTTTATTTAGTTGACGATAATCTATACATAGTCGTAGAGTTCCATCTTTCTTCTTAACAAAGATGACAAGTGCCCCCCAGGGAGACACACTAGGTCTAATGTAATTCTTATCAATGAGTTATTTTAACTACGACTTAAGTTCATTTAATTCCAGTATATTCATCCGATAAGGGGCTTTTGAGCTGGGCACTGCACCAATTACCAGCTCAATAGTAAAATATAATTCCCGTTTCGGAGGCAGTCCTAGAATTTCTTCCGGAAATACATCTAAATATTCCCTTATAATCGGAATATCCTCCAGTTTTAATTTATCTATGTTATTAGTGTTTTCTTCATTAATTATTGTTATGGAAAAAGATTTATAGCCCTTCCGAATAGCTCTCTTAAGCTGCAAAGAAGAAATCTACCTTATGGCTATTTTCCTAGGGATTCCTTTTACTTTTTTTAACTTTCCATCGTTGTTTATGCAAGTAAAGGTTTTATCAAAGCAATTCAAGACCACCCTATGCTGTTCCAACCAATCCATACCAATTAACACATCATATGAACCTAAAGGTAATACATTGAGCTTAACAGAGGTTTCAAACTGATCCATAGTTATTGCACAATTTTTAACAAATCTAATTACTTTTTTCTTTGCACCAATAGCTAGCTAAACTAACCAAGATCTTGGAAACTTTCAACTGAAAGCTTATACTTTTCTACTAGATTAGGAGAAATATATCTTAGACTAGCTCATGGATCAATTAAAATAGATATAGGTATTTGATTTATCTTACCTTCCACTTCCATCATGGAATTTTGATAATCTGCTTGACGGTTCTCTAATGTTGCGTTGATCCTGGGCATTGTCCTCGCTAGATCACCAACAATCATCTCCTCCTGTATTGTGTGCATGTTGCTAAGAGTCTTCTTCCAATTGGGGAAATTTGATGTATAATGTGGACCATTACATTCCCAGCACTTTATGGGTTCCTTTCGTTCAAAATTCTTTGTATAGTTACTGTGGTTGTTAGCAGATTCTTTATTCCTTTGATTGTTTGGATTGGTCTATGAATTACTTTTGTTCCCTTGGAAATTTTTACTAGGAAAATTTCTGGTATTACTATTCTTAAAATTTCGATTAGGTACAAAATATTTCTTTTTTTCTTCAAAGTTATTATTTCTTTTGGCGTTCCAGTTGTTCATACTTTCCTTTTTATGATTTTGTTCATAACAAAAATTCGCTTTTCTCATTGCTTCTTCTAAAGTTTTCGGATTGTCATACTCAATTCTGTCTTTTATATGATAAGGTAAATAGCTGAGAAACCGTTGTACCTTAGGTTTCTCATCCACAATATATGGCACATACCTGAGCAGACTTAAAATTTTACTATTTAGTTCTTTCATATTCATTATTCCCAGTTTCAGCTCGTAAAATTCCTTAGCCCTTTCCTCATAATACTATTCAGATAAAAATTTCTTTTTGGAATATTTCTTAAATGTTCTCTAATTTATATTTTTCTCCCTTATACCTTTTACTCTTTTTAAATCCTGCCACCAAATATCTGCTTTTCCCGTAAGATTATAAATAGCCATCCTGGCCTTCAGTTGATTAGAGTAGTTATAAATTTGGAAGTATTTCTTCATCCCGAACAGCCAGGATTCTACTTCTTCCCCTTTTTCAGTTTCTCCATTAAAGGTTGGTGGCTTGATCTTCTTGAATTTCCTAGAGATTTATTTGTAAGGTTTAAACTTTCTCTTCCTAATATGGTGATTATCTTCACTACTATCACTAGTGTAATGGAATTTTTGTTTATGTGAATCACCATATACTTCAGAAGATGAGCTACGTATGTTTTTAACTTGTTTAGTCATTTTATCTGTATGTTGATAACCCATATCTTCATACTCAATTCTTTTATATTTTTCCTCATTATGAAATATTTCCATTAAAATCTGATTTAGCTCCTCCTGAGCTCTCAAAATCCTCTCATTTTCTTTCTTAACCAATTTCATCTTTGTTTTTAGTTCCTTAATTGTTTGTAGTAGTTTGGAAGAATTATTAGTTATCTCTTCTTGTATAGGTTCTTTTTGAAAATTATTTCATTCAATGTAAGGAGACTCCTCATTCGCATATTCTTCCAATCTATCCATACCTGTGATTAACTTAGAAAACAAAATTCTCTAGAAATATCATTCAAAGAAAAATAAAATCAGTATGTTTGTTTAAATTTACTATTCCACATATGTAAGTTGAGCCACATTCAGGCCTAGTGTCTGAAAGTTGTGCTCTGATACCACATGTAATAACTCAAAAATTTGTAAAATTTAAAAAAAAAATCATGTGACATAAAATGTCAAATGTCACCGCTAATGTACCCCTAACTGTTAGCAGATAATAAAACATTTTGTAAGAGAGATACAGATTACTTCTTTATAAGAATTTGTATTATCTAGTGGCTTATCTTTAAAACTGTGTTAGTACTATTTTCAACTTAGCAGTTGTAATTTTCTAGAAAGTAGAAAAGAAACTTGTATTTTACTGATGCTAAGTATACCATTGATTTCTTTTGTCAAGTAGGGGAAAGTTTCTTAGGGATGATTGGGGCTTACTTAGCTTATAGCTAACACAGTGGGACTGATGGTTTGTTACAGGTTTTAACAGGTAAGTGTATGTTCCAATAAAAATTATATATATATATACAGATCAAGAAGATACTTTTCTAGCATAAATATGATGCTAGACTTAGAATCTGTAAATGCAGCTTGTCTCCATAAAAGGTAACGTTGATCTTATTTCAGTCATCACAACTCCATAAATATTTTATAATAAAACTGCATATGCATGGGTTAAAATACATGATCAATTACTATCAAAATGACATCAAATCATCTAGATGATTAAGATTAAATTCTAATGAATCTTAGTTGAAAGAATGATTCTTTAGACTTTTACAGTTTTTACTTTGAATTCTTTTACTTGAATCTTACACCTCAATTCCTGGTGTACCTTTTAGCTATAAATTATACATTTACGCAAGTTTGTTTAGTAAAAACTTGAGATAAGATTGTTGATTTATATAATCTAGGAGATCTTATTAAATCTTAGGTTCTAGTTAACATTTTACCTTCCAACTCTTAACAAATAAAAAGGCTACCTCAAGGAATCATTAGATCTCCTTCTTAAAGTAGTTTATGGTTAAAACTTGTCCTTTACCTATGTTTGATAAAACAAAGTTAGCAAAATAAACTACCCTATCGCGACTTACAACAAACCCTAAAAGAACAACTTTTTCTTAATACTATGGTTGATAGATTTGGCTTCGAAATGATCAATGTACAATACATTATTAGAAATCGAATTATGATATTATTTAATTATTAATGTTTGATTTGTAATAATATTAATGCATATTATAAACTGCATACATGACTATTGAAATGATACCCACGAGGATGAAAAATCTTGGTGAACACGTTGAGGTGTCAAAGCCATTGGTTAAATTGAATTTAAGTTTTTCCCTAACCCTTCATTTGTGAGAGAGAGGGTTCCTTTGACTGTGTGCGGTTGAGTTGCAATCTCGTGGTTGCCATGACTTTGCAATAGCTTCTGAATGCAGACTGCTCTCAAACGGGAAATATTGTGAGCTTGTTTGGTGAGGACGTAAGGTATTTTTCAACGCTTAAATACTACTGTGGAGTGTTGTGAGTGTAAATTTTTTTTTCTTGACGGATTCAAGAACCGTGAGTTGATGTTTAAGAAGGAATACAGTGGACAGAGCTTTCAAAGAGTGTTCTTCGTTCTGGTTGAAATGTTGCCAGTTTTCCTTTGGATTTGTGACTTAGGGTTTCAGTTGTAACCTGCACAATAAATTTATCCGGGGTATTCATCATCCAGGTGCCATCAAGTTTCTCCAGTTGCTTGTGTCCACGACTTCTCCAACAATATTCTTATCAGGTAACTGTCGGTCAAGATCTATACTTCATGAAAGCTTATAAATTTTCAAAACATTTATATGCTGTAACTAAAAAAAATTGTTCTTCTATGCAGGATTCCTCTTACGGAAAAATAGGGTTAGCTGAAAGCACAAATCACCCATTCCCGGCCGCGCAGCCCTGGTAAGCCCTGGTTGTACTAAGGGTTTTCTCCAGCATTGATGTGGTGGTTGGAAGATGAGAATACTTCGCTGCTTAGTTATGGATTCAGCCTGGGTTTTTACTTGTTAGGTTGTTCTTCATGTTGTTTTGTTTGTGTAAAAATTTTAAACCCTAAAGGGTATTATGGAAAGAAACCTTAAAGGCTGTAGCATCCATGACTTGTGATTTTCTTGAAAGTGCCTTACGGCCTTGGAGATGTAAAAACATTATGTTTTTTACACTCAGCTTAAGTTGTGATGATATTATTTCGATTACTGTCTAGTTCAATGAGACTGGTAAATAGATATAGGGTTATGGCAGTATTCGGTACCAATTTGGGTTACTATTTTGTTTTAAAATGTATAGTTTATTTTTTAGCAAGCTTAATCCTCAGCCTAATATTTATAAAAACCATTATACTTATTTTGTTTTGTTTCTATTCAAATTGTTGACAGTGTTATTTAATTTACAATTTCATTTAATATGAATGATTTATAGTGATTTACTATTTTGAATTTTATAACATGTTATTAGGAAAATTACTTACTCGGTTTTTCTCTTAGAATGGTTATTATCTTTAGTTACCTACAGTTCAGTGATGAGATGGATTTTACAGAAATGGTTTTAGTTCTGTTTTCTATTTTTACTTTTAGTAGAAAATTATTTACAACTGTTAAATTCTATATTATGATTTAAAAAGTGAAAGTCTGTTCTTAGGAATAAAACCTACCTCTTGTAAACCTTAAGTAAATTTCAAGGGTTGCAGTAAAACAACATCTGTATTTCGAAAACAGTATATAAATGTGACTTGGAATAAATTATTATATAACCTATGAAGTATCACCTAGGTAAGACCCTAAGTACTATCTTTATTGTTCCTATATTGATTTGCTTAACTTTATTTATTATGTTTATAATAATATTAGTACTAGTAATAGTTCTGTGAATAGTGTGACTACTAATGATTCATATATAATCTATTCTTTTCCTGTGATTAAATAGTACAGTTGCTTTCAGTAGATAGAGTAAGTACAACAAAATTTCTGTAAATAAACATAAGAGAAATCATTTGCATTTTTCATTCAGAGTTGATAAACAAATCATCACATCTACTTGATCAACCAACTGTACTAGAGTATTGCCTATACAAGGCATGGAAAAATACAGTGTGGTAATTTATTTCTATTCACTTTTCATTTAGAAATAACACTATTGTTTTAAATATAATCTAGTAATCACTAATATTATCCATAAACAGTGTTCTTTTCCTCATAAACTTTAATAAAATAATAACATGCATATCTTGAAAAACTAGTAATCATTTTCTAAAAACAGTAAATAAATTATAAATAAACCTGAAGAAATAAAAACCTGTCAAATGATGAGGTGACAACAGCTTAAGGAGGCTGTTCCTCCCAACCAACTTTTGGAGAAAGCTTATTCTGCACTTCCTCGGGACCCCCAAGCCTGTTTCTTGGTCCTCCTGGTAGAGTACTGGGTGAAGGATGTATCCTTAAGACACCTTCTATCACCTGACTGGTCAAATTACAGCAGTAAGAACTTCAGCCTAAATAGCTGCACAAGTTCAGTCCTCAGCAATTAACCCCTCAAACTCACTTCAATAAGTCCCCTCCATCGAATTTCTCATATGCACTTCATTCACACTAAATGATCACATTTCCAGAATGATCAGCCTCTGTTGTCTTCAATGGGAAGTTTTATAACAATGCCTAGGTCTTATGGGTCAGTTCTTTACTTAATGAGCCACCTGCTCCAATTCCACTTTCTTGGGGAATCATGACCACAAATATAGGGAAGTTGCCACCTGCAACAGTTAAAAGTAGTTTGAGGATGCTGCCACTTGTCAGTATACTCTCCACCCAGTCTCCTCCACCAAGTGACCAGTTAACACCCATTTAACAACTTCCCTAAGCTATTGTCTCATCATTTCTTTATTTATTAATAAAATATTCTGAAACACATTAATTATCCTTGACCCCACTTGGTCATCAATTACAAACTTAGCATAAAATATAACATAATGTTCCTCAATAACATTAAATTGTTTCGCAAATTGGGGCATGTGACAAAAATAATAAATAATAAAAAATAAAATTTTATTTACTAAAAAAATTATTTATTTTATTATATTATTTAATTTGTCAACCTTATTATTCTCAATTGTATCAATAATTTTTATTAACGAGTAGTTTTTAATTTTCTATATATACTCTAGTGTCCTCTTCTTTTCTATTGTGCCATAGCTTCAAATGATCCTGTTAATGGGTGGAGTGTCCACCCAAAACACGTCAATCAATTCTGAATTTCTACATAGTGCAAATCCATAAGCTTGCACACAATGACTGAACAATGTGGAAACATTCATGCACAAATGCATACGTAATGTTTGGAAACCCATAAATGTAAATGATGTATGTTATATTCACTAGAATATACAACCAATAACAATTGATTAGGAACAATAAGTCCCTCATAATGAATGTGTACAAAAGAAAATCCAGATCCGCCTAAATCAATCAAATTTCCAACTCCTCCTAATGTCACGAAAGTAAATATATCAAATATCGTACTCCTCCTAACGTCGTGAAAGTATGAAAGCTTGATTGTTATAATTTTGAATTGTTTAATGCAGTAGCGGTGTAATACCTCAAATATGACAAGCAACTATATGCCTTAATGATAGTTGTTAGAAAGTGGAAGCACTCTTTGATGGGAAAGGAGATCATTGTTACGGAGAAAATATCCCTGTGGCTTGGGGTAAACCACAACAAATGGAGTGACACCAAAAATCAACTCTAATATCAAATATGCGATGCAAATGTAAAATGATAACACCAAAGGATAGGTCCCATACCTCAACCAGACGTTTGAAGAAGACCATCGTTGATATTTCGATCCAATGCTTGCTACCTACAACTTATCCTCAATAACAAATGTATCCAAGCATATAACATGAATGTAAAATGTTAACATCTACTATAGTATACTCCATTGAACATGTATAAAGAAAATATACCCATGGAAATTAATATAAACATTTGCACAAGAATTTGGATGAGAAAAGAGTATTTCTTCTATTAATTCAAAAATAGAAGTACAAAGTGACAACCTCTGTTGGCAACTCATTGGAACCGAGAAACCAAGTTCCTCCACATAGGCCTCCCCCACTTCAATCCTCCATGCAAAAGCAAGATCACAAAGACAATGGAGAGCTTGGGAGGTTAACATAAATGGTTCAATCAACAAGGATAAAGGGATGCAAACTCAAGGAAATGGAAAGGGGGGGGGGGGGATTTTCTATGGTTTTCTTACTCTCAAAGTGTCTCCTCCTTCAATGCTTCACAATGGCTCAAAATATAGCCTTCAAATGGGAAATGGAGGGTCAAGTCAAAGCATTTTCCATCATATGGAATTTCAAGGATCATAACCACCATGACTTGGCATGGAAAATCTGAAATATTTTTAATTTTGATCACAAAACCCGATGTACGCGGGTGACAGTGGAGCAAGATGCGTATACGCAAGCTGTATAATGGGTGACCCGCATCTATCAACAAAATTGAGTTTTTTAGGGTTTCACTGGAGTATCAGGAATATACTAAGAAAGGGGGGTGTAATGATTCTGTAGAAGGACAAAGGTCTACCATCAAGGCATGATGCATAAGGTGTGGCAAATCATACTATAACAATCATCATCCACACCAATCACCTACCTTCACAACATTTACAAGCTTAAAGTAAGCTTATTTAAGGAATACATTGCAAATGGATGGGATTTATGTAGTATCATCATCTCATCATTGAATATAATAAATACAACACTAATAAGCTATAAGGCATGTTGTCAAAACCATGAATGCTTAATATTACATATTTGGTGCATGTTATGTACATGGAGCCTTTCATTCAAAATTCATACATATAGGGACATATAGAATACGGGGACTTCAAGGAGATATTTCAATAACTCCAATTCTAAGTATGTCATGAATAGGGAGGTGATAACAAGGTTGATCGGCATCTCCAAGATGGTTTTTTCTAGAATTTAATAAGTTGTGAGTGCTCAAGGGTGAGAGAGGACAACTCATACTAAAATATCATACCTCCAAAGTTGAAAGTTAGTTTAATGTTGGATAAAGAATACACAAATTGTAGTAAGTTGCATATGTCTTGGTCCAAAATCTAGGAATGGGTAACTAGGTTCATTCAAGGATGCATGTTGTATTGTACCAACAAACCTAGTAACTAAAAGCAAGGTTTGTGCAACCCCTTAATGGTACCTACTAGGACATGGAAGAGTATATCATAACCAATACCAAGACCAACATATGAAATTACTTTGGTCATAACCAAGACCAACCAATACCAACCATTAACAATCAAATGATAATATTGAACACCTTAGATCCTAAAAGACACTTTTAATGTCCATGTGCCATGCACCTGAACTCACAATCAACACAAAAATCTTGTACATGGAAATATTCTTTGGAACATAAGTGCAGTGTTTTTCAATCAACGAATGGGTTTTAGGTCCTTGTTTATTACACAAGGAGGAACACTAATGCCATATTTCCTAAGATATACTTCTAGGTCGCATGGCTCATGCATGTGTCCCAAACAGCCACACATGCATTATAGAGGGAATATCTTTCCTATGTGTGTAATATGTAAACAATTATGTGGTTTTATGCACCAAAGGTATGTCATAGACTTTAAGAATTCCTAGCCAAAAGTAGCTCATTGGTTAATACAAAAGAATCAAAATTAAACAGAGAACACAAAAGAGAAAAAGGTAGAAGGAATCAAAGGCATGTATGTTTAAGAGATTATCATAAACATATTTAGTCTAAAACAAACATCAAATGTATGTTTGTTAAGGGATGCTAGTTCCATGTTTCACCCGTGGACTGAGAATCGGTATTAAATATCAAACGGAAAAATTGTTTCTGTTAAGCCACACTCATTCCATGTTCAAACAATGTTACTTCCACATTCCTCTGACGTTACATCCACGTCAATTCCTCGTTCATTTCATATTTATCCCACGTTTAAAATATGTTCAATTCACGTTCAAACAATGATAATGGCATCCCTTCAGAGACATTCATGCTGTGTTGAGTCCATGTACAAGCAATATGTACTAAGAGTAGATAACATAACTCAAACGTTGAACCTATATACATTAATTGACGTTCATTCCACATATCTTGAGTGTTACTTCCATGGTTTTGTTGTTCAAATCACGTTCATGGCATGGATTAACGGATGTTCATGCTACGTTGAGTCGTGACGTGGGTTGAGTATTGATAGCATAACTCAAATGGTGAATGTTTATAGGTTTTTTTTTAAACTATGGGAATATTAATTTTTTAAGAGTATACTCAACAGTTTGCAAGCCAGATATACCAATAATTTGTGATTTAGTAGGAGGCGAAAAGTCTCAAAGCCTATTTGGATGAGCCTCTATCCTAGAGGTCGCCTACCCTTAGAACCTTGTCACAACAACGCAATGAAAAACCCTACCCCGCCGGTTTTGAACCTACGACCTCCAAAAATATAACACTTGTAACAAACATTTCTCCACCTCTCTTGAACGTTAATTCAAAAATTATGTTAATAATGACGTTGATTCAATTCCTCCAACATCGCATAAGTGACAAAAAGATAATGACGTGAATACAATGTTAAAAGATACTTTTATCCGATGCAAAAAACTATCAAACAAGCATCGAAGGATGCGTGAAATCTAGTAGTGTGTGCTGCCATCTAAGCTAAGCTAATCTAAAATTACAATATGAGAGTTGAAGATAACAAAAAGAATTGTAGATTCTTCTATACATATAATATATAATAATAATTATCCTATAATAAATAAATATTATTAATATAGTCATGAATACAATAAATAACATTTTATTTATATACATATAATATATAATAATAATTATCCTATAATAAATAAATATTATTAATATACAGTCATGAAATACAATAAATAACATTTTATTTATAAATAATGAAAGTACAACATAATATATAATAATGAACATTTGACATGTATTCAATACCATATTTTCATTTTGTTAATAGGAAAGAAATTATGTTAAATCATAAAAAATTGTAATATAAAAGTTGTAGATATCAATGTACCTTCTACTATGTATTCAATTTATTAAAAGATTAGCATATTTTTATTTTGTTAATATGAAATAAATTATGTAAAATCATAAAAAAATTATAATATAAAAGTTGTAGATATCAATGAAATCCTTTTAAATGTATAAATTAAGCATGCTTAAAATGGAATTTGGGATTAAAATTTATGGGTAAATTAAGAAAAAAATATAATTATGTCAAACTATGAATGTAGATATAAAATGCATATTACAAAGAATCAGTGTGGAATCTAAAAAAAATTATAACTACAAAGTTGTAAATATTTGCAATACCTTTCGTCTAATAGAGAGAGTGCTCAAATCTAAGATACAGACCAAAATTTACATCAAAAATAGTAAAAGATTCACTTTTTCTATTAAATATAATAAATTTTGGTCTTGTTAATTTCTTATCAACAATATATAGAGGTGGAAGGAGACGGGGTCCTAATAGGCCCCAGTGGACCCACAAAATTAACTTATTCTTGGGAGTCAGAATAACCACCAATAACTAGGTTGAAACACATATCTTATACATAGGAACGAAGATCTTAAAATCTCGTCGAACTGATAAGGTAAATATCTTTGGAAATTCACTTCTTATGGTCAAAAAGATTCAAAATATGCACAAAGAGGAAAAAACCATGTAAAGTATACTCATACATCGAATCAAATGGAACCTTAAAGAAATGGTGAAGGTGGATTTCTATCATGTTAAAATAATCAATAATTATATGGTTGATCGTTAGGCTAATGCAAGAGTTTATCTAGGAAAGAAGGTCCTTGTCCAAAATGAGACCCCTTAACACCATTGGATCCCCTAAGGATGTTATGAATACTATAAGCATTACGAATTATAAAATATCCCTCACCAAGCATCTAGCAGTCAAAGATAAGTGAAACAATTGTAAACACCTTATCCATCGTAGTTGTTAGCACAGTTTTGATGTACAATAGCTAAGGCTTAAGGTGAGATCAAGAGCTTATGTATTTTGAATTCTGGAAATATGACCACGGAGCTGAGAACTCGAGTGCTCGAGGGGAGACTAAAATACTCATTTTTCCCCATAGAACCACATTCTAGAGGCGGAAGTTGACTAAGGTAAAGTATAAAGCGTGTGTGGTACTTTATGAAAAAGATCGACGGCAGGCAGGGAATCCACCAGAGGAAGTTGCACGATGGACAAGAGGGTAGGATATCGGATAAATGACCGTTGAAGGGAATTAAATATTAAATTTGATCAATGGCGCACGATGAGAGGGGAAAGAGATCGACGGTGGAGGTTGGTTTTGCGCCCCAAACATGCACAAGAGAACAACAGTAGCGGGATAGCGTAATTTTTATCACCTTCCACGTGTTGGGTAGAGGACCATTCTGCTGGATGAAAGGAGGTAGGCAGAAACCACCTCTGGCGATCCTGAAACCACTTATGGGGAATATTATAAAAGCAAAAACTCACATGTATGCATGTTATTTTTCTTTTGCGCATAAGGAAGAACGTGCATGAACCTGTGGAAGTTGAGTCATATACGTTTTTTCCCAGATGTCGTTTTCCAGGTAAGCCATGTAGATAACCCACCAAGTTATTTTAAAAATGGAAGGGCAAGGTGAATTTGAGACAAAGGTCCATGCATTCAGCAAACTGGAGGAAATATTTGAGGACAGGGATGGGGACATTTTTGACACAGTTCTCTCCTTTGGTCTGGTGCATCAACTTAAGAATAGATTAAAAATGTTAGAGGAACATGGAAGTGACCTGCACCGTGTCCAAAAGTCTTATTTCTAGTATTTTTGTCCAGGAAAACCCTTAATTTCCCAGACTTCATAGCCTGGTGTGCATTTAACTACTCCTAGTCTGAACATGTCATAATGGACTCAAATAGGTCCAAAAACCTTTGCCCCATCAATTCCCTAGTCATCAGAGACTTGCTGGAAGTACCCCAATCATTCACCCAAAATATTGAATATTTCGCTAAAGAAGATTTGATTGAGCAATTCAGACATGCCGCAGTTGAAGAAAAACAAATATTTTATTCCAAAAGTATCAAGCCTGATATATCTATGGAAACTAAACATTTTCCCTTTGATATTAACATGTTCAGTGAAGAATCTTAGTGGGTCATATCCATGTTGAGTCATTTTCTAGAGTTGGATCATTGATAAGTTTGTCCCAGAGGTCTTATTGAGTCTGTTGTTGAGGTTAAGTATGCATCAGTTTGAGTCTCGGTCTAGTAAGTCATATTGCCTTAAATTTGATGAATTCCTAGTAAGTCAGAGTTTATGGTTTCATTCATGAACCATACATTTTGCCTTCATTTTTGACACCTGAGATAAATTCTTTGGAATTTATTAGGAAGAAACTTATTGTATAAAATGAGCATTTCTTGAGCTTTAGAAAGGCCTCTGAGATTAAATTTCCTCTAAAGGTAGGTCCCTTTATTATAAAAAATAAAATTGCTCTTCCAGTAGTTGAAGGCTTGCTATAGGATATGAATTTCATGAAATCCACCAAAATCAACTATGATCCACATCACATCATATCACAGAGGAGGCAGTTGAACAAGAAAAAAACATTTGATCATCAAGAGATAGAGGGGTTGGATAAAAGAGATAACTTACTGGAATACCTATCATATGTGGAGAATTCATAGAGATTACAGACAAACCCATCATCCAAAATTAAAACAACAGCAATGACTATACCAACTCCTAGCAAAATTGAAATTGTTGGCAAGACAAGTTTTTCAAAAGTCGTAGAAGTTAAAGATGAAGATTTAGAAGTGGCTAAAATGCTAAAGATAGATTCAAAAAAAGGAATGGCTAAAGTGGGAAGCAAGAAGATGAAAGAAAAATTCTAGGGCCCGTCTTTTCAGATTCAGGAATACAACTTTGCAGAAGTACAAGAGAGTGGGGCCAGTGATAAATACAAGTCCATAAGCGACTTATATGCTAGACATGGACAGGATAAAACATTTTCTTCATAAATACTTTTAATCTTTATCCTGAAGTAAGGGACATTTCAGCCAAAGAGATTTCATTAGTCACTGTGAAGGACCATGTGAAAAACACATTGAATTTGGCAGTAGCAACCCATGATAGAGTTTCAGAAATGAGACTCAATTTGCAGAAAATACCAGTACCTAATAAGATCCACTTGCATAAGCAAACTGGGGAAGTAATATATATTGATTTGATGAAAGAAACATTAAAGGTTTCAAAGTTACAATCTATAGTTTCAAGGTTGGAGAGTCAGTTGAAGCAGGAAGAAGTGGAGAATGAAACCTATCAAAAACAAATCAAGAAACTTCAGTGTGATCTACTGGTCATGGATAGTGATCTTGATAGAGGACAAGCTAAAAAGAAATTTTAGCTGAGAAAGAGAACAATGTCCAGGTATTAAATAAAAAGATCAAGATTCCAGCCACTCAGTTGATCCAAGCTTCTAAGTTGATAGTATTAGAGAAGGAAAAAGATTTTTTGTCCTAAGAACTAAATGACAGTAAAGCTAAATTATTAAAACTTGTTGATGAACAAGGTCAATGGGATAAGGAAAGGTATTTCCTTATTGCTAAAATTGATTTTTTAAATGAAAATCAGTTAATTCTATAAAAGGGAAGAGAGGAGGAAAGAAATAAATAGGTAGAAATAGGTCAGCCAAGTTCAGAGGAAAACACTGAAGCCATTGTTCAAGCTATGTGGAAAGTCATCTTGAGGGATGAAGAAATCAAGAGTTTGAAAATAGAAAACCAAAGACTGGATGAAATAATAAGGAAAAATGAAGAAGAAAAAAGGCTTTTTGAGAATAAGAGCAAGGAATTTCTTGATAAGAATGAGAAGTTAGCAGAGAAAATTTCAAGACAGCTACCAGTACAAGGTGCAAGGCATCTCATTTTGGATATGATTATTACAGAAGCAAAAAAATGAGACCTTATTTGAATTATATCAAATATAAAGAGATGGTAATCAATGTGGAAAGACAAAGTTGCACAGTTGTAAAAGAAACACTAGATAGCAAACCAGCAAATATATCTCAAAACACTATAAATTTTCTTAATACTTTGTCTGAAGAAGAGTTAAAAACAATGGGTATTAAGGAGAATATTGCATTCATAACTTGGGTGACAAATGTAATTGGGAAACATCATCACATTGAAAGTGCCCAAGCAAAGGCAGATCGAATATTACAACAAGTGAAGTATTTCAAAGGCTTGTTTATAGAATTGTTTCACAAAGGTCTACACTCTTTTTGGGATGAGGATGGAAATTTTATATCTCAATCTGAATATCTGGATTTGTTGGTTAAATATAGATTGAAAGACATAAATTTTGAATATATGACTCAATATTTGTCAGGAAAGGTTATAGTTGATAAACTAGTTGTGGACTTTGAAATAGTGGACTCGTTCAGGATGATTGGTGCCAAGTGGCCACTTATTTATTATGTGGATCATGTAGAGCTAAGGGTACTAGCTAAAGAAATGGTGAATCTTGAAGTGCCATTTGGAGACCAATTGAAGACTATTTAGAAATTTGGAAAAATGAAATATAGATTACATCAATGAATATTTTCATTTCAAGGTTTGAAGTTGAAGACATACCAAGATCCACTTCAAACTAGAATTAAAGTTTTCAAGTATTTAGGAAGATTTAATTTGTTAAAGTTATCTCACAGATGTAATAAAGAGGTTACAAGAAGCCTATTTTTAGAATGTAGGTAGCTAGGTATCAACTCCATGAGCACTTTTTATGTATAAAAGCAGGTTTTGTAATGTAATCAAGGATGGAACCTGTGAGAGAAAAACTCATTTTGCAACTGAGCATTCAAGATAATAAAATTTGCAAATCCAAGCAAGAAGTGTTTTGTATCAAAGATTCTTATGTTATCGTTTTACAGTCTGTAATTGATTTTTCTCATGTGAATGTATTTCCTGTAATCATTTTCCATTGTGTTGTATTTAATGCTTGAATAATTTTAAGGTGAATCACAATTCATAATATTATGTTTTGGTTCATTGATTTCAAGTATTCACAAAGAACCCTCTAAAGTTAATATTGGATTCATATTTTGATGCCCATATTAATGGAATGTTGATTTTTGTTCCTTACCACCAAACAATCAAGAAATTGACTGTAAAAGAGTAACTATCCTTCCTCTGTGAATAAATCTTACTGCAAACCATTGTCATTTATAATAACTCGTAATTTTGACTCCATGCCCAGTGATACCCTCGTGTTTAAACCATAATTAAAACTTGTTTCTTTAATAATATATCTAGACATTGTATTTTTTGTCGATAGATCCCTCTCTAGTACGAAAGAAGCTAGCTTTCCTCCTAAACATTAGTTTGTAAGGTTACTTTGGAACAATCCTTACACAAATAAACAAAAAATTATGAGTGATAACAGTAGCCTTGAAGTTCGTGTTGAAATAAAGTCACTCAAAGGAAGCATAACATCCTAACGTGTCTCAAGCTCCCTTATTATTGTTATATTGTTTTCCAAGAATTATCGTTTATGGAATTTGTATGCAAAATATGGCACATAGGTGGGACATATGGTTTCTTGAAGTTTTTGTTGTAATTTTCTTTGGTGAGGCATGCCCAATAGATAGATTGTTAATATTTCAATGGTTATACAAGATATAATAACATTTAGCATCATAACATAATAACCATATACAAAAGGATAACTGAAAGAAATACAAGCACAGCCACACAAAAGAACACAAATATTTATCCTGGAAAACCCCCATGGGGAAGAAAATGCAGCAAAAAATCCTCGATACAAACTTCAACCAAGTACAGTGTAAGACCCAAAGAATAAGTCTCATGAGACCCCAAGAATAATCCTGGACTACTTCCTCTCTCCCAGATGGACTGCTCCTCTCTCTAGCGCAACGGCTTGAGTTTTATGCTTGTACAAATGAGGGAGGCACCTCTCCTATTTATATTGATCAGCTGAGAGGCCTAATATCCCAAATGGTATGACTTCTCCTTGTTTTTAGGTCTAAATTGACTTGGGATACTCAAAAATACATTTTAATAATACTTTTTTGGGTACTACTGACCTGACTTACAATGAAGGTATTACCTCAAGAATTTACATGAATAATTACATCAATGAAATCCTTAATCGGAGGAACAACATATCTGAAAGGGGTAATAACAATAATAATACAAAATAGAATAACTTCTGCAGTTTCATTTCTTTAACACTCCCTGTTAACAAGGAAGGTATTCTACAACAACACATTTGTACAACTAACTGGTGAATCTATATGTCATAGGAAGTTTTCACAATTACATCATCATCCATGGAACATCATCACCACGAATAACTCTATCATCTAGTATTTCGTTGAGCATCAGCATCATCTCGAACATCATCTCTGGCATCATCTAGAGCATCGTCTCTTCGAGCATCGGCATCATCTCGAGCATCATCTCTTGTATCATATTGAGCCTCATCATAACTGGTACCAAATGCACAAGCTCATATACAATTAAATGCAAGACCACCCTCCAAAAGAGAGTACTATGGTCCACAATACCATCCTCAGTCTGTAAGTGCTAGGACCACTCTCATCAAGAGAGTGTTCTTGTCCGCAGGACCATCCTCAAATAGGATATTTTCATCTACAACTGAATGCACATATCATCCACAACTAAACGCAATACCACTCAGGCATGAGAGTACTATCATTTATAGGACCATCCTCAGTCGGTAAGTGCTAGTACCACTCTCAACAAGAGAGTTATTATCCACATGACCATCCTCAGAGAGGATACAATTTTATGCAACTGAATGCAGATCTCATCTGCAACTAAATGAAGGACCACTCAACATATGAGAGTACTATCGTCCATAAGACCATCCCTGGCCTGTAAGTGCTAGGACCAATCTCAACAAGAGAGTGTTCTTATCCATAGGACCATCCTACAAGTGAATGTAGGATCACTCTCCAGAATAGAGTATTATCTTCTATAGGACCATCCTCAACTGGTAAGAGATAGCACCACTCTCAATAAGAGAGTGTTCTTGTCTGCAAGACCATCCTACAAGTGAATGCAGTATCACTCTCTAGAAGAGAGTACTATCGTCTGTAGTACCATCCTCAGCCGGTAAGAGCTAGTGCCACTCTTAACAAGAGAGTGTTCTTGTCCACAAAACCATCCTACAAGTGAATGTAGGATCACTCTCCAGAAGAGAGTACTATCATCTGCAGGACCATCCTCAGTTGGTAAGGGATAGGACCACTCTCAACAAGAAAGTGTTCTTGTCCGCAAGACCATCCTCAAGGAGGATACTATCATCTGCAACTGAATGAAAATATCGTCTACAAATGAATGTCATACCACTCTCCATATGAGAGTACTATCATCCACACGGCCATATCTCATTGGGATTTTCCTATATGAATATATGAACAACCTTCATGGGATCTTCCTTTCGATCATTCCACCAATCATGTTGGGATATACCATTAGTGATACGAACAGTCATACTAGGATCCACCATCGGTGATGTCACCAATCATATTGGGATCTACCCAGGAATATATGACTAGGCTCTCTATATAGTGACTAGACCACTGGGGCTCATCATTATTTTCTTGTACATCCATAATATTGGAAATATCGACTCACCTTCTCTGTACTGGAATACCATTACCATTTGATTCTCTTATAATCACTCCCTCTTTTCAAGGAGGTCCTTTAGGAATACACCAAGCTTGTCTTGAAAGTGTTCAAACTTTACACAAGATGGAGGCATAGTCAGCTCATCAGCAGCTTGTTCATCAGTAAGAATATATCGGAGCTTCATCGCTCCTCTCTACACCATATCCCAGACTTTATGAAACATTGGGTTCTCTATTAGCTTGATGCAACTTTGGTTGTAAAAATAAATATTAGTTTCATCCATCTCGGTAACAAACAATATTTTCAATGGTTTGCAAAGTCGTGTTGCTTTACTACAGGTGAATATGTTGAAACATACTCATCCTTTCCTATACTGAAAGAAACACTATATTGCTTTCTTCTAAGCCATGATATCAGAACTGATCCTAAACTGAAACAACATCTTGAAGTTCTCTTTCTATATTCAGCACTTCCTCTTTGAATCTACAATGAGTTCATCTTTTCAGGTCATCAACATATCCCATTCTTTCACATTCAACCTTAAGGTAAAGGTTGGAACCCACTTTACTCTTGATAAATCCTTAGTCCATCAGGAATTTTTCCATCCTATTGTACCATGTCGAACTCGGATATCTTCTACAGTCACTCCCTCTAAAGCAGAGCATCATCCTCCCTCTGCATTTGTACTCTATGTATCAAAACATTATGTACTGGAGTGACAAGTAGCATCCTCTGCTACTGATCTTCTATGTATCCATATCAGGTCACTGGATACAAAGATCCTTTATCTTTAACTTTGTTGAAAGTATCCTCTTGCACCCATCTGTGAGCTTGTCGTCCTCTATAGGTTTCCATCTTCAACCTTCTAGCAAAGGTTGAGATATTCATCACTCTAGGTGATCTTCAATCTCCTCATGTGCTTGTCCATGGGTGTCTTCTAAGCTCGTACAAAGCCTTCTATGCATATGTAATTCTCTACTCGACATACACTTCTAATTCATTAAAGAAGTGTGTTTGGTCAATGGATTGTGTCATTCCATAGTCTACTCCCTCTTTCTGAGAGAAACCACGAACCTTGCTTTGTATCCCTTGATGTTGTCATTTGTTGCATACTTGACCTTGTAGATCCACATGGAAGACACTACGAACTTCCCTTTAGGTCTCAAAACCACATCCTAGACATCATTCCTCGTGATCAACTGGTACTCTTTGATCATAGCTTCTTCCATTTCTCCTTGGCTACTTCTTCATAGCTGGAAGGGTTTGCATCAATGATGTCACTCAACTGTGCCACATAACTAGAGTGTATCTGAGGACTCTTAATTTAGTTGGAAGTCATGTCATAATTTTCTTCATCTTGAATTATCTATGGTGCCCAAGGTGTTATTCATCTCTTTAGTTGTATCTACTACTCTCTTTAGGTCATATCATGATTCTTATATTCTTATGAAGCTCTTTCTTCTGCCACGGTGTTTCTGATCCTGGACCTTCAGGTTCATCTTCATGTATATTTATTGGATTGTATCTTCTAACTAAATTGTCGTCACTTGTTCTTCGAAACAAGTCTCATCCTTATTTTCTTGTAGGTGATTGTACATGATATTTCCTACAAGTCAAATACATCAATAGTATGGTTAGAAACATTTCATAAGACATATTCATTTATGACAAAATCTTATGCATAAATATATAATCATGCAACTATTTTATCCAAATACAACATTCATCCATATCCTGTATAAACACTAAATCTTTGTATATGCCTTCCATATCTACCACAACACTATTTAGATTGTGCACTAATCCCAATATGTTATCAAAAAGGTTTCATTCTAGAGAAATAGCAATGGAATGACGTATAGCGCCATATCCTACTTACTCGTCACATGCATATTAGTAGTATACAGTTTATTAATGTAGACATTCTATAATGCATAATACATTTCCTTGAACATAGATATCTACACAACTAAACAATGTTATTTAATCAAATATATATATATAGTAAATGACAACTCAAATACTTATCTTAATTTGTTTGGTGCGTGGACGCCTTCTTGATCCTTATGTCCTTGTAAGAATAACTAAATGTCACGTCCCCGTCCCTCAACCAGCGAAGAGGACGCAACGAACATCAAACACAGCCGGGAAAACAGCCCATGAACATAATCAAAGGAAATCAATACTAGAATTAAGCATACACGGATGCATTATTCTTCAATCATACAGCGGAAGCACACATATTCATAAACCAGCATTTAACATCATTATAAATTGCAGAGATGGAGTAAACAGCAGCACTTATCTTTTGATGGAGAATTCACCCACAACCAGCTACGTCGCTGCAACGTTCCACCCAACCATAGGCCATCTTGCTCGTCAATCTCTCAGCAACGCTGCCACCCCCGAGCTGGGCATGATTCCTCCGGAGTAAGGGGACAATTGCAGGCTTATACATAGCCAAGGGGACACATAACAGCCAAACCAACACTGCTGGGTTTAACAGGCTTTCCACAGACAAGCCAAGCCAGCACAGTCCAAGGTTCAACCACTGCATACCAACAGCCAAACAATCCCTTCACAGCTCTGTGAAGAAGTCATAAACAACAGGGGACATCCCCAAACCATGGAGGAGCACAGCTCAAGTCCAAGGGACAACCCAGAGCGGGTTTTGGCCCTAACGTGGCCAAAACAGCTCAACCACAACATCCCAGACCAGGGAAACAACAACAATAGCCCAATTTCAAAGTAAAACAATGGCAACTATGCACAGTCCCAAAACACAGAAACTCAGCCCACGAATTGGAAACCCACAGTGGCTCAAAACGAAATTGAACACCACAGCCAACAAAACACAGGGGAAACAGCAGCCCCAAAACATGACAGTGAGAACGGCTCTCACAACATGGGAAAATGACCCAAACACCCTATGCGTGAGGAAGAACTTACACCCAACAGCAAAATGCACGGGAAATACATACCCAATTTCTCTACGGGAGGATGAACAGACCTCTGCGTGAGGATGAACAGACCACAGTAGGAAAATGGCTCACTACGAATTGGGAACTACGGCCAACCAAAAACGTGGAGAAGACAAAAACAGGAAGCAATCCCTCTTCGTGAGAATGCACAGCAATGGAGAGGACGCGAATTTGCAGTCAGCGGGTGCTCAGCCACTCGTGGAGAGGAACAAAATGCCCACGTGAGACCAAATTCGTCCAAAACCTGTGCGTGAGGAACCAACAGACCCAAAATCGTGGTGAGTGAGTGAACAGACCAGGGAGGAGTGCGTGAGGGTGAATAATGGCAAACGTGGGTGGAGTGAGCAAGTGGGTAAGGCTGACAGTCCTACCACCCCACTCCCAAAGGCATTAACTGCCTCAACCACCAGCAGCCATTACTCCTCAACTACCCAATCAAAACATTAAAGAGGTTGGAAGGGGTTGGATGAGACAAAGGTGACAAACAAACAAAGGTGGCAAAACATGGGTTTTTCCCCCATAACCAAGGTTTGACATCTCCCACCCCTTATCCTTTGGAACCATGCCCTTTTCATTCAACGTTGCACTGTCGTAGCTGGTTGTGGTTTATTTTAATTGATGTGCGGGTTTACATGATGTCAAAATATAAGGTGCCGGATAGCACGACAAACCATCGGCAAATATCCCCATTGCCGAACATACACAAGGAAATCGATGGTGGGGCTTTTTCCTTGAGCTCCTCACCATGATTAATTACAATATATACATCATGCAAACGGGGTCAAAACCGGGGATGTGACACTAAATTTTTCTACTTCCTCATCTAATTCTGGGAAATTTGTGTACTCGTTCTAATTGTCACTAACTTGATTCCTTCTTATCCAAATACTGAGATGGATAAGAGTATGATATTTTTCTTCACCAATAGAATTCATGTTCCTCGTCACTTGAGGAATCTTCCTTTTTCTTCTCTGAATATTTTATTAGTCGGTTCATCATCTTCAGTGGTGTGAGCATGATGTATTTTCGTGTTTGACTTCTTGCTGAAGGAGCCTCTATTTTTTGTACAATCTCTAGAGTAGTGTCCCTTATCATCACAAGTGTAGTATCAAATGTTTGAAGGATTCCTTTTGTCTTATGTTGTGATGATGTTCCTCCTTCTTTCTATGATTTCTTTTGGAGTAAACTATAAGAGCTTGATCTTTAGTTGCTCCCATATTCTCCTCTCTTGTTATGAGTCAAGCTTCCTTTTGGTTGCATTCTTCCCATATTCTTGTTGAAAGAGATCAGCTTTGTTCTTACACATATTCCTTGAATGAATGAATCCCATGATCTTGAGAGGCCATTCAAAGGTTGTAATCTTCGCTTCCGCTTATTCGACATTGTCTTCAATGACATTTAGTTGCTTCTTGATCTAAGAGATATTTGAGAAGTAAGATTGAATGATTTCTCACATTTGAATCTTCACATCCTTGAGTTTAGTTCTCAAGGTCATCTTCATGTTGATATTATTTCCTTCATATAATATGTTCATTGCATCGAACATATCCTTGGGAGTCTTCAAGGATGGTACATGTGAGACCCAATGGAGACAAAAATAGTCTTCTTGGCTTTAATTAAGTCCTTTTTGTGCTTTTCCTTCACCTCCCTCTGGATCTGCAGCTTCTTAATTCTCATATTTCTCTAGGTCATGCTTCTTTAGGTATGAGAAGCACTCTATATTTCCATATTCGAGAGTTCTTGACTCCTTGAATATTTCTCTCAAGCTTGGTATTGTCTGTCATCATGATAACAATGAGAATCTCAAATGGAAATAGAGAGGATAGAACTTACCAATAATATTGCTTCAACTTGATTCTTGCTTGAAAGCTCTTCTGGAATACTACTTCTAGCAGATCTAGGGTTTGACAGAAAAACCCTAATTTTTTAACTTAGGTTTCTTTCAGATATGATTGGATAGAAATATGTGCCCCTCAAGGTGAGCTGAGCAGCATACTCATTTTCTCACGACTATGGATAGAACTGCAAAATATCGCATGCCCTAGTTTTCCCTGGCAGTAGTGTTAGGTCAAAAAATTGAAAAATCCACAGAATGATCAAATTATTTTGTATACATATGCACCCTCCTAAGTCGAGTTTTATAGTCCTCCTTTTTCAACTAATCGGTGGAGGGAAGTTCCCGGAAGAGGAAGCCCTAGTTTTATTCAATTTCTTCTACATAATTGCCTGATATTTTTTCTGCTATATATCCTAAAATCCTGCTCCTATGGCTTTGAAACTTCATTCTAAGGTATCCTTGTCTATCTAATTTCCAACCCCATAGGTTAAAGAAGAATTGGCTTCTCCAAGTGGGACTTGTACAAGATTTTCCAAGATGACTTGTTTGAGGATTGTTCAGCATAGAGAACTTGTACGGACTTCCACGTGTCATTTTTTCACCTACGTGGTATGAAACTATGAACACAAAAAATAAAATTCGTTCCCTATCTGTATCATCTTGCAAAATTTGATTTGGACCTTCCTCGATCGAGATACAGCAATTATCCCTAGGTGTCTTGTTTGACACTGTATGTTAGAGGAGTTTGGAACCCTGATTTGGAGGAATCATATCTCCTAAAGTATAGTGAATATGTGTCTTAAAATTCTCACACAAGGTACAATAAGATTTTATATTCAGGGTTTCAATTTTCAGCTCCTGATCCTTCTTCAATTGCAAGTTATAGTGAAATTCCCACGATGACTAGATTTTTCCTTCTAGCATTGTCAAGCATGAAACCCTAATCTCCAGTAGCTGCAACTATAGTAGTGTCTCGGCGTCACAAAGACTTCTTTCAGGGTGGCTCTTATACCATGTTAATATTTCAATGGCTATACAAGATATAATAACATTTAGCATCATAAAATCATAACCATATACAAAAGGATCGTTGAAAGAAAGACAAGCACAACCACACAAAAGAACACAGAGATTTATCCTAGGAATCCCTCATGGGGAATAAAACCCAGAAAAACTTCCTCGATATAGACTTCAACCAAGTACAGTGTAAGACCCAAAGAATAAGACTCATGATACCCCAATAATAATCTTGTGTTTCTTCCTCTCTCCCAGATGGACTGCTCCTTCTCTCTCTAGTCCAACTGCTTGAGTTTTCTGCTTTTACAAATTAGGGAGGCGCCTCTCCTATTTATATTTATAACCTGAGAGGCCTAATAACTTAATTGGGTCAATTTATCCTTACTTCCAGGGCCGAATTTCCTTGGGATACTCAAAAATACATTTTAATTGTACTTTTGTGGGTACTACTGACCCGACTTATAACGGAGGTTTTACCTCAAGACTTTCCATGACTAATTACATCAATGACATCCATAATTGGAGGAACAACATCTCCGGAAGGGGTAATAACAATAATAATACAAAATAGAATATCTTCTTCAATTACATTTATTTAACATAGATTAGGAGTTTGATGGTCTGGATCTTATGTGCTCAGTCTCTCTTGGATAGTGCTCCAAGTCAATATTTTCCTTATGTTATTTTTTCTCCATATTAACTGTGTTGTAGAGTTGATTTCTTTGGAGAATTTGAGGGCCTCTCTATGGGAAAAATTTTAAATGAGGAAAAATTGAAAATCGATATGAAGAAGTGCACTTTCTGGCAAGAAGAGTTATTTTGCTTGAATTTTGTGGTTTCCAAGGAAGGTTTGAAAATGGATCTTGAAAAGATAAAATACATGGTGGATTGGGTCATGCCTATATATACATTAAACGTACAAAGTTTCCATGGCTTGGTGATATTTTATCAAAAATATATCAGAAACTTTAGTAGGATTTTTGTGTCACTCACAGATTGTAAGAAGAAGGGAGCTTTCCAGTGGACAACAACAGCAATGAATTATTTTGAGACCTTGAAGAATAAAGTGACTAAACAATAGTGTTGGAGCTTCTATATTTTAGCAAAGTGTTCCAAGTGGATTATGATACAAATGGTTCAACAATTGGAGTAGTATTGAGTCAAGAAGGTAAAACAATAGCATTATTTAGCAAGAAGTTAAATGATGCTAAGAAACAGTATTTTGTTTATGATCAGGCATTCTATGGTATTGTTCAAGACATGAAGAAATTGAGACATTATGTGCTACCGAAATAATTTGTGTTTTTCATTGATCATAAGGAACTGTAGTACATAAATAGTCGAGGTAATTTGAATCATAAGCAATTGAAATGGGTGGATATTTTGCAGAGTTGCGCATTTGTTATGAAACGTATGTCGGGAAATTCTAATAAGGTTGCAAAAGTATTAAACCAGAGAGTGATATTGTTGAATATCATGTCAACTATGACTATTAGTTTGAATAGTATGAGAGAGGTATATGAAAAGGATACGTTTTTCTCTTAAATATGACACATCTTCAATTTGGTAGTTTCTTATTAAGAATATATAGGGGTGGCAGGAGTAGAGGAGTCCTCATAGGCCCCAATGGGCACATAATTAAATTATTCATGGGGACTGTGAACAACCACTGACAACCAGGATGAATCCTATGCCCTATACTTAGGAATAGATGTCTTAAAATATCATCAAATTGACAAGGTAAATATATTTGGTGATTCACTTATAGTGGTCAAAAGATTCAGAATACGCACATACAAGAAAGAACTATGCATTAAATCATACTCATAGATCGAATCAAATGGAATTTTAAAGGAATGGTGAAATGTGGATGGTTATCATGTTAAAAGAATAAAAAAATATATGGATGATTGTCGAGATAATGCAAGAATTTATCTAGAAAAGGGGGCTATGGTCCAAATTGGGGACCCCATAAATGCCATTGGATCTTCTAAGTATGTAATAAATATTTTCAACATTAGGATTTATCAAATATACCCCACCAATCATATAGTAGTTAATGATCAATGGGATGGTTGTAGACATCTTATGCATCACAGCACTAAATGATTCAAATTTATGTGAGAATGAAATGAAAGAGCATATATAGAACCACATAAACAGATATATTACAAGAAACACAGTGATACAGTAAAATTGGATTCTATTAAATGAATGAAACATAACTAACTCAAATAAAAGTAGTTATAATAGTTGTAGCTATATCACTGAGAAGAGATGTGGCAGATATGCTCATTCATGACAAGTTGATTACAAAAGGAGGTTGAAGGGTATTTTTTATCATAATCATGAGGAGAAAAACCCTAATCATCCAAAAACCTAACCCTAGGAGATGAACTGTAAAAAGGTTTGTGAGCCCCGAGGTGGTTAGTTGAGCTGTCAATTTATTGGTGGCATAACGTTTGTGTGTGATATTCGTTTAGGGAGTTTAGTAGTTCATTGGAAAGGTCTAGGTGAGAAGAACACATTTTGGACATCTAGACCTGCCTTTGGATATGTCTATACCATTGCATCTCCAAAAACATTATTTAGGGATTAAAACGTCCCAAAAAAAATTAAACACGAAAATTCGTAAAAACTGCCAAACTAAAAAAAATGTCTTGAGCTCGTGCAATAGGTGGGTGGACATCGATGTCCATCTAGGGTAGTCCTTCGAACTAAAAAAATATCAAACTAGAAAACTAGTATGATCCAGTGGAATAGGTAGGTGTACATTGATATCCATCTAGATCATCCCTCATCCTTAAGAAACAATGGTCCACATTGTGTCAAGTCTCTCATCATATGGTGAACAGTATCCTAAGTTAAGCTCCTAGTGAGGCATTTGTTGAGGTGAAAATGTTTCATTTCTTTGATGGCATGATAGGTTTGTGATTGTTGTTGATGGGTGTGTTGGACCTGTTCAACAATTTTGGTTTCCTTATTATCCATGGTCTAAATTGGTGTGGATGATTGTTAAGAACTCGTGTCAACCCTCCTCTTTATTTTGTTAGTATATTTTATCGGATGCATATGATTTGTAAATTGTCCCATCAGTATGTTGTATTATCCCACATTCATGGGGAATAAGTAATAGTTGTTAAGTTGTCTAGTTATTATGTTGCATTATCCCACATTCATGGGGGGTAATAGTTGTTTAGATTAGACTTAGTATATAAGTATGAGTTGAGTCTAATGAAAGCATCGAAGAGTTATTTTGTATTGAGCTTGCTCAAAGGAGGTTGCCCCCTCGAAGTGGCCCGTGATCAATAAAATCTCTTTTGTGCTCCAATATTTATGTTATATCGTGCATTTTGATTGTTCATTGCAGGAGGTTCTCCACATCTGGTATCAGAGCACTTTCCTTGGCACAAGTGGGAAAAAATTTTTGAAAAAAAAAGTGGGGCGAAATTGGGCGGCGACTTTCACATCCATTTTTGAAACTTTTTGTGCATATTCAAGAAAAATAAGTTGCATATTTGAATTTATCTTTCAAAAATACGTAGTTGCAAAAAAAAACATCTCATTTGAAGTTCTAAAAGTGGAGATATCGCGGATTTAAAATCAACAATTTTTCAGAATTTCGGTGACGGCCACGGAAATTGTAGATTGAAAATATTTTGACTGGGTGCCCAGATTTCTATTTCAATTTTATGGGTAGAAGCAGAGTGGTTGTTCTAGTTCCAAAAACAGACTATAATAGCGATTCTGAGCAATATAGATGAGGTTATGCTCATTTTAAAAGTTTTCATCTCAAAACCCTAGCTCTAATTACAGGTTTTTGAGCATTGGATGGAATTTCTGCCACATTTTATCTGGAACTGTGATTATTGCAGTATTTCTTCTTCTTGTAGTGGTATTTTTCATTAATATCAAGGAATAAACCTTATCTGCTTAACTGTGGGAAGTACTTGGGCATAGCCCTGAAACTCATTGTGAGGAGTACCATAGGAACCCCGAAGTAGCTGGCCATTGAGAGGACCTACCAAGCGAAAAGGGAAATGACCCCCACCAGATTAACTAAATTCCCATCCGTGAGAAAAACCAAAGAGCTGTCGTTTTTGGCCCAGCGGTTAGCAGTTTTACCTGCGCCGTGAAGTGAGGGGTACTGCCCCAATACTCAAGCCTGAGACAGCCTTAGTGGCCGAGTGGATACCTTTGAACCATTAGGAAGCCGAATATACCTGGGGTCCATATCTATTTACAATTGATAACATGCAAAATTCTAGACTTGTCATAGATCATTTACTCCAATTCAAGTTGATAAAGCACGGTGTTCTAGCACCACCACAGATCATTTCTTCAGGTAAAAAAAAATTCTGTTTTCAGCCATATATTCCTTGATTTAGCTCCATTTCCCTTGAAAATTCATTGTAACCCCTGCCGTTCCATTCTACATACTTCATTCATTGAGGACCCTATCCCAAGTCCACTTCTCGAAGCCCGAAATTCCATCTCCTTCTTTCACCCCGTTTCTGAAATTCACATTTTTTGTTTCCTTGTCCCTCAAAAAGTGTCCACAACCTAGTTACCCACTCGTGTTTTTCCCAACTCAAAAATTTCCTTTTCTAAAACCCTCTCTGTTTTTGTTTTTCCACCCATTTCCAAAAAAATATATATATATTTCTTATTGTTGTCACCCGCCCAGGAGCAAATAGACAAAGGGAAGAAGAACTTGTCACCCTCAAGACCAAACTCAAAGATATGGATCAAATATTTCTCGACCTCCATCTTTAGTATTCAACCATGAGCACTCGGCAACAGCCTGAGTCTTCTGCAGGCACTGCGTTCTCTGCTTCCAGCCACTTTTGTGGGCCGAAGATTGAATTCCCTCACTTCAATGGTGATGATCCAAGTGGATGGATACACAAAAAAAGAACAATACTTTAATATGCATAACACTTTTGATGTCACCAAAGTCCCACTTGCATCATTTCATTTGGAATGTGAAGCCTTTCAATGGTTCTGTTGGTACATCAAGGATAATGAAGAGCCCCAATGGACATATTTTTCCCAACTCCTTTTGCACCGATTTGGCCCTAGTGGTTTTGATGAATTCACAGGAGCACTCACCAAACTTTGCCAGACTGGCACTGTGAGAGAGTATTAGACAGAATTTGAGAACTTATTCAAGCACACACAAGGATTTCCTGATGCATTCTACAGGAGTTGTTTTATCAGTGGTCTTAAGGATACAATTCGATCTAAAGTTACAATGTTCTATCCCAACACAATGATGGAAATCCTAGGGTTGGCTAAGTTAGCGGAGGACAAGATTAGGGCTCAGCAACGCCCTGAATCCACTTTTGTTCCATTCAGAAATATGGTTCCCCAAAGACATCCAATCCCTTTGACTCCTAGAACCACTCCTATCAAGAATTTGTCTGAAGCCGAGATGCAGGCACATAAGGAAAAAGGACTTTGTTATAATTGTGATGATAAATTCACCCGGGGACATCAATGTACTGAACACAAGCCCTATTTCTTGGATGTGGCTTCTCCGCCTGCACTTGAAATTTGTCATGCTACTTAGGATCCAGTAGACGGTCAGGTTGACATTCCGCAACCTCCTATTGACCCTCAAATTTGTAAACAAGTTGATAGTTTTATCCATCCTTTCTCTAGCTTTAAAGTCATGGTTGCCAATGGGAGCACCTTACCTTGCAAAGGAAAGTGTTGTAGTGTGTCTATCTCTATTGGATATTAGAACTTGCACTCTAACATGTTTTCCATACCCCTAGGAGGTTGTTCTGTGATTTTGGGAACTCAATGGTTACGCACACTTGGACCTATCTTATGGGATTTTGTTGAACTGTGGATGCATTTTTTAGTCAATGGGAAAAAACACACATTTAATGGCTTACAACCAGGGTCTCTTAGCATCATCAGTTCACATTGCATGGAAACGATCCTTAAGAAGAATTCACATGGTGTCATCACTTAGCTCCGTTTCATTCAGATGCAACCTTCGACAGTCTCAAATACTCCCTTGGATCTTTCATTCCGATGCACCCTTCAGATGCCTGATTTTTCCAAGCCCTTCACTCTTGAGAGTGATGCTTGCGACAATGGACTTGGTGTTGTCCTCTTTCAAGATGAACATCCCATGGAATTCACCGGTAAATCCCTTCCTGGAAATAATTTATCCACCTCCACATATGAGAAGGAAATGATGACTATTTTGCACGCAGTACAGAAGTGGTGGCCATACCTCTTAGGGAATCCTTGCTGCATCAAGACTAATCACCAGAGTCTAAAATATTTTCTGGAACAATGGGTCTCATCCCCAACACAACATAAATGGGTTAGCAAACTCAGGGGTTATGACTATGAGATCAATTACAAGAAGGCTAAGGACAATCTTGTGGTGGATACTCTTTCCCGCACATTTGATGCCCCTGTCTCTCTTTCAGCTATTGCTATGCCTATTCCAACTTGGTTACACTCTGTTCAGCAAGACCATGTCAATGACTCCTCATTATCTAAAATCATCCAACCGTTGGCCAGTAACCCTTCTATGGTACCACATTTCTCTTGGGATGTCTCTTCTCTGAGATACAAGGGTCATCTGGTGCTTCCCCAGAGCACAAATATTAAACATGCAGTCTTTTATGAACTCCATGCTTCTCCATTGGTAGGGCACTCTAGGTTCATTAAAGCATATGAGAGGGCATGGTGTCACTTCTTTTGGAAGGGAATGCAATGAGAAATTCAACATATGGTTTTCAAATGTTCTCCTTGTCAGTGCCATCAAGGTGAAACTACACTCCTTTCCGGATTGCTCAAACCTTTTCCCATCCCTACAAGGAATTGGACATATATTTCAATGGATTTCATTCAAGGGCTTCCTAAATATGGAGGGAAGACCATAATCTTGGTTGTGGTTGATCAGCTCTCCAAATATCATCATTTTTGTGCTCTCATTCCTCCATATACCACCTCCTCAATAGCACAAATTTTCATGGACAAGATATTTCTTCTTCATGGAATCCCTTCTTCCATTGTCTCAGGCCGCAACACAACTTTCACAAGTCATTTTCTCCTTACTGACACCAAACTGAATATGAGTTCAATTTATCACCCACCAATAGATGGTCCGAATGAATTCATCAACAGCTATTGGGAAACTTATCTTCGTTGTTTCACCTCTGAAGAACACCATCTATGGGCAAAGTGGCTCCCTCTCGCTGAATGGTGGTACAATACTTCCTACCATACTGCATCTCAAATGACTCCATATGAAGCAGTTTATGGTCACACACCTCCAGTAATCCTACCATACACCCCCAGCAGTTCACCAGTTTAGGAAGTTGACATGGTTATTTGAAACCAACATCAAATTCTTCACATTTTGCACGACAATCTTCACATGGCCAGAACCCGCATGAAACACCAAGCCAATCAGCATTGTTCTGAGCGCACTTTTCAAGTCAGTGACATGGTTTTTCTTCGTCTGCAGCCTTACAAGCAATCCTCCTTGAAACTCAAAGGGAATCAAACGCTCACTCCAAATATCTCTAGTCCATATACAGTTCTTCATAAGATTGGGTCTGTTTCTTATAAATTGGCTTTTCCTCCTTCTTCTCGCATTCATCAAGTGATTGGCACCAACATCAGCGAATAATTGTTTTACCATAACAGAATAATGAAGGATCCATCATTTCAGATCTGGGGGCCATCCTCAATAAGTGCACTTGTCAGCTTTTCTCTCAGTCCATCACAGAGGTCTTAATTCAATGGCACAACATGCAACCAAAGGATGCTACATGGGAACCACTCCTTCATCTTCAGCAACAATTTCCACATCTAAAGCTTTGAGGACAAAGCTTTTTTTAAGAGGGAGGGGATGTTAAGAACCTGTGTCAAGCCTCCTCTTTATTTTGTTAGTATATTTTATCGGATGCATATGCTTAGTAAGTTATCCCATCAGTATGTTGTATTATCTCACATTCATGGGGAGTAAGTAATAGTTGTTAAGTTGTCTGGTTATTATGTTGCATTATCCCACATTCATGGAGGGTAATAGTTGTTTATATTAGACTTAGTATATAAGTATGAGTTGAGTCTAATGAAATCATCAAAGAGTTATTTTGTATTGAGCTTTCTCAAAGGAGGTTTCCCCATCGAAGTGTCCCGTGATCAATAAAATCTCTTTTGTGCTCCAATATTTCTGCTATATCGTGCATTTTGATTGTTCATTGCAGGAGGTTCTCCACAATGATTTCTTTCTGGAGGAGCCCTTAAATGCATTTCCTTGCACTGTAAACGTACCTGAATAAATGAGACAATAATTCCTTTTCATTCTTCTTTTTTATGCTGAGTAGAGGTACCTTATGTAGATTTTGTAGAGATCTTTGTGATCTTATGTTCAGCTCCAGAGGTAATTGTGAAGAGGGAAAATTTGCTGGTGTGGGAGATTATCTTCTTGCACTGCTTAGTTAAGGTCAAATATACTGTGGTAGGTGCAACTATCTATGGTATTTGATAGGGTTGACCTTCCAAAGTGGCAATGACACTACAAGGTATTGATTCATATACGGAATGACACTTCCACATATATGGTTTCCCTAAAAGAACGTCATAGACTTCAAGTGGGGTCACATCACACACTACCTTATATTTGAAAGGATTGATGTCTTATGGTAGACGACACTAATGACTAATACAAATATTGGTCCCTTGTATTATCCAATTGATGATATATAGATGTGGGTGTGGTGATTTCAATAGATCCAATATATTAATTAATTCTACTGAGATTGGGTTCTTTTCGATGTCGTTGTCAACAACAAAACATGGTGGGATTCCTTTCAGCCACATTTGTGAGTGGAAGAGTAGTTTGTTTTCCTCTAACCCTTTTAGTTCCTCTAGATAAATTTGTGTGGTAACGACAATGACACTAGCTTATGCATCAATGATACAATTCCTCTTATTTACGACTGTGACATTGGACTCTGAATCAAAGTCTAAACTGGGATATGATTTTGAAACTTTGATATTGACCATCAATGACTTCTTTGAGTGACATTCATCAATGTTGTTCCAAGGGATTTTATGGAACTCACACCAATTTCTAGTGTCCTTCTTACCCTTCCAATTACCCTTCTTGTACGGATTTTCTTGAGGTTGGTTATCCTTGTGTTGTCATTTATTTTGACTCTGGGATTCCTTTGCCATGCTTTTGTTGCGGTGAATTTGTTGGCCCAAAACCTCACTTATTATTTTGTTGAAATTGTTTCTCTATTTTGAAAGCATATCGATAAGCAACTCCCAAAGAAGATATGTTCAATAATTCCATCTTTATTCGAATGTACCAATGTAGTCTACTACGATACTTCAAAACTAGGTGTTGCTTGGAGTCTCTAATACCTAGTTTTCTGCACAAGGTATGAAAATTATTGTACTTCGGAATTGTTGGGTCCCTCTCTATATGCAGAATGGTCCATTTTGTGTACTAATCGTCCTAGTTTTTCACATGATAAAGTAACATGTTTTTTTATTGTATTTATCATTTTTCGTGGGGTGAGTTTGCTCAAAATTATGCAGTGTGGGTACTCATTGCATGCAGAATTCAATTCCACGTCCATCTATTTCTCTCGTTCAAAATTTGAGTAAAAGGAAAAAGATATATGTTGAAAATATGAATTACAAACATAGTTTTTTTAATGTCAAATAATCCAATTCAACCATTATGGTTGACTCTTTTCTTGGAATCTATTAGTTCTTGAATCCAATGGCTCTTTTTCTTATGAGGTGGCATGTTTTTTTACGAGGTAGCCTTTTTTCTTATGAGGCCCATTTTAGACCCAAAATTTTCTTTAATTAATTTTCCACTAATTGTTTACATGGGGGACAACCTTAAGGACCACAGGAGTGATATTTTCCCTTTTGGAAAAAATGTCGAAAGAGAAATATCCTTCTAGTAGACTCAACCATTTATCGAGGGCATCAGTATTGATCTAGCCTTCAAAGAAAGGGATATCAAATTTAACTTGTATCTTGAAGGGTGTGGCTCCTCCAAGATAACTACTTGTTGATGGAATTCGTCAAAGGATCTAAGTGAAATTTTCTATTGTCTCATTCCTATGTCACATGATAGATTCCTCGAGCGACATATTGATATAATCTTCTCCTCTGGCATATCTCTTTTCCTTAGCCATGGAAGGTGGTTTGGGAAAATGAGAGACGTTTCCCCAATATCGATTAGTTCAAGATCCAACTCTCAATATCTAGATGTCGTTGGGGCATGCATTCAGAGACAACACAAAGAAGATTGCTCTAATACCACTGATCCAAATGTATGTAAGAACAAAATGAAAGAGCATATATAGAACCACATACATAGATATATTACAAGAAAGACAGCGATACAGTAAACTTAGATTATATTTAATGAATGAAATAAAATAGACTATAAAATAAAAACAATTAAAACGGTGGTAGTTATATCTCTGAGAGGACATGTGGTGGCTACGCTCATTCACTAAAAGTTGATTAGAAAAGGAAGACGAAGGGCCTTTTTATTATAAGCATGAGGTAAAAAATCTAAACATCCAAAAACCTATCCCTAGGAGATGAACTATAAAAATCTATGTGGGCCTTGAGGTAATTAGTTGACGTGTCAACTTCTCAGGGGCATAACATTTTCATACAATATCCATTTATGGTGTTAAGTAGCTCATTGGATAGGTATATCCAAGAAGAATGCATTTTGGATGTTCAATATTACCTTTGGCTACATTGTAAAATTAGCAAAGCCACAAGATCATCATGTTGGATTGAACCTCACAGTGAAAGAAGAATGAATGAGGAAGAATTTAAGTTCAACAATTGTCAAACAATAATGGTGAAATTTTTCATACAAGAGGAAAAAAATAGACAGCATAAGCATAATTGAATAATAATTAACCTGTATGAAATACATTGGTGATACAATAGAGAGAATTTGAATCCTCTAGGAGTGATTTGAATCCCATGACTTGGTCTGACTTCATACATCACTAATTGTGGAAAATAACCACTGGAGGCTCACTAGTGTAACTCCTGGCAACTAAAACACTTCACAATCAGTTAACTAACCATGGTAGGTGAGCAAAGGCGCCCATATCCTTAAATCATAAAAAAGGGGTGCTAGACTAACTAAATATGAACTGAATGTGGCCCATCGAAGCACAACTCAACACATACTAGGGTGAACTGATGGTGGGACTCCCATGACTGAGTGTGGGCTCCTAAAATGTAGGGATTGGTCTCTCGAGATCCTAAACTCATGCAAAGTGGCGCATCAAGTGGTAGGTGGGCCCTAGAAAAATTCTCCATGGAACTAATGAAGTGGAAACATATTCCTAAGATAGGAAATTGGCATTTATACAATGGTGGACAAGGGAGTATTACAATAATCCTAACATCCCCCCTTAATCCAAACTTGGAAAACTTGGGCCCTAGAAACCGAGACCAAAGGTCACCCATACAATCTACTGCAAAAAAGTAACTGCTCAATAAACCAAGGAAATGGGGAAAATCGCTTGGGAACAAGACCCCCCCTCAAAAATGAACAGTAGGGAACTAGATCAATATTTCACACCAAGAGAAAAAAATTTCCTGAATAAAGAACTTTGTAAAATATTTCTGCAACCTGCACCTCTACACACTAATGCAGTGTGGTGGTCCTTTTGTGCAATCATTCCTTGATATTGTGCATGTGAACCAGGTGAACCTCCTTCTTCCAATCTGATTCCAGATAGGAAAGGACATGTTGTTTATTTTTAATCAAACGTGTACCTTTCGAACCTATGTGATAGTATGTAAGAGTTCAACTTGGTATGACATGTCCTGGGGGCTTGTTTACTCCCATACAATGGTTTCCTCATCTTGCGTACCAAGGAATAATTGTCAGTGTACCCCTTAGGTTGTTCCGTGTAGATATCTTCTTCCAATTTATCATGTATAAAGGCACTTTTGTCACTTCTCTATGGAGGAAGAGAGACATGATGAAATGGCTCACTGTTATGTAGTGACTCATATTCCTTATTTATGGTTTTCTTCCTTGGTGGATCATGGGAATCCACTTGGAGTACTATGGATCAAACCTCACCATCATGTAGCACCTCTCTAGGACTTTATAGCACCTATCTGGGAGAACTGGATCTCAATGAAATAGTGCAAGGTTCTCATCTTGAAACTGAGATCTGGTTCTCCTTTTGTCAGATGAATCTCCAGCCATGTTCCTGGTAGCCTCAATGACTTTATGAGCCCAATCAGGTCTAGGATTGGAAATAGGGACTGGTTATGGATCTGGATATTATTTTAACTTCATCCTCAATGTCAATATCTGATTCAACTTGGTCCTTAGCTTCGAATTTTGAATCATCACAAGAAACAACATCATATGCAATTGTTTTAGGTAAAATAAATTTACCTTCCCTTTTAACTAGTTGCAGATATTGCATTGGATTTGAGTATGGAAAAAAAATGTGAGAACTCATATGCCTTGGAGGCATGTTTTGCAGCACCTTTAGCTATCAGCTTCTCGGTAGAGATACCTAAGATCTCAACTGAACGAGGTCCAAAAACAACTTTCTTTAGTGAACCAGTGTGTGTCATCTGGTAAACAAATAACAAATTTTTTGCTAAGGAGGTCACATATAGGACATATTTGAACACTCCATGTTCTAATTTTATTGTAACGTTCCCTTCAACTTGGATCTAAGTATCATCTCCCATGTGAATACTTGGACCATTAATTAGATTTAATGAATAAAATGACCCTTTGGAAGAAACCATGTTATTGGAGGCTCTTGAATCAATGAGGAAGGCCTTGTATTTTGAAAATCCATCCTTCAGTGCCTGGCATCTCTCATTATCATTGGTCTTTGAATGCATCAAGTGAGGGAATTTGTTAGTTTGGGTTTTTTAGTTTCCCAGAATGGAATCTGGACACAAATAAAGAAAAATCATAGGAAATCTTGGTCAAAATGGAGAGCACCAAGTGATCATCCTTCTTGTCAATTCCACGTTTCTTACATTGCATGACCAAAGACTTGAATTTGGAGAAGAATTGTTGGATGGTTTCAAAATTGATGGGTTGAATAGCAATCAATTCATTCTCCAAAATGTGGCTTCTCAGCTCATCCTACTTTTCAAAATAGTGATTTTAGATTCTTCCATACTTCCCTTGGTGTTTTTAATCCATCAAGGTGGAAGAGAAAGTCCCTGGATATATGAATGCACATGAAACCCAAAGGCTTCATCCAATTTGTTCAGGTACTTCAATTTCTCTAGAGGTTTTTGGGGTTTGACTTCCTTACCCATTCTGACCCTATACATACCTGTGTTTTGCAACACAACTTGCATATCTCCCCTCCAATCCAGGTAATTGAAGGGTGTGAGTATCCTCGGTGTCAAGGTTGTTGAATTCTCTGTTTTTTAGCTTTATGAGCAGCACAATTCTTCTCAATTCTTTAAATAACCTGCATAAAAATTTCAATTCGAAGGTAAACCATCTTAATCACACTCTAATTAAAAAATGAACACATTATCATGGTGCTTCACACATGGATAAACTTCCCTGGATAAATCCAAAGGGCGCAATTCAAAGATACCAGGATTTATGTGGAACCCGGTTGCTTCTAGTGCATGGAAGTATCTGAGGATTGAAACTGGCTTGATCAAGCTTTGATACCATGTAAAATTAAAAAATCCATGGGATCATTAGGTTGGATTGAACCTCAGTGAAAGAAGAATGAATGAGGAAGAATTTCAGTGCAAGAATTTTCAAACAATCATGGTGAAATCATTCATACAAGAGGCAAAAAATTGACAGCATAACCATAATTGAATAATCATTTACCTGTATGAAATACATTGGTGATACAATAGAGAGAATCCAAATCCTCTAGGATTGATTCGAATCTCATGACTTGGACTGACTCCAGACATCACTAACTGTGGAAAAATCACCACTTAAGGCTCACTAGTGTAACTCCGGACATCTAAAACAATTCACAATCAATTAACTAACCAAAGTAGGTGAGAAAAGGTGTCCATATCCTTAAATCATTCAAAAGGGGCACTAAACTAACTGAAGATGAACTAAATGTGGCCCATCGGAGCACAACTTAACACAGACTAGGGTGAATAGATGTTGGGACTCCCATGACTCAATGTGGGCTCCTAAAATGTAGGGACTGGTCTCTGGAGCTCCTAAACTCATGCAAAGTGGTGCATCAAGTGGTAGGTGGGCCCCAAATAACTTCTCCATGGAACTAATGAAGAGGAAACATATTTTTAAGCTAGGAAACTAACATTTTTATACTATGGTGGACAAGGGAAGATTACAATAATCCTAACATACGTATAGGTTATTACAGCACCAAAAATAGTCATTTAGGGCCTCAAAACAACCTCGAAATTTTTGAACATGAAAATCCGTAAAAAATGGCAAACTAGAAAAACTGCCTTGAGCTCGTCGAATAGGTGGGTGGACATCAATATCCATATGGGGTGTTAACCCAAAAAATCCCTCACTCAGCTCTCCATGACCTACACCACCCAAGGACACCATTTCATGACCCTCCATTAGACCCCCACACCCTCAAAAAGGATTAAGGATGAAGAAAAGGGCTTAAAAACCCCAAAAAGGAGCCTAAAATACTCTCCTAGGAGCTAAAGCCCCCAAAAAAGGCACTAAAACCCTAAAAGGAGCTAAATTTAGGGTAGAAGGGGATAAAGCTCAGACCAAGGGATTAAAACCCTAAAACCCCAAAAAAGCTATAAAAGGAGGGTGGGAGGTCACTCTCAAAACACACCTCTCTTGCATACTGTTATGCTACCCGTGGATGCCTTGAGACACCTTTGCCTCTCAAGCCACCCACATCCCTCTCTCCTCCATCCATTCTCCCCATTGAGCCATAGCTCCTCATCCATTGTTGAGTGAGATAGGGAGGTGCTTCCTTCCAGCCATGACATGGTGGCCCATTTCACCAAAGGAGGTATAATCTTGTTTTGTTTATGCATTTTTCTTTAGTAGTTTTTTATTTCTGACCCATGTTTTTTTCCAGGTTTTTCTATTAACATGTTTTGCATGTTTGTTTTTTCTTAATAGTTGTTTGCAGGTAGCCAAGGCGAAGCCCTAACATTGTCTGCAGAGGGGCTCATGACCACTATTTTCTTTCTCTCTTTACTTTCTGTCCATTCCACTTTCTTTTCAGCATTTTCACATGCGAGAACCTACCCTTTTGTCCTATAGACAAAAGGGAGCCATTCCTGCCCCTGTAGCAAGGAGAAATCCCTGCTACAAAACTGGCGACCATACCAGGTCGATCCCACAGGATCCCTGGTCCAGATTTTTAAAATTTCAAGTTTTTTCAATTTATGCCCTAGTTTTTAAAATTTCCTTTTAAATATAGGTTAAATCTAGTTTATTTCCTATTTTTATTGTTGCCGAAGCCTCTGTAAGGAAAATCCGAGTCTGTTTGGCCATAGTACATGTTACTGTCAGCCGAATCTGACTCAAGATCAGAAAAACCCCAAATCCGGGGCAGGTTGCACTTATCGAGCCGGAATAGGGGATGAGGTCACTCTTTTTGTCCTGAAAGGAGAAACACAAACCACTTCTGTCTGTGGAATCTGTGCGACCCCCTCACCTGTTTCTGGAAAAAATTTGCGACCCCCTCGCCAAATTTGACCAGAAATGTGCAATCTGTCAATCAGGGGTTTAATTTTAGTTTAATAGGGACTGTTAGTGTGGCTCAGCCGCCTCTGTCCAGCACATTAGTTCAATTTCAGCTTCTATTTTAATTTACTGCAAATTCATGAACAAACAATGTGTAAATTCCAAACAAATTTTAATGGCTTAATGAATGTACCTTAACTAAAATTGACAGTAAAATTAATAGTCTTTCTTACCCTACCTCCTCTACCCATTCATCACCCTTCAGGGTATTCTAGGATACGACGAAGGGCAAGCTCGTATAGTCCTAGGCCCTTCACTGAATATTGTTCTAAACCATTAAAACCAGATGACTTGGAAGGTAGAGGGGGTAGAGAAGGAGGGCTTCTCATGGCGCTAAGCATCCTCCCTGTTGACCAACCTTGCATCCGGGATGTGACCTATGGATCTACGGATGGGCTTAGTCCCATTGTGTTGAGAGCCCAGCACCTTCTCTTGGTTGAAGTGGAATATAGGTGTAAGGTAGTCATCTAGTTAGGCCATCAACATTCAGGGTTAAAAACTGTATTTGTTTACAAATTTATGATTATTCATTGCATGCACAACAATGACATGAACTCTGCTACAATATGATGAATTCATAAACCATTTGCAGCCACCTGATACCAAAAAGACAGAAAAACAAATACACCATACCAGGTAATCAACCCAACTCAATTCATGACTCTGAGAGAGCCTTAAAATTTATCAATTTACACTAAGTTCAAACAATCTGCAGTCTTTGAGGACATAAGTCCCTAACTACTTCAACCGTGGGAAGTACTTGGGCTCTGCCCAAAAACACTTTTGGGGAGTACCACGGAAACCCCAAAGTAGCTGGCCGCTGAGAGGAATTGCCAAGTAAAACCGGCAACGACCCCCACCGATTGAGTAGAAACGTCCATGAGGAAAAAGCCAAGCGCTGTCTTCTGGAAGTCTTGGTGGCCGAGTGACCACCTATAGCCAATAGGAAGCCATTAAAACTAGGGTCAAAATGTCATTGCCATCAGTTTGATAAACATCCAACACAATTGATCCCCCACGCTCTTCCTCGTGCCTAAGAGGCGAACCACCACCATTCGAGACATTGAACTAACATTGTCGAGCCTATTCTCGATGACCTCCCACACCATCAAAAGGCCACACCACCTCTTATTCAGATTCAGACCCATATCAGTCTGAACCAGACCTCCACACAGCACCATCAAGCCCCATTTCTAGTGCAAATCCGGATCCATTTTTCGGCATAGCCATAGCTAGTGGACCCATGTCCACACCACAACCTGTCACCAATAACCCTGCAGGTGGCCCAAACATAGTCATGTGAACTGTCATCAATTAACTGCCACCACCTACAGTGACCATCCAAGCTGGCCCATCTGCAACGCAGGGGGGCAGTGGCCCTTCCACATACACTGCCCCTCCTGCTACACAGGGGGGCAGTGGACCTCCCACTTACATTTCCCCTACCTTCATACATGGGGGAAATGTCCCTGCCACCCATACTATCCCCCCCACAACACTTGGGGGCATTGGCCCATCCACAATGGTGCCACCGCAAGTACCCCCAGCTGTGCAGATGCATTATGCACCTACAAATCCCACCACCATCGCAGCTCCATCCCACATCAACCTAGGGTCAAACCTACCTTTCATGGCTCGTCTTAACTTGCCTGATTTGGCACGGTTAACAAACGACCCCATCCACCACCAAGCTTTCTGGCCACCCATGCCAACTAAGCTGCCATCAGACATTCCCAAGTTTGAAGGAAAAGCATGGGAATGTCCCCAAAACCACATAATGACATACCATCTATGGTGCTCATCAAACAGCATCGTAGACGATTCCATCAGACTGAGGCTATTCCAACGCACCCTCACAGGTGTTGCAGCCAAATGGTACATTGAGCTGCCACAAGCTAAGTGCCCTAATTTCAACTCCCTAGCTTTCATGTTCCTACAGTATTTCCAACTCCCCGTCAGATATGACGAGGGGGTGGATATCCTGCTATCCTACCATCAGAACACCGCCACTCATATAACTGACCACATCCATGAGTGGCAAAGACGTCATAGCTTATGTAAAATCCAACTTAACGGCAGGATCTTCTTGGATCGGTTCCTCAAGACCTTGCTCCCACCCATAGAAAAGGACGTCGCATCCGAACGTCCTCAATCAAAGAAGAGGCCATACTGAAAGCCCAACAGTTTGACCTAATCTACGCTCAGTATGGATACCTGTATACACTCATCCCAGATGCTCCCCACGCAGGCACCTCATACTGCGATGCACCGGGGGCATCCCATGCTGCAGATGGCATCATAGGATCAGTCTCCCAATAGCCACAACACTGACTGACACCACCTGTAGTTCCATCACAACCAAGCAACACTGCTAATGTTGCTTACTAAAACCAAGCTCTGGACTATGTTAGAATGATGTCCCAGTCTAGAGCAACAAATTCCTACGCACAACCTGTGCCACCGCAGCAGGCTTAGGCCATGACATGACCAACATAGCAGTACGCGGGGAAAATGCCCACATTTGTGGCACCGAAGCCCACCCAAATTTATTATGCACCACCAGTGCAAGCAGTTCAATCCCCCGCCCCCGCTCCACCCACTCCATTGGGACAAGTGTTTGCACAACAAAACCATCCCAACTAGCCTGCCCCCAACAACCAACAAGGGCAAGCTAGAAATAATCGGCCCCGAAACCAAGCCAATAACCAACCGCAGGGAGGCGATCAACAACCAAATCCTCCCAACAATGCCACAGCGAACAAAACCACCCAAAACCCCCCATGACCAAATGCTCCTAGATGCAACACCCCACTATGCACAAACCAACCGTGCACACTCTGTGAGGTCTATGGGCACTACACATTCGAGTGTCCCCTCATGGCTCGTGCTAAGCAGGCCATTCAGAACTAGGCCCAACAGGCCACCAATGCCACGAACCAAGCCCAACCCAACCCGGCACCACAAGGACCTCCCCCCATGGTGCTTCAAAACCCACTACCAGTCCAAGGGTTGGTGGTAACCGCACTCCCTCCCCAACCCAATCCCAACGCTCTGGGGGCACTTCCCACAGCCAAAACAAGTGTTCACCACCTGCTAGCCATGACCATTGAAGAGGTCAACTTACAAACTAGATGGAATCTATACGGAGACAACACCAAACCTGCTGACTCATCAGCAACATCCACTTCTAAGATAGTCAACCTACCTCTTTAGTTACCCCCATTCCTACTCCCCCCCATACAAAAAATTGCCAATAATTCCATGGCTAGAGCTGTAGTCAGCTATAGAATTGTGGATGATTTGGCCCAAATGCCAACTGCCATGTCCGCTCTTGAGGTACTTAAAACATGCCCAATGCAGCGGAAATCCTTACTAGCCACCCTTGGGGCAGTAGACCCCTCTGAATCCAAGTTGATCACATTCGACACGGAGAACGGAGAACCATGCATGCCATCCACCATCTCCTTCCAAATCCTCGTGTCTATTCGAAACCTGGTTGTGCACCGGTGCATAGTGGATGAGGGGGCATCCACGTGCATTATTTCCACCCTGGTTTGGCAGAAACTCGGATCACCAATTCTGCAACCATCCTCCACAACTCTGCGGGCTTATGATGGACATCCCACTAAATCCCAAGGAATCCTCCCCCATGTCCCCATCACATTAGCCGGGAAGACAGTGTTTATCAACATAGAGGTCGTCAATGCTCAACTGGACTATAACCTTCTCCTCGGAAGAAGTTATATGTACGCCATGAGAGCGGTTGCATCAACTATCTTCTGTCTCATGATTTTCCCCCACGAAGGGAAGATCGTGACGGTTGATCAACTTACTTATCATGATCCGCAAGGGTTAATGGCACCCGCCAACGTTATCCCTACCATCGCCACCATTGAGCCACAAGGGACGAATACACACGCTAATGTCGTCCCTGCAATCAACACTATGGTTGACAACACACCAGCCTCCCCATTGTTGAATGTGGGCCCTGGGTTGTTTTTTGATCCCACCATGATGGCTCCTTTCCCCTCTGTGTCACCGCCACCAACACAAAATGAGACTGCATACTTGTGCATGGTATCATCCAGCACCACTGCGTCCAAACAACAACCGCAGCTGCAGCCCCAACCACAACCACAACATTATCTGCAGCCTCAACACCAATAGCAGCCGCAACATCACCCATAGTAGCAGCATTACGTGTAGTCGCAACCACAACCGCAGCCCCACATACAACCATCAGGGAGTTATCTGGGCTCATCTCCAGTCCATACGATTCCCTTCCTCTTTCCCCAACTTGGTGTTATGAGCAAGCCAGTAATGGCCACCTTAAGCCTACCCAACTTTACGTTGGGAATTCTGGTGTGGTATCTTGATCCACCAGCTCAACCAGTAATGCCCCAGGTTGTTTTAACCCTGGTGCAACCCATCGTGGTCGAGTCTCACCCTCCACCCGGTCCGCAAAAGCCAACCACCGCACCCACACCCACACCGCCCCACCCAAAAAGGGCTTGGGGCAAGAACGCCAAAGCCACCGTAGAGCCACGACAAGTCCCACCTTGCGCCGTCTACGAGAAACAGGGCCACCCAACTTAGAATTTCCCTGAAATACCAATGATCCGTGCGCATTTAGATGCTATGGATACAAACAAAAACATCCCCATGGTTGAACTCCCAACCGCACGGATAGTCAGGAACAAGGCATTGAGAATAAACCATGCTTACGCCCTTTATGGCTTGTATGGGCATTATTCTCACCATTTCCAAGACTTGCCTGAATTTCGAATGGCTCTGGCTAACCTCCGTCAACATTCCCTTGAGTCTGAAATCACTTTTATTAAATAAGTCCACCCCCCATTGCCTTCTTTAGACACCATGTCCATTTACATGATGTCCAGTTCAACTGACCCGCTTATCTCCACCTCCAACGACGGTTCATCATACCTGTCTCTTCGTTTTTTCAGCAACGATGAGGAGATACTTGAAGCTCTGACCACCCTGAAATACCCATGGGATGACATGCACCATCGCTCGTTCTTCCTCCCTAAAGAACTTGTGTCGCAGTCTGACCATTTTTCCATGGAGACCAAAGATTTCATCCATGGGAAAGTCAACTGGTTCAAGCACCCCATGGGGCACATTCGCATATCGAGTCATGCCCTTTGGCCTGAAAAATGCCAGAGCCACCTTCCAGCGCGCCATGACACACTACTTCTGCAACCTTGGTCACATCATGTTGGTGTGTCTCGACAACCTCATTGCGCGGTCGCAGAAGCAAATACAACACATAGACTACTTGCAACAAGTCTTCATACGATGTCGCCAGTACGGAATCCGCTTGAACCCTTTCAAGTGTGTCTTATGTGTCCCAACGGGCCATCTCCTAGGGTTCATCGTGTCACATAAAGGAATGACCGCTGACCCCATGGAAGTCCAAACGACCTTCCCTCTAACGTCACCCCTTTGAATGACGGCAGTTCAGTTTGTACCATAGTCTTTCCATTTTTTGTTTTACACATTTTTCAAAATTGAGTCTTATGTATCACTTCCTCTCATTGCTTTAGATGGAGCACACCTCAAACCGGTATATGGGATTCGCAGATGAAGCAAGCAGATGGTCTCCGAACCTCACCTCGGCTGCATGGGTCATCTACTCCCCATCACACAAGTTGATCCACATCGACGGAATATGCGTGGGCACCGCAACCAACAACCAGGCTGAATATGATGGTTTCAATAGCCTCTTGGCCACCGCTCTCCAATTACGCATTCACCATATCGATGTCTTCTTAGACTCCCAGATGCTTGTTTCTCAGTTGAACAACTACTATCGAGTACGTGATCCCTGGCTCTTTAGAAAGTACCTGCGCACTAAACAGATGGTTAGAACATTTGAATCCATCACATTCACACATGTTCCCAGAAACCTCAATAGTGTCACAGATCAAATGGCTAACGATATTCTAAATTGGCACATCCACAACCGCCTATAGGAAACATACAACCATAACATCATGCATAATTATGTCTAAAAATATACACACAAGTGTAACAATACATCACATAGACATTTTCATTTCACATCATCATAAAAAGACTCACATAATAAAACCATAAAAGCGCATCCACGTGCGTCAAAAATATATAGATAAATAGATAAGTCGCATGTCCAAAACATGTCCAATACAAAATGAGAAGCCGCATATGCTTTCTCAACATGATATACGTAGAGACACAAAAACCCCTAAGTGCACCAACACACTAGGGACAGCCCCACTAGGCTACTAATCCGACTCAGACTCATCATCTGACTCGGTGTCATCATTTTCCTTAGAGGACTCATCCTCTGCAGGAAGATCACCTCTCGTCGCCCAGCGAAAGTGCTCACAAGCCATAGCCATCTTCCTGATCACACTAGTTCACTCTGGAGGAAGGTTGTGAATAGTGGAAATCATCTCACTACTCAGATGCTACTAGCCATCATCTAAGACCCCAGTAGCAAGTTGTTCCAGATACGGCAGCACTCCATCCATCTCCCGCCGTCGCCTGCGGGAGCTCCCAGCAGGAACCGCCGCAAGATCTATGGTAACGACCTGCCTCTGATTCCCGGGTGGTGGGCGAGGACCAATATCTACATGTACAAACAAAGACACCATCAGTCCACATATATCAATATACAAACTACCAACCAGCTCAACTACACTATGTATAAAGATGAACATAAAAACATCACATATACATACCAGCTGGTCCCCATTCCTGGCTAGCAGGTCGGGGCATCTCAAGGTCCCCCTGGTAGCCCATACCCGCATACGGGTACTCCTCAATCACTACAGGAATCTGGCGCCACTGCTCCAACATCTCCTCAGTAAAAAAGTGGCCCACTCTGTCGCCACCCTCTCGGATCATCATCTAACACCATCAATATATCCGTGGCTCCCATGGACCACTATCCTGCACAGCCCAATGAGGACGAAGTGTAGGTACTTTCTCAAAAAAGAAAGCACACAAGAAGGATCCAAAACAAAAAACCGCGCCAAAAATCTTTGACTTGTTCAGCTGACGTCGAACAACCTACAGATACATCTGGCCCCATTCATAGTACGTGCCACCTATAGCATGCTCTACTAGCTGAAGCTCCCTGCCATAGATCTTGTGGATCCCTATGGAACCCAAGATATGCAGCAATAAGGTCGCCACCGCCTGTGTCAACAAATCCTCAATGTCACACATCAGGATATAGGAGCCACACACATACGTCGTAGCGTAAAAGTGTCAATCACACAACTCCTCCAATGTCTCCCCCCGAGACAACACAGGTGCCAAGTCACCAACCACTCCCAACATAGGGATCCCAGTAAGAAAGTATACATCTGCCAGCGTAATCTCGATACGTTGGCCCTGAAAGAGGAACACCTCCTCATCAGCATCCCAGAAACTCACCAGTGTTTGCATCAGCAAACGCAAGCTCCGCATGAGGGGTATCCTCATGAACTTCAACAATCCACAACGGGCTAATGTATCTCTCACATTCCCATTTCGTAATGATGCATCCCTGATACTTTTGTAGTCTCTCTCTCACCACTTGATCTTAGCCATCATGCATAAGCAAAAACCCTGATGTGAGCCACTGCCATCATAAAAAAACACCCAAAAGAGGCCAAGTCGCACCTGTTTGGGAAAAATGAGCGACCAGGTCACTCAAAATTGCCCCATAGATGTGACCAGGTCGCACCTTTTCCTTTGAAATGAGCGACTTACCTCCATGAAACCCCAATTTTCTCATTGAGGGCCTCAGGGTGACCAAATCCATAAAGTAAAACACCAAAAAGTTGAGATTTAGTGAGAGATCTTACCTGCAAGTCGCGGCACTTGAAACTATCGGTTGGATCAAGAGAGATCAGCAAATGAATATTTAGGGCCCACCTCTCCAACTCCACAGTGAACAGTGACAATGACACCTCACCAAGTGGACCCCACCCTTATATAGGCCCCATTTGACCTAATTTCTTCCGATAGACATAACAGGACCATACGGACTCCATTTGAGATGTCGTTCGCACCACTAGTTTCAGAATTATGCCCTCTATCTCCTTATGAGACCATCGTCTCATGTTCAATAAATTAATGTCGGGACCATTTCCCACAAGTCACCTCGATTCATGAGCCATGACATGACGATGCGAGTGTCTATGGACCTGTACTTGTATCACACTTCTCGACCACTACTCATACAATTTTTTGGGCCACCACTTGTTAAGGGTTACCATGTTTTTTAGTTTTGTTTTGTATTTTAACACATAGTTGTCTTTTCTATCCACTGCACCTCACGCGGACCTCTGGACCACTGTCCACAAAACAATTTATTTTTCTTGCATGTATTTGGCATATAAGTGCCCCCGGACTTGCACTCACATCACATGTAGTCAAGTCCGTCCACCACAACACACACACACACTCTCCTGACCTCTGTCTGAGAGCCACCTTGGTTTGTGTGCCTCTGGCGCACCGACTCACGAGCCTCTTCCGCGATCTATCCCACGCATGTATTGGTATGTTTGAGAGGCTTCTACTCCATCCATACTGCGTAGATGACCTTTGGACCTCTGTCCATCATCCCGACATGGGGCACCGCCTGTGCCACCGCAATCGGTTGACCATACTGGAGTTTTGTTTAAGCTCTTTTCTAACTCCTTACAACAATGAAAATATAGCCAAGCGCAGCTGCTTCCTTTCCTGCTCGCTAAAGTATAGGAAAGGGCGTCTACATCGTCTCATTTACCTCCTTTTGCAGACCATGTAGACCATTAAATGAAAAGGACCACCTTGGCGTATTCAAGCCAAGACCGTTCCCCTCTGCACACTTTTATGCTTTCTCGGGAAGAGGGACCGCACTTTACGAAAAAGCTCACCAGGGGTTGTCGTTAAGCTCTTTTCCAGCCTTCTCATCAAGAAAATATTGTCAAGAAAACGTGGTTTCATTCATGCTCGTAAAAGTATCTGAATGATCGTCCAGTCAGTATAGGTTTAACCTTTTCCGGCCTGATTGGACTACCAACGGTAAAGAAGTCTCTCATCCCCTATAGGATGGGGGAGCTCTCCTATGTATACTTTTATCCTTTTTCGAGCACAGGAGACTACCAACAAAAAGGAGCCCCCATTGGAGTCTTCTTCGTGCTTTCAGACTCTCTAAAATTGAAAGCACCATCGAGCATTTACTTTCTCGGGCTCGCCAAAAATCCACGAGATCGTACCACAACGGTGTCCCTAGAAACCACCCCACAGAAAATAGTTTGGCAGCATTCCCCCTTTGGGTCGCCTTTGTTCAGAGTACTCTGCAATATCAAAAGTGCCCCTTTGGGTCTTCCTTGGATCCCATCAATATCAAAAGTGTCCACCTCCTCCAAGTATTTCCCATCTGCAGTGACACTCCCGGTATTACAGCTATGATCCCATTCCCATGAGTCATCTTCATTTGCTGCCTGGTCCTCCCTGCCGTCATACTCTAAATAAAGGAAGTTTGAGTCTACCACACTCCCCTTGCCCCTGTTCAAATATTTTCTCCCCCCCCCCCCCCCCCCCCCCCCCCCCGCAGATTGTCTCACACCTTTTGGACTGTCATCATACTCTTGCATACTGTTATGCTTCTCGTAGATGCCTTGAGACACCTTTTCCTCTCAAGCCACCCACATCCCTCTCTCCTCCATCCATTCTCCCCATTGAGCCATAGCTCCTCATCCATTGTTGAGTGAGATAGGGAGGTGCTTCCTTCCAGCCATGGCATGGTGGCCCATTTCACCAAAGGAGGTATAATCTTGTTTTGTTTATGCATTTTTCTTTAGTATTTTTTGATTTCTGACCCATGTTTGTTTGCAGGTTTTTCTATTAACATCTTTTGCAGGTTTGTTTTTGCTTAATAGTTGTTTGCAGGTAGCCAAGGAGAAGCCCTAACATTGTCTGCAGAGGGGCTCACGGCCACTATTTTATTTTTGTCTTTACTTTCTATCCATTCCACTTTCTTTTCAGCATTTTCACACGTAGGAACCTACCCTTCTGTCCTATAGACAGAAGGGAGCCATTCCTGCCCCTATAGCAAGGAGAAATCTCTGCTACATGGGGCAGTTCAAAAAACCGCCAAACTTGAAAAATTGTTTTGATCCAGTGGAATAGGTGGTGGCCACAGATATCCATCTGAATCATTAAATTTCATGTTGAAATAAAGGCATGAGAAGGAAGCATAACACCTACAAATTCCTCAAACTCCCTCAGCTTTTGTTCTATTGTTTGCCAAGAATTCTCCTTTATAAAATGTGTACGTGGAAAATGACGCATAGGTGGGATATCTTTTGGTCGCTTCAAGGTTTTTGTTTTAATTTCTCTATTGAGGCATGCCTAGTATATTGATTAGGAGGTCGATGATCTGGGTCTGGTGTGCTTGGTCTCTCTTGGGATAGTGCTCCAAGTCAAGGTTTTCCTCATGGCAGCTATTGTTACTCCAAATTCACTTTGTATTGTAGAGTCGATTCCTTGGGAGAATTTTGCAGGTCTCTCTATGGGAAAAGGGTGGTGACCCTATGTTTATGGGTCATATCAAAATTCTTGTAGTCTAGGAATTTTAGTAGATTTCCCCATCCACCTTAGCATGCAACCAATGGTCCAAAGATTTAATGGCCTCCATGCATTCAAGCCCAATTGGATGATTATGGGAAAATGGAAATTAGGTGCATCTCGACGTGTCTCGAAATCAAATGGAGGGAATGCATGAAGTCATTTTAGCTCAGCTAGCATGTTAAGCAATGAGAGAGTACACAAGAAATTTTGGAAACTATGATTATGAATCAAGGGAAAATATTGTGAAGTTGATTCAAGGAGATGCATTGTCATATCATTCTTGGGTTCTATCACAGTTCACAATTAGTTGCAAGACAAAATATGGTATCTTCAAGCTCTAAACAACTTGAGGATGGAACATTATAACCACCATAGTTTACATCATACATCAGTAAATTTCACAAGCTTCTACTATTGGGAACATGGAGAGCTCTCCATGGACAAAGGTCATAGTGGTTATCACTTTACTTGGTCTTTCAATCATATGGTCTTTACATGTTTGTTGTTGTTAGGATAGTTTACTAGGCAACATAGTTATGGAGATTCCAATTATGTAGTTGTTTGGACTTCCTTTTGTGTCCCTATGAGAGATATTGTTATGATAGCTTAGACTTTGAGAGCAATTTTGAAAAACAATGCTTTGAAGGTATTGTGAAGTTGTTTTATTCGCCACCACCTATTTTATTATATTTTTTTACTTATTTTCTTTTAAATAAATTTAAAAATATATATAATTTTTAATTTTAATAATAATAATTTATAATATATTGTTTAATAATACTACAAATTAACAATTATGAATTAAGTAGCGACATAGATCCATCTTAAACCCGGATCTATCAAGCACCGAGAGGGATCCAATTTATTGGGGTGTAATTTTTTTTAAATCTTAAATGTTTTACATATCCAAAAGAATTTACACCTCATCAATAATCATGATAATTAAATTAGCATATAATATATGTGATTTTCATTCAAACATATGTAATTTTTTTAAGTAGGCATGTTTTCATTTTTTAAATTTTTAATTTTAATATTAGTTTTTATTTTTTTTATTATTAAAATGTCACATTACATAACTTTACATGATAACATCTCCGTCATTCCGAGCGGTTAATTTTCATTAAAACATATGTAAAAAAATTTAAACTGGCATGTTTTTATTTTTTTAATTTTTAATTTTATTTTATTAAAATCACATTACATAATGTTATGTGACAAAATATTCCTCATACTGGGCTGTTAATTTTCGTCAAAACATCTGTAAATTTTTTAAGCCCACATTTTTTCATTTTTTTAAATTTTAATTTTAATATTAATTTTTAAAACTTTTATTATTAAAATGTCACGTTACATAACGTTCTGTGACAACATCTCCCCGATACGATACTGGGTTGTAAAGCACCTCGTTACTCTCGATGCAATTATATAATACTTCAACATAATAATACAATAATTAAATGTAATATTGTTATGTAATAATATGTTATTAATATATAATGGAATTACACATCATCATCATCATATTATATGATAATGGAAGTACCATAAATAAATGGTAGTATCATACAATAAAAAAACATAAATACTAATAATATAAAATATTGCATATTTAGTGTTTCAAAGATATTTACCAGCGTAGATCCAAATCCTAGGCTCTATCAAGCACCGAGAGGGATCAAATCTCTCTAGGTGCAAACCTCTTCTTAGGTATTACACTCAATGAGCTATCAACTTTGGTGTGTCCTATATATACCATTGATTTGATTCAAACCAAAAGACACATCTTTTTATTTAAGGTCAACATATAATATATTTATTATTAATATTTAATATTATTTATGGCCAACATATAATATTTAATATTATTTTTTATTTTGTTAGGAAGGAGCATTACAACATCTCCCCATAAATGGTTTTAAAACCATATGCAAGGCCCTCCTAAAACCATGGGTTGTTTAGGAGGCCTTGCACATGGTTTTAAAACCATATGCAAGGCCCTCCTAAAACCATGGGTTGTTTAGGAGGCCTTGCACATGGTCTTAAAACCATTTGCCAGGCCCTCCTAAACCATGTAGAATAAAACCATGGGTTTTTTTAGGAGGCCTTGCACATGGTTTTAAAACCATGTGCCCAGTCCTCCTAAACCATATACAATAAAACCATGGGTTGTTTAAAAGGCCAACATTTTTTTGCAAATAATTCAATTTTTATTTTTTTATTATTTTGTTAGGTAGAAACATTACAACATCTCCCCCCATATTCATATTGTGTTTTTTTTATGATCCACATTTTTTGGGGGGATAATTAAATTTTTACTTTTTTATTGTTTTGTTATTTTTTACTTTTTTATTGTTTTGTTAGGTAGGAAGATTACAACATCTCCCCCATATTAGGTTGTTTTTCTGACCGACATTTATTTTGTTTTATAATTAAAAAATCTATTTTTTTATTAATAAAAATAACGTTACGTAACGTTACAAGATCTTCCCCATACTGGGCTGTAGAGAGCCTCTCGGCTCAATCATATTTTGACACAATTTCATTAAGGTCGTAATGAAGTTGAGGTGTATATATGATTAAATATTGTCAAATAAAAACATGACAAAAAAATTTTTACTTTTATATGTTGAACTCGATGATTATCATTTACTCTATTTTTTGAGATTATATTGGTTATTGAATTTCAAACTCAACAAGCATAGTTTTTCTTATTTGGCACATTTTCGCCCCAAATATGCTCTAATGAGTTGGAGTTAATAGGAACATTCATGTAAATAGTTTTGTGGAGAGAATGTAGGAGATCCATGAACATGTTAAGAAGAAAATATATCAAAGTTATGATAACTATTATGATCAGGGCATCCCTGTATTCTAGTTTTCTTTATTCAAATTGCCTGAAGCCATTATTATGATCATTAGACAGTATATTTTTCAGTTTTTATGGGTTGGAAATGCCATTGGAGGGAAGTTCCACTTGTGTGCTTGGGAGATCTTATCCAAACCGATTCCTTCTGGAAGCTGGGGGATTAATTGCTTGTCTAGTTTCAACTCTGGTCTATGTGCTACTAGTCTCTGGAGGTGTTTGTTTAGCAAAGGGCTATGGGGAAAGATCATTAGAGCAAAATATTTGAAGAGGCGGTCTCCTGAATTGTGGTTTAGAAACCCATTGTTGTGTAAAGGTCGGTCTTCTTATATATAGAGAAGTTTTATGGGGTGTCTCTCTGTGATTACTCATTCTATATCCTGGTCAGTGGGTAGGGGTATCCTTATCAATGTTGGGATGGACCCAGTCATAGGTATGGAGGATAACTATGTTTTATCCAGAAATCGTATTACTCGCTTGCATAGTCGAAACTATGTGGTTTTACAACAGGTGTGGAAGTCGGATATTGATGGGAGTTATCATTGGATATCGGTGAAGGAATTACAGCTCTTTAGGTTGCTGAGGATTGAATGGAACAATTACATCCAATGTTTGAAACATGCAGGGGTTGAACTATCTGATAAGCCGAACCAGCTGGAATGGTGTAAAAATGAGAGGAATGGTGAGAAAAGTATCTGCAAAGCTTGCTTATGACCTAATATTGGAATCTAATGTTGTGTCGATGATTAAATGGTGGAATGCTTGGTTATGCAAGGATGATGGGCCTTTAAAGGTCAAATTGTTTGTTTGGTTGCATATGAGGTATCGGATCCTCACTTGGGATAACCTTCAGGGACAAGGACTGTTTGGGCCTAATAGATGTGGTATGTGCAAAAGGGAGGCTGAAAGTGTAGACCACTTGTTTGGAAGATGTTTTTTTTCCAAAGGGTTTTATTGTTGATAGGTCAACATTATCAGGTGTCTTTTAAGTGGGATTGTTTTAAACTGTTGGACAACTTAAACAATTGTTGTTCTGATATGAAACAAATTACTCATCTCCTTTTGTTTATTATGTGGGAGTGTTGGAAAATGCAAAATTTGGTACTATTTGAGGATTTTTGTGGTTGTCCACTGAGGGTTTCTACATGTATTATTAGTCTTTTTAATGATTGGTATCAACCTAAAAAGATGAAAAATTGCAGGACTATTCTTCATCCTTCTTTCACTATGGGTTGGCCTATTGGTTATTTCGATGGTGTTGCACAGGAGGGTTTATGTGGCGTTGGGTTTGCTATTAAAAATAATTGCCATGAGATGATAACGGACGTGATGAAAGCAGGTTGTGGAACCAATTCCAAGGTGGAATTGTTATCCTTATGGGCCTCACTGTTTTCTACATAGAAGTTTGGTATCAAACATATCTCTATTGTTGGCGACTCACAGATGATTATAGGATGGGCTAAGGGTGACTCAAACTTCCAGGTCATTCTCTTGGAGCATTGGAAGGATAGGGTCAAAAAACTGATATCATCTTTTACTAATATTACTTTCCAGCATGTTTATCGAGAGCACAATTTTGTAGTTGATTCTCTGTCAAAGATTGGTATTGGGGCTTTGGACGGTTGCATTCAGGTGGAAATATGGAAGGACACTACGTTCCTCAAAAAGGCATCATGGTCTTTTGGATAAGTCATTGATGTCTTGTTATGGTTTTTTGGATTGACATCGGTTTTAATTTTCCGGTTTTTTGTTGGCTTAGTAATACTTGGAAGTTAGAGGATTGGCAATAGTTTTCCTTTGCTAACTGTTTTTTGTAAATGGAAAAAGTGACTGGAAAGCTATGTCTTTTAGATGAATGTATATGACTATGTTGTCATTGGTTTCAACATTTTAATATAAAAGTTAAACTTTTTTCTTGGTGAAAAAAAAAACTTTAACCAAAAGTCAAATATTTGTAGGAGATTGAAGGTTTTTGAAAGAAGTGATGTAGTGATGACACATTTGAGGGTGAATGGATTTCCCAAAGGAACATATAGAAATCTCAAATACCAAGAAAATTGGTCCATACAAAATTATGATGAACATTTATGATAATGCCTACATGATGGATTTCTAATAGGCCTTTGATATTTCTGTAATATTTAATGTTTATAACTTGTGAGTTTCATGAAGTAAAAGAGGATGGTGAAATAAGCACCATGAGAAAAACAACTGTCAGCTAAGCGAACTCTAGAAATTGAAAGAAATTCGGCAATGAAGGTTCAAAAGAGACCGGATGCTAAATTATTTGGAACGTTTAGTCAAACAAAAGAACACAAGCTTAGAGGATACGTCGTGGATTATTGAAAAAGAGTCGGATCGTCTTCGAAGGCCTACATCACTCAAAGGGTCCATGGTTCAATCCACATGAGCTAGATGTTCATGTTTTCTTACCATGAGTGTATAATGCGTGAGCATCCTTTGGCTCATGTAATTAGCATCACGTATTTTTAATTTGCATTTTTTTGTTTAGTTTGTTTAGTAGAAGGAAAGGAGGTAAACATTGCTACAGGATATTGAATTTTGAGATTTGAGTTCAGAACTCAATAGGAGATGTGAATTCTGAGATCACAGAACTCACCTTTTGTGCTTAAGATTCTAAAAACATAGGCCTATATATAATTTGAGCTATAGGGTTTTCTTATTAGCAAAAATTGCGGCTACAAGAATGAAGATTTGTGTGCAAATGTGCCATTAAGAAATCAGGTTGTTTGTTGATCAAAGCTACTATTGTTGTGGATCAATTTGGGAATATGAAGTAGACTGTAAACAATTCCTTGATGACAGAGGATGCAAGGATTGTATAGTAGGTATGTTGGTTTTATGTAATGTACAAAAAGAGAAAATGTTGACGTTTGAATACTCAAGAGATACTCAAGAGAGCACTAGAACTTATTCTAGTGCTCAAGAGATACTCAAGTTCTAAGTATATGTGTGGACAAGGAAGTGTTAGGAATTTAGTGGATTTAAGAAGTAAACTATTGGTATGTTACTGAGATAAAAGTATTGAGGTATGAATGTCTTGAAAGAATAAGGATTGTGGAAGAATGCTTTGTTATAGCAAAGAGATTGAGTGTGGAATGCTTGTATGGGAATAGATTACAAAGATGTTGGTTACAAGAAAATGAATGCATGTAGGAGAGCCTCAGAAAAACATGTCTTGAAATCTATAGTGGAACAAAGAGGAAGTTGTTGACAAAATAAGGTATAATAAAGGATTTTATGCTAAAGTATATAAACACATTTAACTTCTAAGGTGGCAGGGTGGTGCTTGGGAGAGCAAGTTGTTGCTTACATAGGATTGGTGTCCTTATCCACTTGACTAGTTGATGCATGTAGAATTGAGTTGGTGCTCAAGAGAATTATTGTCCTCATCCATCAAACATGAAGGTGCTTTAAAGTGCAAGTTGGTGCTTTCTAGTTATGATTTGGAGCTCATAAGAGTATTGATGTCCTCGTTGGTTGGTGCATGTAGATTGCAACTTAGTGTTTGCACAAGGGATTGGTATCCGCAAAATTTGAGTGGATGCTCACACCATTATTGGAGATAGGTGTCTCCTACAAGTCATTGTAATGTATGGTTTATCAATTTATTGAATTGAGTTTCCATATAAAAGATTGTGTTGTGATTTGATGTTGATGAATGTTTAAGGTTGATAATGTTACATTATTAATGAAGTAAAAACAACTAAAAGTGTGTGATACTGATTCCCCCCTCCCCCACACCTCTTAGTATCATTGTGGGTTACAACAGGGAAGTCGTAGAGGCCATGTTGGGAATACAAATCATTGCAAGGATGTTGGATTCTTAGGTGAGATGAATAGTTGTAGAGAAATTATAAATTGAATGTGTGTTCTTAAACAGAAGTTCAACTCCAGCATGCTATAAAAGAAGAGGGAGAGTGCAAGTGCTAATATAAGGTTTGGAGTTTGAGACTGGTAATTGCATGTTTATATTTCCCTTTGAGATTGTATGAATCTTAGAGACTCCAAAATGTAAACCATAGAATGGCATTAGCAAAGTATTTGATAAAGAGTTATATTATGTCTCTTCCCTATTGTCAAATTGTTTGCATTTAATTATGTCCATAATTAGTTTTGTAGCATTTGAAGTTTGCATGAATGTTTAAGTGCAAGCATGTTATATATATCCTACACTCTAATAATTTTGATCTATATTTGAGTTGCGTTGGTAACCTACAAATATTAGTCTTACATCAATCATAAGTCACCATCAAAGAAAACCAGATCATGAAGCTCTCCAAGACACCCTACAAAGATAATCAGATTTCCATACAAGATCAAGTCAATCCTAGAAGGAAAATATCTTAATATAGTCATTGAACTTTGCAGGGCCATCTTCAACATGTTGTCATCAAAATACTTATCATGCACATAAAATTCTATAGCCACTAAACTATCATGAACTAGGGCAATTCCCCCATCTCGAAAGAATCATGAAGTAAGAGTATCATAAAAAAAACTCCCTCTATCTAAGAGAATCAAAAATTATTGGGTCTATACCGTATAATAATCCCATCATCTGCAACTATGGAATCAATCTTGGAAACATCCTCCATAAAGGAATCACACCTCTCCAATGATTAACTAGAAGGATTATGGATGAAGTCAATCTCATCATCACACCTCTCCTCCTCTATACAATTAAAAGTCACATGGATGGAAGAAAACAATGCTACATGACTAGCACAACTCCCTCCTACATGCTCCCAATCCACTGGATCAACAATCTCTACATTCTTCCTAAACATGAGAGGAGAACCTTCACACTAAAAGATCTCACAATCAGATTCCAAGGATCATAACCTGGCTCTACAAATTCCTCCTAATGAATAGAAGGTCCTACCAACCTCTCACTAGAATGTGTGAGAGCCATTGGATCAACAAGTAACCTCAAAAGGACACCCTCTCTCACCCCTCTATCCAACGTCCCTGAACTTGATAGACTATAATCTCTAATGATGCAGTGTTGTCTCTCAAAGGAAACTATTCAATGTACATATCTCATACAACAAACGAAATGAAGGTTTTTCCTCAAACCCAAAACAAATAAAATATCACAGAACTCAAAAACATCACTCGCAGGAATCTAGAATGAAATGGATCCAACTCATCTCATGGGGTACATAGAATCATTGCTAAGATCCACAATCATGCCTTCCTCCTGCTTGTAAATCATGTTGAAAAGTGAAATGTCATGTTCCATGTGCCCTGAAGTACCATTGTACACATACCAAACAACAATAGACATAGTGTTAGTAGATAAACAAGAATCCATTAAAAAGGTAGCCTCAAATTGAGAGATCATCTAATCTACTCCTACTACAGTCCCATCAAAAACCTACTCTATGTCCTTTCTCTTCTTCAACAAACAATGTCCCACATAGTCCCATCTCGTGACATTGAAATCACGTGACCTTACTCAAATATTTATTCTTTGTATCCATCTCATCATTCATCTTGAATTCTTTTTTGCTACCCTTATTCAGCTTCACAACAAGACTAATAGCATCTACTTCCACTTGGTGCTTTAGATAAGGCTACAATTTGATTTCCTCGTATACAAAATCCACTTAATGCTTTGAGAAATCTCATGTATTTTCCTAAGCACATACCCTAAAAAAAAGGGTGCATAGCAAGAAGCAATCTCTTTAAGGGCTATGGATACTAGCTCATGATCCTCAACATTAGTTCCAATGGTAGCCAATTGATCCTTCAATGCACTAATCCTAGTCAAAAAGTTAACTATACTATATGTCTTGCTCATAGGAACCATTGAGACTTGGTTTCAAAAGGGCATATGTTAAGAAGCACAAGAATTATAAGATAACTTGACCAAAGCATCAAACATGCTCTTGCCTAACTTTTTATCAACAATTTGTGAGATGAAGTGATCCTTCACAGAATCAAAAATGATTCTCTTCAACTTGGCTTCCTTCTTTTAATGAGCGATAGTTGTGTTAGATCGGTAGGTTCTTGAATGGCATTCACAATATGCTCCCAAATATCAACCTCTTCCACAAAGATTTGAAGCATGATCTTCCATGGAACAAAACTTGAAGCTCCATCCAACCTATCACGCTTTCTTAAACCAAGAGTAACTTTAAACATCATGTATATGAAGTAGAAAAAGGAACCCTTCCAAGCACAAAGGTGCTTATCTCAAGAAAACTAGGGTTTGATACCCAAATGAACTCAATCAGTTTAAGTACTAGTCCAACGTAATCACTAGCTGAAATATAAATCCCTCTTACTCAAGAGTGATCTCAACTACAATTGTGTTAATATCATGTTGGCAATTCCACCGAAATGACACTCCAATGCAATTCAGAAATTCCACCTTCTTTATAGAAGGTTCCTCAAATCTTAACCCCAAAATTTTCTTCCCTAAGACAGTTGTAATAAAGTACAATAATTCACTTTCAAACAACCCTAAGCTCCATGGCAATTAATAATGTCACATATCATGACATCTTAAAACGTATTGTTACATCAGTAAAATCAATGCCTGTATCTTCTTCTTTAGATGTGAAATCACTTAAAATCAATTCCTTTATCTTCTTCTTCATGACATCTCTCTTTCTTGTATCCAATCAATGAGATCATAAATAGATGTAGATAGCAAAATATGAAGAACATCTATAGCTGAAAATGAAATTTAAAATTCACACAAGACATGTATGGTTGAAACTTCATATATATGCCCAATGGTGAAGTACATACCATAGCCTTCTCTCAAGGCTACAAAATCCAACTATGCAAAATTCTCTAGCTAGGGTAAATCATCAAACCCTATCTCCATCAAAAACAACAAGTGTAAGAATCCATCCATAACTATCTCCAAGGTAAGAGGTCCTCCTCTTTTCTTCTTCTTCACATGTCGACCATTGGGTTTTTTCCTTAAACTGTAGTCTCCAATTTGTAAACCTAAACCCCTAAGCCTAGAACTCTAAGATTCTCCAAGTAACTCCAAAGAGACCAAGAAACCATAGCGCCCAGAGAGAGAGAAAACAAATACAAGTTTAGAGTGTCAAAGAACATTTAGGGGGTGAAACTTAGCCCATGGCCTATTTTTCGACCTTCTTTTCCAAAAAAATATTCACCAATTTGTCTTTTTTTTAAAGATGATTCGCACAAATTCCATGGGACAATTTTTTTTTAAACTAAAAATTGCCAAATTTTCAAAAAACTAGATAAAGTCCTTCGAAATTTGAATTTTTTTTTTAATAGTCAAACATTTTATGATTGAAATGCAATAATTAGTAATATTCACCAAGGTTTCTACACTATCAGGAAATTATGGATCCTTAAAATTTTCCTCACTGAAGACCTAGAGAAAGAAAAGCAAGTGAAAACCTAGAGAGACAGAGGAAGGACAAGTGTGCTCCTCTTCTATGTCACATCTCTACTCAAGTGTGAGAAAAAATGTGTTACGAATCATGAATGAAAGACTCACTCCTTACTCTATTTATATGAGGTAAGGGAGGCCAACAATACCATGTGGATGCAAGCCTTTACATGAGCCCTTGTAGACCACACAAGTGAGATATCCACTCTAGAGTACAAGTGTCATGCTCCAATTATGATGCCATGCACAAGGAATCTAATTTGATGTAGCTGCACAAGGCAAGTCCACACCACTCCATCTTGAGCGTCCATGGACTCCATCTATACGTCAAAGAAAAGTACACCACTAGATCAACTACCCCTTGCAAAAACATTACCAAAGCCCTAGGCATCCTCAAGCCCTCTGTAATCCTCTGAACAAGGATCCAAACTACCACATTCTATCTAGGGCTTAAATCCCTCCTCCATGATGCATAATAGTCCACATCCCCTATAGAGCGTTCTCCCACCAAATGAACCCTCCATGTGGTCATCATGAAGTGTGTTAACCATTTAAGCAAACGATCTACAATGCCCGAGGGAAGAACAATGAGCAAACAATCAATTAAAGTCAAAGATCCACTAAGAAAGTTATATCGAATGTGCATATCCGTCACAAGCCATCTCTCATGCTACAATACATCTTGGAACATCTACAGGTTGATCATACCCATGTACCCTAAATCTCATGAAGCACCCCCAAACTTCATGTAATACTTTCAAAGTAGCCCAAAAATTTAACATCCATAACCCAATTGTCTAAAAAGTCACATAATAGTTTCTTCTTCACCCTTGCCTCCATAACCACATTGTCTAAAGGGGTCACATAATTGTGTTGCATCCTTCATCTCACTATATGTATGAACCAATTTCTAAAACAATTGTTCCCTGTGGACAAGGGACAAGAAATTTCATGACGGTTTGTTGTTGGCCATCAATCCATCCATTGGACACGATGGTACATCAGACTTTTCCATGTAACTTGAATTCCTTTAAATATTCATACTAAGCTTTGACTTCCTTTAAATCCCCCTCGAAAGCATGATAATTAAAAGCAACTTATAATAGAAACAATTACAGATTAACAATAGGACCAATTATATATATAGTGCTCTACTCACCAAAGTGTAAGGTGGAAAGAATTATAAAAAAATTATCATTCCAAAAACGTGTGGGGGATTCCCAAACATTTGTCTTGAGACGTGAATCTAAAGAAGACATGAATCTAAAGTAGTATGGAGGTCCAGCTAGTGATTAGAGGTAGCTTTAAAACATGGGTTTCCATTATACAAGAAATATGTTCACCATATCCTTCCCATTAGCTATTTATGATCAGTTCTCTTATTAAATGGCTTCAACAATTGTGACTATTTGATGTTTTAAAATGGTTGAGCTTTTAGGAAATTAGCGACCTACACCATTCAAAAAATGAGTTTAGTAGCATTTCAATCAATGTATCCCCATTAACTAACTTCCCACAACAATTGTGTATGTCTTATGTTGTTGACCCAAACATGCAATGATTCCCTGCAACATCAGTCCTAATAGCCATGGCATTTGTCATAAACAATAAAAGGAAAAACCAGACACAAATATATCATTGTTGGCAATCAATCCATCTATCAAACATTATGGTGCTTCCTTTTTTTGGTAGCTTGAATTCTTTTAAATTTTCATACTAAGCTTTGACCTCCTATAAATTACACCCCTTCAAAATATGATAATTAGGGAATTTTAACCTCAACAACAAATAGAAATATATCCAATCATAGATTGATAAAAGAATTGTGTATCTACATCATAAAAAAATATCAATATATAGATACACAACTATCAATGGCGTTCTAAGAACCAAAGATGTAAGCTGGAAAGATGTTATCAAACTCAGTTATCTTCCCAGGAATGAAGGACATTCGAAATCATTTGTCTTAGAGGCATGAATCTAAAGTGGTCTAGAGGTCCAGCCAAGTGATTGGAGGCAGTTTCAAAACTTGGGTTTCCGTTAGAGTATCCAATAAATGTGTTCACTATATCCATCCATCAGTTATTTATGCTTAGTTTTCCTGTATTGAACTGCTTCAACAATTGTGGCTACCTGGGTTTCCATTAGAGTATCCAAGAAATCTGTTCACTCAATCCATTCATTAGTTATTTATGCTTAGTTTTATCTTATTGAACTGCTTTAAAAATGTGGCCATTTAATATTTTAAACATTTTAACTTGGTGGGCACCCATTCTTAAAAAATGACCTAACATTTCAACCTATGCATTCCCCATTTACTAACTTCCTACAACAATTGCATATGCATTTTGTTGTGGACACAACTTGTAATGGCTCCATGCATAGTTCCTCCTAGAAGCCACGAGTATAAATATCCAAATACAAATATAACTAGCATACCCCCAAAATGGGGGAAGTGAAACATCGAGACGAAGGAGAATGCTGGTGCAATTCACATTCCTTGCAAGGGCCAGCTTTTGCTTGTTGCCCATTCCATGTGTTGGACCTTCAGTAGCTTGAATGTCAAGTTTCCAAGTAATTTCTTAAAACTCTAGTCATAATCCCATATAGTCTCTCCAACTTTATGTTTTCTCTTTTTCATATTTAACACACACGACTTCTCTAACTTGGGTTTCTGAAACTCCTTGATCAAATCCTTCCTTATATCATCCAAATTACTTAGCCAAGAATATAGGTCGTAGCCCAACATAGAATCTCATGGTCGTAGCCAAGCAATCAAAAAAAGAGATCAGTGACACACACCACTCTTGAAAGCACCACTGAGCTGATGAGAGATGCGCCCACTAAGGGTACCCCTACCCTTATTTTGCATCGCAAAAACGGTTGATTTAGTTTTGCAAAACATTATGAATAAGTTGCTTTAAACTTGTGATTGTCACATCTCTCACATTCAAAGTACAATGTCTCTCTCAATGAATCCACTTCATTTTGTTTCTGCCTCAAGAGAGCCTGCAACCTTCTGCTCACATGGTCTTATGCCTATAGCAATTTTAGCTCAATTAGATCGCTTAAGGATGTTGGGCAAGATGGTGCTCATTTTACTTAGTCAACTTCTAAATCACTTGCTTAAACAACAGAATTTATTGCTTCATCGACCACTCCTACTGAGTCAACTTGATCAAATGCAACATGTGTTGCTACTTCAAAATCTCCAGCATAACCGATACGTCCCCTCATCTAGGACCAAAAAGTTACCTCCTTCGATAGGATATGATTCTAGAGGGCATTTTAAAGTAATATTCTAATGGGTTCATTGTTGGCCTATGCATCGAACCCCTGGTTTGGTATTTAGTGCCAACAATCCCCAAGTCCGGATGTAGACAAACCGTAAGTCAGTGTATCTATGGATGTAGACACTTAAGGCTTGAACTCTCTTTTAAAAATAGTGGAGACTGGAAAGGCTCTTAAGCATAGTCTCACCCTCCTACATTCCTTCAAGCTTATAAACATTTTAATGCCTATCCTATAGTTGGGTATATGCAGTTGGGTATATGCTCTTTGATCAATAAAAAAAGATGTTTGTTGCGGTCGTTGCTGTATTGGTTGTAGTTGTAGCTGGCGTAGTTGTTGTATTTATTGTTGTAGTAGCCTATGTTGCCTTTGTTACCATTGTTGTCGTAGTTGCTACCGTATCTGTATCTGTATCCAATGTTGTTGTTGTTGTGTCTTTTGTTGATGTAGCCGTTGGTATCCTTCCATAACATTTGGCAGTCCCGAGGCTAGGCGTCTGTGATTCAATATCAGAAATCCATAACATTTGGCAGTACCGGGGCTAGGCGTCTGTGATTCAATATCAGAAATCCATAACATTTGGCAGTCCCGGGACTAGGTGTCTGTGATTCAATAGCAGTTCGATTCCAAAGTTTAGAATGGGTTGGTTTTACGTTAACCAGCTCAAAAACTCATGAAAATTGTACCCATGAAGTCTATTTTCCTAATGGGTAGGCTATTCCATCATTTTGCATAGCTTAGCACACCATGAATATGCTTTCTCTAAGGTGATTTGCAATTTTCTCATCAATTTTGTGTAGTTACAGCAATTCACTCTAAATTTGAAGTGGCGTTATTTATGATTTTGCAATGGGTTTATTATCCTTCATTCTCCACAAACATAGTAACTAATTACATCTATGTATTTTCAACAAATTTATAGGTTTGAAGTAGATCTGTTAAAGAAATTCGCCATGAGTTTGCCTCCAGAGCAATATCGTCCAAGGGAAATTTCGACATGTAGATATGAGTTTGGATGGGGAGCCTCACTAGATGCAGCCATAAGTAAAGGACCCACCAAGCACTACTAAACCACCACCACCATCAATCCTCCCCTAATAGCCATTGTTATAGTTCTAGGAAACGCTTTACTGGTGGTAAGTTACTACAAGATTTTTGCCAAGTATTGCAAAGCTTCTCGATGGAGACATGTTTTCAGGAGAAGTAGGAGTTTGGACTCTGAAGAGAATATACAAGTCGATGCTTATTCACTAGAAGGATTCCAAGACCCAGAAGGTTGGAAGATAATTACTCAATCATATGGCCTGGATGAAGCTGTGATCAGATCCATTCCTCTGTGCAGATTCACTAAAGCAGAGAAACTCATAGACAGCATGGAGTGTGCAGTTTTTCTGGTTGAGTTTCAGAAGAACAAGGCTCTCAGGCTTCTTCTCAGCAAATGCACTAAGTATCCAATATCTACCCCTTCATCTACCATAACGATGATATTCTTGTCGTCCTCTTGCAGAAACTTTACCAGAGAAAGCAAGGCCTCTTTTTTGAGTTGTGTATTACCAATCTGAAGCCTTGCAAACAAACCCTTTACAAAGAAAACTAGGCCATCCCTGCTAACCCCAGGGCCCGAACTTGAAACCCTGATGGCATCATTGCACTCCAGCGTCAACATTCCGCTCTTTATCAGAATATCCAAATCACGTTGAGGACAATTGAGTTTGTTGACAACAACGTCTAAGTCGTTATGCATCATAATCTTCGCGCTATACGAAAGCTCTCTGCAACGCTTTGCGTGCTCTCTCGCCTCCTGTAGAGTCGATACAACGTTGGGAATAAACTCTTTCAATAACAAATTCTCGGTCCAATAACTATAACATTCAGCAATAATGCTCAGGATGATCTGATTAAGGACTTCCAACTTCGCTGTAATCGCCTGCCATCTTCCCGAGAAGACTTTTGTACAATAGATCTCCTCCACAAGCAAGGGAATGAGAGCTTGGGCCTTCCTAGAGCATTCCTCTGGAACATTACTGTTATCAAACCCTCCCTCCATCTTCAATCTTTCAATATGAAAATCATAGAATTATTCATTATTAACAGACAGAACTTGTCACCCATGCCCCTACAGATTAGATTAGAGTAGATTAGTGTGACCATTTTGCGTTCCACGTCTTAATAAGCCTGCAATTTGTTGTTAATTTATGCAAAATCTTCTTTGCTCCACCCACTTCCATCTTTTCCAAGCTCCTGCACATGTGATCTTTCTCTTGCCTCTGCCGCTGCGGCAAAGGTCCAGCAATGCAGAAAGGGGGAATGCCTTGGTCCAAAACGCGCTCGCTTCTCTTGCTCATCGCGGTACTCTTAGCAGCAGCTCATGGCCTACGCTTCGCTTCAGGCACAGGATCTGCAAAGCTTTCCATGAAGGAAATGAATGTCGTTGAGTATTTGCTCACTGGGTCATGGAATGATCTTGGCTTGAATCCATGGCGGAACAGGCCACAACAGAAGATGGGTGAGGAAATTGATGGAAATGGCCTGGTTCAAATCACAGAATTATTTCCGTTTACCAGATTGGGTCACAAATTTCTTCAATTCTGGGAGGATTACGCTGATCCGGGACCCAATATTGATCCCAGGAACTCAGCATCAACTACTCCACCGCCGCCCAGAAGAATCGCATCGCATATTTATGCAGTGAACTTGTGTCTTTCTATTACCTTGACACGTTGTCTCATGAATGCATTCAGCAGACGAAGAAAGTTGTCGAGATGCAGACCTATAAAATACGCCTTCGACGTAATTATCTTAAGTTGAGGGGATTTACTAACCAAACAATAAAAAGTAAGAAACATTAGAAATACAAGTGGAAAGAGTCAAGGTTTGAAATGCTTGTTGTAACTTTACCTCCCCATCCAGGTTGAAGGGGAACAATATTTCTATGAAGATTGTCTTCAATATGCTTCCAAATAAGTAGACAACGAACATAGATCGATTCGAATCTACAGTCACTAACGTATTAAAGCCAAGTCAGCCACAACAGCTTGGTGTGTCGGGTGNTTCAATATGCTTCCAAATAAGTAGACAACGAACATAGATCGATTCGAATCTACAGTCACTAACGTATTAAAGCCAAGTCAGCCACAACAGCTTGGTGTGTCGGGGGTTCTTTCATAAAGGCTAGATCGTATTTTTTCAAGACTAGACCTCGCTAATAGGTTGATAAATCATTTGACATACACTTAGTTGACCTCAACCAAACCACGAGTTTTTTGGTTGGACTAGCTCAAGTCAAACCTTTAGTTGATAAAGTGATCAAATCAACAACTGAGTCATACCAATGTTGCCGAAAAAAAGGGTCAGACTTGGTAGAGTTATTAGTCTAGCTCAACCTAGTCCAAATCATTGAAGATAAAATAAAACTTCTTTATCTCAACTTAAAAAATTCGATGAATATCTCCCTGCTGACAGTTCCAATATTGGACCGAATAGGAAACACATGTTCCAATCATTAAATGATATGGAGCACCTCATATCCGTACAGATCAACCTTCCTATCTAGAATTTGACGACTAATATACTCAAAAAGGTAAAATTCAAGGACCTTGTGTATGCTTTGATAGCTAACTCTAATACAACAAATCACAAACATAAGCCTTGCCTTAATTAAATACAATTTTCTTACCTTTGAATTTCATTGCTCATAATCAAGGTTACACGAACCGTGGGTGCGATCAGAATCGGCTGAAGAATCCTATATGGGTGCAACACTCATCCCAAAATTACGAATCGGGGATTCAGAACCCTAACCCTAATTATCCTCTACATTTATCCTACGTAAACAGCTTTGGATTAGTCAAAATGAGGTGGAAGAATCTGATGAAGAATCCGAGAATCCGATTCTGAATCGGGTGCGGTTAAGCCTAGGGCTGAATCCGGTAACTTAGCTCATAATAGATAGGCCAATGATTAATTGTCATGGTATAAACTCACTCAACCAAATCCCTTGAATAGCACACAAATCGTGAGAGGAAACCTGTTTATTTTATCTTCAAATTAATAAAATTGTTACGCAAAATACATGACTCGTTCGTGAAACTCGGATACCTAACGTAATCATCAAACAGCGCTTCAATCATGATCATCTTCTTTTGCGAGAGACTATTCGATTCCTTTAGGTCTCTGCATGTTGGACAAACCAACCAAGAATTCTGATAATTTTCAGAAGAACCGGTCACTATCATGCAACTTCCTGCAGACCTGCTTCATTCTGTCTAATCTATACCGACCCCCTTAAACTTGCTTTTGTAGATCAGGTAAAAAGAGAACCAATACTGCAACTAATATAAGTCACCACATTATTCAACCCGTCACTTTGTCCAAAACATCAAGCTATTTGTACTGTAAGGTTTCCAGATTTTCGGAAATGCTTGAAAGGACAATTCTATGCCAAGTTGCCAGGGTAAGTTTATGTGAGAACGGGTATAGCACTCTTCTTGACAGTAGGGGGTACATTATATCAAATTTTATATATACAATAATATGTAAATAATCATTGAAATTAATGTAAATCAACAGAGATTCAGATTCAGTTTTAGATTCAAATCATTCCAGTGTCCAGAATTCATCACAATTGACATTCATGATTCAACATTGAAGATTGACATTCATTCACTTTCCAGACGTGGTGCAGAATAAGAAACAGAAAAATCTGAATCTTGAAGCATGATGAAGCTGAAATGTGGGGGCCTGGAGATAAGAATGCTTGTTTAACCCCTTGCTTGGACACCAATTTCCTGCAATCAAAACAGCAAACAATGCCCTACTCTCTTTTCTTCTCTGCTGCTCTCTTCCAAGCTCACATAGCCAAACTGAAAAAGCAAAAATGAGCATGAAATTACAGTTTAAAGGTATAAAAAAGGCAGCAACAATTAGCTGCTATAGAGTTTCCTGCTAGGCCCACCCTAAACCTGAGATTACTGGGACTTTTTAATTATTAATTTTTTCATGCTAAAAGTGGTGCCAACAAACCCCGAATCAGGGTATGTCAAATTCATTTGGGCTACAGCACAATAAACAGAAGTGTTGCAGGTTACAGACAGTTATAGGTACCTTTCCAATACACAGGTATAGGTACGAGGAATTTGACCCCAAATACGCATGGCAAGAGCTATCTATTGAGCTGCAGAGCATTTAATGCTGCTGGAGCAAGCTTGATGATTGTTGGATCTTGAGATACTCGAGATCCAATGGTCAGCAAGTCTACTGCAGCCGCATTAAATACTCTGCAGCTCAATGGATATCTCTTGCCCATATGCATATCCATACTACTTAGATTATATGAAACTATTTTTTTATAAACCATCCAAGAAAAAATGTTCTACCATTTAGGACAGTGCCTTTAAGGCTTTATACGAATTTCAATCTACGGACAGCCAATATAAGTTATCTTTGCACTTTGTGTTGAATAAATATTAAGCCCGTTGCCAAAATATCTTGAAAAGTTTCCCAAGACTTACCCAAGAATAAAATAATTTTTATTTTAGATGAAATTTGATCCTATTAATTATTGAATATCATATATTCTAGTTTCTTAGTAACCATTATTACACTGCCAATATTCATCCAAGAGACAACAACAAAAGAGATGGGGCCTACCCTCTCCTCTAGGAACACAGACATAGTTACCTAATAGTCTTTAATGAGCTTTTACCATTCTTTTTCAAACAAAACAATATGAACTGGAGAAAAACAATGCCCTTGTTGCACGCAGCTAGAGAGGACCTTTAAAGCTGTGGAGAGAAATCATTTCAGTGATTATCTGAACGCTGACTTTCACTGCCTCAAAAGACTCGGTATCATTTTTAACTGCAACATCAGCAAAGGATGCTAGGACTCCTGCATTCAAACAGAAGAGGGATATATCTATATGAGCCTGAGGTATTTCTTTACGGGATGGCAGCTTTGATCAGCAACTCATGTGAGCAATAGCTTACTCATACTACCATGGTGATCTTGGGGATATCATACTCAACACATGCATTCTCAGGAGGGCAAGTGTCGTACAAGAATTGGAGAATATGTATGCATAGATGGAAACAATGTGGGGTTCAAGAGAGAAACCGTCAAATAATAATAACAAATGCCAACACCAGGCCACCAATGGACTTTGGTGCTGCGGTATATCTATTACAAACATAATTTTCATCCAGCTTAGGCAACATGCTCAAGATCTTCATCCCTTCTAAAAATCCATGTTACAAAACTAGAACCAACTAGGAAACAATCCTCCTGTCTTGTAATTGGCCGTGAGAACTTCCTGCTAGTTTTACATGTTGAATCATCAGGCATCCTGTCCCTTCTCACAATTAAATGCAGATAAAGGGAACATTATTCAATCCTCCTGCCTTATATTTGGGGAGAAGGAACTTGTATCATCAGTATAATAGGAATCATCTGGATGATTGTAATAGTCTTTTTCTTCATCCCACTTCAGGACCTCTCGTATATATTTGAAAGACTCCTCCACAGTGTCACTATCTCGAGACTTGACTTGCCCTACAAATAACTTACGATTGTTGATTGATTGGAATAGTACTTTGAATTTCATAGCAACATAATAGTATGCCTGATGAGCCAATGATGAATTGTTATGATGTGCCTTAACTGGATTGAAATCCTTGAACCATTCACATGTTGTAAGAGGAACTCTGTTGATTTTCTCCTCAAACACATCAAATTTGTTGAATAATAGCACAAATGGCATATTTCTAAAACAACGGTGCTTCACCACATTCTCAAAAAGCTCTTTGCTCAAGGTCATCTTATTTCTGAGGTGACCATTACCTTCAGCCCACATCTGGTCATAATCACTGAGACCAATGCAAAAGATTATGGCCCGCACATCCTCAAACATATCCAGCCATTTGCAGCCTTCATTCAAGCCTTTGGCATTCGGCCTGATAAGCTGGTACCTGAAGATAAATGTAGAATATTTATTAAAGAATACCGACCACTCTGAAAAGTGACACTTCAACCAATTGAAGCAAAAGAGCCACAATACTAAACTTACATGAAATTGCAGTGGAGTTAAAAACAGTCTTACCTCACAAGAGGACTCTGGTAATCAACATTATCATGATAGAATTCTGAATTTGAGCTCCTGTCATCCATTGAAAATTCAAAAAAAGCTAACCCATTACTTTGAGTCACTCCTTCTGCATATAAAATGTCTTCATCAGAAGGCTCATATTCATTGCTGGCTATTGCAAGAACCTGCAGTTTGCATTAGGAAGTTGGTCAAAATGCTATCATTACTTCCTTTGTATTTCAGCACTATTAGTAGTGAACAACATCTTCTTCATAGATGACCATGACGCAATTACATGTTCAGATCAGCATAAGGCAAGATAGCCCAGAAGCTTATTTGTGAAAAAAACTTGATTGGCAATGAACATCGCATGCAGACAAAATTGATATTTCCCAAGCAACAACAAAGAAGCATCAAACTTATTGAATGAGACTAAATTATTCATGGCATTGAAATGCTTTTTTAATAAGGAAAATGCAGTCAAAGTAAAGGTTGAGCGAAAATGTTATTTATTATTAAAACAAAATACATCTTATCTAGCTGGCCTTCCCAAGTCCCAAGGATGATATGATCTAGTTGTTTTTTCCACTCTTCAATCGTATCAAAAACAGTCTCGATTTTGACAGTTTTTGGGTCCTGAACCTCCAACACAATTTTAGGGCCCCTCCCATCATTGTTGGGGGGCTGAAAACAATAAAAAATGGTTCTCTAAATTCATTCCTAAATGGTTCTCCTTCTGCTTGACTAATGAGCCAACAACATTCATGAGGAAGATGGACGAGATTATGCAGTGATTCACCAACTATTTTGGCGTATACCTAGACAACAGTCTCATCTTCAGCAGGGCCTGGGAAGAGCAACTGAAGCACATTCAACATGTGTTAAGCACCTTGCGACAACATGAGCTATACACCAACCTAGATAAGCGCTCATTCAGCATACATAGAATTCAAAATCTAGGGCATATTGTGGATGAGTGTGGTATGCATGTAGATCCAGCCATTACCAAAATTATATGTTATTGGTCAACCCAAAAACACTAACAGAGCTTTGTTGCTTCTTGGGATTCACCAACTTTTACCACAAGGTCATGTTGGGTTTCTGTCTTATTGCTTGGCCCCTTACCCAAGGACCAAAGATGCAGGCAAGGTCAAGTTTGTTTGGCTCAAGGCACAACAAAAAGAAATTGAGGAGCTAAGCATCACCTCTGCATGGTGCCAAATGTCAATTCTCATTTCAGAGGATCTGCAACAATCGTTTGAAATTAAGAAGAACGCCTCAATTGTATCAACGGTGCAATCTTCAATACTCACACAACATGGATATCCAATGGCCTATCACAATGAGACATTCTCTCAAAAAGTTTGCAGATACTGCACCTATGACAAAGAGATTTACTCCATTGTCCAGGTTGTTAAAGATAGTGCAGCTGCGAGACCCATTCTTAGGGAGGATGGTACCCTAGTCAGTTAACTAGGGCAGAGTAAGACCCTAGAAGGTACCCTAGGGCCCCCAGTAGTCTCCTGGGGTTCTTGGTCTAGGACCAAGCAGGTTGATGCCATGGCAAAGTCCCTAACATATGTTTAGGACCCCTATATGCCTCTAGGGTTCCTGATTTGGGACCAAGAAGTTTCTTGGCCTAGGACCAAGCAGATCTTGCAGGTTGAGGTGGAGACATTCCTGGTCTGGGACCAAGCAGATTCTTGGTCTACGACCAAGCAATTCCTGCAGGTACATTCCTGGTCAGTTAACCAGGTGGATCTTTGTCAAGTTGACCAAGATGATGATGTGTGATGTCCTCTCTCCTAATCGGATATTGCTAGGTTGTTTCTCAAGGGGCTGGCCACCCCTTGATGATGTCACTAGCACCTAACCCTTAGGAGCAGTATTGAGGACCAAAGAATCACATCATCTAGTTTGGATCTTCTCCTTATACATTGCTGATAAAAAAATATATGTGAACATATACATTGAGAGAGAGAAAAGATTAAAGTCCTTGGTCTTGTAAAAGGGGTTGTTTCCCCACCTTTATGGTACACCATGGTCTTGTGGGTATGGAAGTTGCCTTACCACCTTGTTGTGACCCTTAGTTGACTTATGGTCCTTTTGGCCCTAGCACCCTTGTTGTATGTGGTACCTTGACCACCTTTGGTATGATGACTTAACCTTATTATTTTTATTTTATTGTTATCTGACTATATGACCTTTGGTAACCTATTCTAAGTCAACTTAATTTTATTTTATGTTTTTTATTGGTAACTATCCTAAAACTTAGGGGTCACCTATGGGACCTTCCTAGAAGACTTGTCAAGATTATAAATTAAGTTTCGCTTCTCCATTTCTATCATGCACCTTGACACAAGATAAGTTATGATCTTATCCTTGACTGTTTGTTTGTTGGAGCTTGACGCCTAGGGTTACTGCAGCCCTGAAGTGGCATGTTTTTGGGTCCTTGCAGCTCCTTTCTCATTGTGGACTAAGGTTTCCTTCTCCTGAGTGGGTCGTGACTGTTGATGACTGATTTGATCCCTCCTGGATAAGCCGTGACTGTTGGTGACTGTGTCATTTCTCTCTTGTGCTGGTCGTGGACTGTATAAGCCCTCTAGGGCTGACCTTTGGACTGTGGTGGCTCTTCCTAGTTGGCTTGTGACTGTTTGCAGCCTCTAGGGCTGGTCTATAACTGTGTTAAGTCTGCTAGAGAACGCCTAACTGTGTTTGGGACTGAGTATATCTATTGCTAGGGTCTTCACTCTTGGTGACTGGGATATCTCGTTATTATTGTATGTACCTAACCTAACCCTAAATTTCAACACGCTATCAAAGCTTAGGGTTTGTAGTTAACTCTATTATGCAGTCTAACAGAGTCTACAATGATCCTAAGATAAAGTTTACAGCTTTGTCAAACTAACAGTAAGGGTTTGAACTTTATTTTGGCCATCAAAATGATAAAGATGACAAAGATCTGATATTTACACAGTAGGTTGACCTCATTATTTGACTAGATTTAAAATCAATGACAGCTGAACAAAGAGATGTGTTTATGTCAGTAGTACTGAAAGTGTTATATCAGAAAATGGATTTGATAGAATGTGGACACGATGACCCCTTGAAGAGGTATGTTAGTTATAACCAGCAATTCTCAGGAGGCTGGACCCAAGCATATTTTCTGTGATAAGTAAGAAAGCTTACTTACTCTTCATATGATTGAATCTTAACTTGTATCATAATTATGATACCTTCTAGTTGATCATTTTTGTACAAATTTGTTTTTTTTGTGACTCATTGATTGATGTGATGAAGAGTTTGCTAACGTAAGGAAGTTAGAGTTCATGATCATGATCATATGTGTTAAACTATCTTGGCTTATACTAACAAGTGTGATGATGCATGAGATCTTGAAAATGATATTGTTTAAGAAGTGCATGCTCAGGTTTAAAGGACATTGGTGTAAAATGCTTAATCATTGTTTGTGATGCATCGATCAATGTAATATGAATTTGCAAGTGCAAAGAAGCTTAGAGCTTGTTCAAGTATTTATCATAATCTCATGTCTAGGGTTATGATCTAACCCAGATTCTTCTAATGCATGTATATCATTGCATGAGGACGATATGATGTTGACACCTCTAAGAGTACATGTTCAATTTGATGTCAAGATCAAGATGCACAATGTGATTTCTGCATAAGGGCAAACATAAAGAGGGAGGACTTGCTACCCAACTTGTGTTGATTCTTTGTATTGTCATGACATGTGGATATGCTCTTGATGGCATTTTAGATAGCTACTTTGTGCATATATGAATGATAAGATCATGTTATTATGTGAAATTGATATTGGCTATTGCTGACAATCAAACTTAACTTGTAGATAAGAGGATGATGATGAATGTTTGCAAATCCTGTTTATGGTTAGAATTAAATGCACAGCTCAAGAGGGAGCTGAGTGCTCAAGTACAGAGGGAGCAAGAGGCTCCACAAAATGCAGGATCAATTATGCTGAATGTTCATCCTCCCAGGTGTCAGCATAGAATCAGCAAAAGAGAAACTGGCAGGCATTTGTTATTGATAGCTTTTTCCTTACTACAATGGAACAACTGGTAAGTTCAGAGCTCAAGAGGGAGCCAAATCACAGGATGGGTTGTGGATTGTTTGATGCCTTAAGGGTTGGGCATGATCTCTCTAGCAGGCTGTGACTGTTTGTGTGCCCTCTAGGGCTGAATCTCCATTGTATTTGTTCCCTTTTGTCTTGAGCTCTACGGTTCTTGAGGATATTCAAGAGAAGGCTAGGGTTGGGGTTTTTCCCTAAGGAGACAATCGTTGCTGGGGTTTGGGATAAACCCTAAAGGAGCAATGGGAGCACTTGATCTTGTACTTCTCATGAGAAAAGAAGACTAGGGTTTTGTGGTATTTGAAAACCCTAGTACAAATTGGAGTGTTTAATGTGAAGAAGATAGAGGAAGACTATCTTGTACTTCTTGGTAGAGGTGCCAAAGAGAACTTCTTGGTGTATATGCTAAAGTTTTCTTATGGTTTCGCTACCTAGGGTTTGGAGAGCTTGACTTGTCACAGCTGTGGTAAGTATATAACTTGCACTTCATCTTTTATATATATATATATATATATATATATATATATATATCTATTAAGTGTTCCAAATGTCCAAACATTGTGTGATTGCAGATTTAAATTTCAACATATGTTATCTTCATTGCTGAACTGTCTCAGTGTTGCTAATGCAATGCTGATTTGACATATAACATAAACAAGAATTTGTTATGTGATTTAACAAACATCTAAAAGCTGAAGGAGCATATTTACTGCTGTAATAAAGTATTTTCAAATCTGTTATATACTTGAACAGTGGGCCTTAAGAGCTGAAACTTTGTGGCATTGAAGTACACCTGATTGGCAGTTATTTTCTTGGGCTGCCTTGAATTTAGGTTGAAGAAAAGAAGTATTTGCTGCTGTAAATTAATATTCCAGATCCATCCCCAGGGCTGAAGGTTCACAGAAAATAGAGCCGAGAAACCTCAAAGTGGACGTGAAATTTTTGAATTTGCAATAAAAAAACATCTTTTGAAAATTTTCACATGGTATCAAAGCAATTCAGATATTTCTAAACGGTATCAGGCTGATGTGACTAGGATTGCTCTCTTGATTATGAGGGAGTTGGATGTTTCAGTGGTTCCATACCTAGGAGAGGTGCTTGACATAGCAAAGGCTGATAGGGTATGAATCCCTAGGACACTTAGGAGTGTTTAAACCATAGTTACATATATCGGTGATATTTCGCCCATATCACAATATATTGCACTACCAAACCCTCAGCGATATATCGCCAGGAAAATATCGCGACATTTTCCGATATTTGAATGTGTCGCAACACATTGAATGAAGCGCGATATTTTAGGTAAATATCTGGAGTCGATGGTAAATATCGTCCTGTGGAGAAAAAGATGCCAAATTGAAAGATTAAAACCACATATTAGAGTTTTTTAGGTTCATTTTGCATTGTCGAGGAAGGGTGAATAGCTCCAAGGAGGTTTGTGACGATTTCCATCGAGAGTACAAGGGGAAATCCAAGGTTTTCTTTGCATTAACAAAGCATTTGTAGAGTGGGGATTCACCAGTCAACACAATCCTTAATAATAGGCAATATTAAATGGTAATATTAAATTCTTGAAGTGAAAGTGACACTCTTTTTCTTTCATTTTCTATCTTTTTACTTAAATTTTTAACATTACCATTAATTGTTTTAGGATGTTTGAGAGTGGTTCCAACCTCATCGGACTTCATATGGAAAAAATAGAATTTTAAATCCCATTCAGAATTCAACAAACTTAACAATTTTTAGGATCTCAAGATTGCAATGATTCCACAGGATTTTATCGTGTATGAGGGTATGGGATTGGCATTTAATGAAGCACACCAACCCCTCTATGTACCTTGATGTTGGTGGTATTGACTATTGAACTCTTTTGTCATGACCTTAATAAAAATGTACCCTTCACTCATTAAGCATGGGAAGTTTCGTCAAAATTGCAGTGTTGACTAATGTCGTTGGAGGATCAACTTCAAGATTCGAGGTAGAAGCAAGGACTAGAGCCTAGAGGAGAGGGGCATAAGGTGCTATTGATGAATAGGATCCCGATGTAGGCAATAATATTTATGATATGCAGTTATGGGAGGAGACAACTCACATTGGCATCTACCTTAGCCCCAACCTTCCACTATAGCCCAAGTAGTTGGACCTTCCAATTTGACCCCTAACTCATCCAAAGCACCTACAGGACCCCCTACTACCATAGGAAGAGTGGTGCCCCTTTTCCCATAAAGGGGTAGAGGGGAGCAATGACTCCTATTATTTATCATTGTACGATGGAGTATCTAGATGCCTTATGAGTCATGATGATTCATCTCTTAAGTGTTGAGTTTTAACATGTGTATGATATTTTTTTTAAATTGCAGACTATAATAGAGATAGCACTTGAGATATTAACAGCAGTAAAACAAATGTAGTAGTAAAGCAAGCATCACACAATTGAACACACGATTTTTCACAGGGAAACCTTTTAAGGACAAAAACCCCAAAGCATTAATATTTCATCCTCTAAATGAGATGACTAAGTTTATACATGAGCAAAGATCAATTTGTTCCCAGAACTCTGAGATGAATGTAGATATACAATTTCCAACCAAGCTTTTACAACTTGTGTCCTTTCAATCTGATAAAGCACTAATGAGCTTAATGTTCACTGCTATTATTAATGACTTGGTTGCCACATGGACTGTACCTGTTGTTGTACCTATTGCCACCTCAACAAAGGTTGTTGTTTCCTTTCACTACCCCACCGAAGTTTGTTGATGACACTAGAAGCAGCATGTGAACTGTTGTTGCCCTCCACTAAGTCTGTTGTTGTTGTAGGATAGTTAGGATGCAAGTGGATCAGCCCTAGCAAGGCTCAAGGTGCTCACCATTCACAATTGTTACCCCACCATGAGTTGTAGCAGCTCTGTTGCTACTGCTCCTCACCACCATGACTTGTTGTCACCCTCCACTGTGACTGTCATCACCCTCCATCGTGAGCCTTGTTGCTATTCATGGCTGCTAACCACTACACCTTCCACACCGTGACTGTATCTTCTGCTGCTAACTCAGATTTCTCACGGTGGGCACTGTTGTAAACACCGTGACTGCTGCTACCTCCTCTGTGAGCCCCTGCTGCTGTAAAAACAACCCTAAAAAGGCTCTGGTACACCTCTAGTAAAGCTCGGGTGAATGTGAATCAGCCCTAACAGCTAGGGTATACAGTGGAGAATCAAAAGGATGGCAACCGCGACTCTAGCAGCCTCCTATTGTTGCTGCCGTGAAGGATAAAGGAAGCCCTAGCAGGCTAAGAGCTGCCACGTTAGAGAAACAAGAAAGATGACCCCCGCCCGAATTTCCTCACTCAAGTAATTGCAGCGATGGAAGAGAGGAAGACCTTAGCCAGCGAATTCCTCAGTCCAAAGGAGCAGATCAAAATGATGGATAATGGATAATCATGAAATGAGTTGATGCTTCTTTAACTATATTCCATCAAACAATTATATTTTCATTCTTTTTCATCTTTAACCGTTGACTTTTATCTTTTGTAGTTCATTGGTCTTTTGATATTTGTCTTGAGCTACATGGGTCTTTATTTAATGGTCACTTGGACCAAGACAAGGGTTTCATGGTCTTTCAAGTTTGTTGTGACCACAACAAGTTTCTCAGGAGTTCTTAAGGGTCCTCGTGGTCCATTCATGCCCACTCAAAGTATATCTTCATAAATAAGGAGAGTTATTAAATGCTTTATCTTGATCTCCTCGTTACCGTCTGTTGTCCGCCGATTGCACACCAGCAGCAGAAACTTTCCGAAAGCTGTCTCCTCACTTAGGAAAGTGGGAGAGGTGTGACCTTGGGGGCAAGCACTGAGCTAGGTACTGTCACCTACTCCTAGCTCCTCTGTTTAGGCTAACTCCTAATGAAGCCAAGGGGGGTAGTCCCTAACAAAGAGTTTTCTATGGCTCAATGTGGTTAAAGTGTTTTAAAAGGTTGCGGATGCGGATGGGTGTTGTTTAGGAGTTATAGTGATTAAATGTGTTTGTTTATTATGAACTTGACGCATAAGATAAAGCAATCCACGTTGCTATCAAGAGAATTAAAAGATACAATAATTCAAGACTTTATAAAGATGCATTCATAGATAGAAATTAAAATGTTCCAAAGACAAGTGATCCAAATATAATAATTATGCAAAGATTAAAAGACAAGTGCTTTTATGGAGTCAGAGCTCTGCAATGCTTTTAAGAAATTAACAGCAAGTCTTGAAATGAAGCTAGTGAATATTACGTTGTGCAAGTGCTCTTGGTATATTTTAAGTTTTTTAGGTGGTCTTGCTTATGGTGGCAACGAAGGTTTGTCAAGAGCCGGGAGAATGTTCCAAGTTTAATCTGTTGAAGACATGACGACCCGCCCAGTATCCCAGGCTGGTATCGCGAAGATTGACCAGCTAGCTGAGAAGCTTAGACAGCGGGGAGTTTTGGCGCCTCTACTAAGAAGAACTTAGGAAATTCTCTACAACGTCGGTGCGTTGGTTATGGGTTTAAATTTTATTATGTTTCTCTTGTGCGAACTTAGCAAGTCCGTTCACCGCTCTGAGTACGAGCCCAACCCGAAAGTTGGCAAAGCATACTAGGTGAAGGATTATCAACAAAGTTAATTAATTATGGGGAAGTGAGTTGCAAATTTTATTAAATAGATTAATTAAAACTCTCCGACAGAGAGCGCTCTTGACCTTGTCTTATGACAAAGGTTCAAGAGACTTGATTAAACTAAATGCCCAATGCAAGGAAAATGCAAACTGGCTATGCTCTCCGATAGAGAGTGCTCTTGACTTGGGTTATTTCAAGTTCAACAGACTTAGTTAATTAATTGATTAAAATTAAAAGAAAAATAAAGAACTAAACTACCCAAGAGTCTCTTTCAGGCTTTTTAGGCCCTAATCGGGAAAGCATGGGGGTAAGTAAGTAAATAAAAAGAAAGCAAAAAGCAACTCTCCGATAGAGAGCACTCTTGATCCACCTTATGGTGAGATTCAAGAGATTTTGGTAATTTTTAGGGTTTTGCAATATTATATCAAAAAGGTAAACCAGCTAAGTGAATAAATAATGAAACTTTTTACTCTTTTCTATTTTATGAATGATGAACCTTTCAGAAATAAACTATCTAATTTTAATGAAAAAACAAAACTCTAACAATTGAAACTATTCTATCCTACTTTTAACAAATTGTGAAACAAAGCATGAAAATAAGGAGACGATACAAGCTTCCCCCAAATGGGGGAAGAGGGGTGTGGGAGCCGTAATCCCACTTGCTCTTTATTAATTTGTTTACAATGCTTTCATTTGCTTCCTTTTTTGCTTCTTTTCTTATTCCTGGAAGGCCTTTGGAGCAATCTGCAGAAGGGGAAATAAGAATAGGGAAATTATGGTTTTTTAGGGCTTGATTCTTCAAAATTTCACCACCATTTCCACTGTACCTGTCACAGAAGTAAAAAATCAGCAAACATATATTGTTAAAAGATGGTAGGAAAGACAATGCAAAAATAAAAAATTTTAACATTCACATGCAAAGCATAAATTTTTCCTAGATCTAATGAAGGAAACTAGATCTAGCAAAAGCCCTAAAAACAGATCTGAATAATGAATATTGAAACTTAAATCTATTTCATGAGCAAATGCAAAAAATTTAAAGAAGGGAAAGGTAGAGGTAGAAGTTTGAGGATGGAGATTTGGAGTAAGATCTCCTTATGTTTTTTACTCTTGGACAAAGCCCAACTTTGTAGATCCTGAAAGACAACAGTGTTAGAAAAGTTCTTATGATGATGGAGATGAGATTGATCCAACTGAGCTCGCACCCTTCTCTAAACGGCAAGATCTGCTAAGACAATCAAACTCGAAACCCGATGAAATCAAACAAAATAACTAGTATGCTATGAATATTAAACCATGATCAATACTTCATATAACTAAATACTTGTATGCATCCAGGTTAAGATAAACTTTGCATAATAATCCAAATTGACAGCTGCAAATGGAAGATCTTATGTTCTAACAATAGACTTCTAAAGGTAGTTATTTGATTCACCATATGAGTAACAAATTTAAAACAAGGAAAGAAATCACCTCATAAGATAGACATCCACCAATGAAGAAACAATCCCATAGACCTCTAAAGTCAAAAAGCTTTATTCAAATAAATAATGATTACAATTTTTTGCAGAGTTTCTATGCACAAAAGTCCATGTTGTAGAGCTCAAAAGAGCCTCTACTTATACAAAAAGGAAAGAAAATAGGGCTCAAATCCCTAAATCCAGACTAAGAGTAACACCGAAGTAATTGAATGAGCTCGGCATGATGATTTGGAGTTGAACTGAGCTACAACTGAGTGCTTGAGTAATGAGAGGGGGTGAGGTGGCTCATCCTCCCTCGTAATGATCACCCAACCAATACATAACCCACACTTCAACCAAAAACGGATTTGACCAAAGAGGGCAAATTTCTGACTGATAGTTCAACTACTACACTCCGATACTTGATCTGAAACTGACCGATATTTATTGGAATCATCATAAATGCTCCGTGCCATGTCATTTGGCCTTTTATTTTATTCATTTTGGTTTATTTTGGGGAGTTTTTTATTTTCTCCAAAATATTCATTTTTAATATTTTAATTAATAATTTCTCCGTAAATGACTTTTTTGAGAAATTATTAATTATGAGGCTGAATGAACTTTTGAAACTTGGAGATAGTTGGCCAGCTGATCATGAATGATTTTTGGCTTAAGGGTTAGAGCCTTCAATCACTGAATTCGGGTTCCGGATGACTAACTTATTACAAACTGAATTTTTCCATTTAAATTATGGAAAATTTTAATTAAAAACTTAGGGAAAATTAAAAAATTAAAAAATTAAAATTTTGACGCGTCCGGTAAAAAAATTTCAATTTTTTCCTGAGGGTCCTAGTGACTTAGGACATGACCATAGTCTATTCAAACAATGTCTAGTAGGTTTATATATACTCAGTTGGGCTCTAATAACCCCCAAAGGCCCAGAATTCAAAATCGGGCATTCCAGCTTTGGAGAAAGCGAGAGAAAACCTCATCAATTATACTCGGCTATAGGCAAAGCATAATTGTCAAGGGAAAAAAACTCCTTGGAATACCTTAGTTGAAATTCTACGTCTTAGGAGACCGAACCACTCAAAACACCCTACTAGCACATTTTATTACAAACCCTGCGGGGCCATGGTCATAATTATTCAAAACAAAAACTGACTAGCCAAAACTGGCTAGGCACAAAGGCGGATCATCTGATACACTGGAAACAAACATTTATCATGTTTGTAAAATGGCGGCTCCTCAGCTAATCCAACTAAGTGCAAAATTAGTGGATAACACCGCCAAGATCAGGTGCTAGGTCTCTCAACCAGGGGTAGCTAGTCCCCGGAGAAGGCCTCATAGCCCATAGATCAAGGAGAGGAGTTCATCACTTACACAGACCCAATCTAGGGATTATGGTGATGACCTGGTAACTGACCAAGTGCCTCAGCCCCAGGCTACATCAGATGACTCAATGTCAAATACTTGGTAACTGACCAAGCGCCTCCATTCTCCCAGAGAATGGCCCTCAGCCCCAGGCTGAGGTCCTAGTCCCGGACTAGGTTAAATTCCTAGTAACTAACCAGGTGCCTCCATTCAGTGAATGGCCCTCAGCCCCAAGCTGAGGGCCCAATCCCAGACTAGGTTAATTTCCCGGTGACTAACCAAGTGCCTCCATTCTCCCAGAGAATGGCCCTCAGTCCCAGGCTGAGGCCCCAGTCCCAGACTGGGTTAATTTCCTCGTAACTGATCAGGTGCCTCCATTCTCCCAAAGAATGGCCCTTAGCTCCAGGCTGAGGTCCCAGTGCCGGATTGGGTTAATTTCCAGGTAACTGACCAGGTGCCTCCATTCTCCCAGAGAATGGCTCTCGATGCTGCTTGGGAAAAATCAACATTAAGGGACATTTATTTTAATCATTTGATGTGATTTTCTATCATTCCATCAAGAACATATTTCAGTGTTTTCAGTTTATAGTCGATATGTGATCACGATCCACCATTGACATCTTATGCATCTTATCTATTAGTTGTATTTTCATATTTATGTAGCAATGTGTTTATTTGATGTTGTTGTTGCTTTAGATGTTAAAATTTTTGAAAAAAAAATGGTTATTTTGTATTTTTTATGCTTTACGACATTTGCCGATATTTTCCAATATTTTTGCTATAGTTGTCGATAAGTTACATTCTAGACCCTCGGCGATATATTCGTCGACAAAATATATGTAACTTTGGTTTAAACCCTGGTAAAGTTCTTCTACTTTATTTGTTGTTAATATTGCTTTGAGGTGTGATACACACTTGCAAGATGACTACTCTTGGTCTTCGAGAGTGTGACAAGTTGGAATTACATGTTACAAATGCTTTTGGGGTCGAGCTTTGGGAGCATATTGAGAAAGAGATCACTGCACCTACCAATCCAAAATTGTTGCCAATTGATGTTATGGAGGTCGTTGCAAAGAGAATCATTCTTGATTTAGTTAAGGATCACTTTGTTATGTACCAAATAACCCAAACAACATAAAAATAGAAAGAATAAGTAAGTCCCCGCCTTGAGAATGATAGAGCCAATGAATAAGAAGCCTCTTTGAGGGGTCAACCACCATTTACAACGTATCAACTACACAAGACTAGATGATTCCTAAAACTAGGTCTGGTACATATTGGAGACAACAGGTATAATTATAATGAAAGGGTCTCACTAACCAGATGACAACAATAATATAACAATACCTATGTAATGTGCTATGACTTAGGGTTTATTATGCCTTGCCCCTTCAAACAAGTGTTTCCCTCAATGCTTGATTGTTGAAATTTTACCAAGGAAGTGTTTGTCCATTCATTTGTGCCTTGAGGTGGACAAGGACACTTTAATTGTGGTCCCTAGCATTTTTTATAAAGTGAGATTGACTTTATGTTCATAAAGTCACTTTATAAATTAATGTTGAGTTATAAAAGTTCATTTGCATCTTTAATGAGATTAAAAGGTGGGTGTGTAATTAATGTCTCATATTAAATATTTAAAAAGTCATTAAATGCTTTTTATGAGAAAAGTGAGATGTGATCTTGGCCCTGGATCCCTAAGTTTCTTTTAATCTTGGCCATTGGATTTGAGATAGTGGTTGCTCAAACAAAACGGCTAGGGAAAGGCTCAACCTAATTCATTGTTCACATTCCAAAGAGAGTTTTTGGAGTGAAGAGGAGCAAGAGAGAAGGGAAAGACAGAGAGAAAAAGCCTTGCACATTTTCCAAGGAGCAGAAGGGGCACGTTTTTTAGACAGACCGTACAGCAGAGGAAGAGCAGACCATACAGCACGATTCCCAGGACAAAGTACAGCTTTATTAATTGGCACGAATTTCCAGACATGCCGTACAGGTTCAGACCGTACAGAGGCACAAAAATCGAGGCAAAATACAGCACAGTTTTCGAGGAGACTGGCAGCATTTAATGATATCCATACAATACGTATTTTCCAGAATTAATTGCTTCTGTTTGCACAGAAATCAAGGACAGTTTGCATGCTTCCCTAGGCCATACAGCAGGTTTTCATTGCACAGAATTTAAGAAGAAGTCTGATATTTCCTGTTTGTAATTCAAATATTTTTTGGCGCAATTTTCGAGAAGAAATAAGGGAGATAAGTACTGCTGTATTTATTTTGTAAATTTGTCTGAAAAATAAAAAATTCTCTTGAACAGGTTTTCTTTTCGGGATTTTATCTTGGACCAAATTGGTCAAAAGTACTGAGTCTAAAATTTCATGTGTTGGCTGTCATAAATTTCAGAGTAGGAAAAAGTAGGGCTGCCATAAATTTTTGAGTTTGCAAAAGTTGAGATTATCTCATGTGTTTCATCTTTTCAAGCTAAAATTTTTAATTTTTTAGAACATGCATACTAGGGTTTGGGCATTAAACCATATGCAGTGAGCTAAAGTTGAAACCAGGTTGGGGTTACAAAAATCTTCATTGATTAGTTGTGGATGCTTCTATATGAAGAACTCTTCTTCCCATGTTGCAACTTCTATTGGCAAGTTCTTCCACTTGATAAGGTACTCATTAATTTTCTCCGACAGCAGCAATTTTCTAGATTCATTCCACAATTTTCATAACTCAATCATCAAAGATTGTTGGTAAAGGTCAACGGAAAGGGACGAATGCCATTGTTGGTGTTGTCCCCACTCATCCAAGCTCATATATCCCTGCTAGTGTTAGTGCTTCATCTGCTGCAAGTGCAACTTCCAATGCTGAAAATAACCCTGTTGTAGCAAGAGAGCAAGCTCAAGAAAAGAAATATCCATTGTAGAAGTATGTAACAAGACAACAAGGGCCAGAGGCAAAGCTTGTTGGGGAGGGAATGTTCACTGGACATGTATTTTCTACAACACTTCATACAAGAGCACCTACTTCCAAGTTAAGGGCTATCTATTGGGCACTGAATTGGGACTTGGAGAATGTAAAGGGGTGAGTGCTACCAAACGAAAATACACGGAAAGAGAGGATAAAATTGGCTCGAGAAAGGTGGCAGCAGAAAGTAGGAAACAAAAAAATGAGAATCCTCTTCCATTCTTTCTGCTAACAGATTTGGAAGTGTGACTAGAATTCAGGCACCAAGAAAGAGGCTAGCTCCAAATGGTAGTCCAATGGACAAGAAATTTCAACAAGAGAAGCGAGAGGAGATTGATCTTACCATTGCATTCTTTTTCTATCTCAATTCATTTCATCTAATGTTGCATGGTCTCCTTTGTTTATTAAGATTATCAAGCTCTAATTGAACAGGCTCCAATAGAGTATGTCCCTCCCAAATCAAAACTTAGATGCACATTGTTGGTTAAGACAAGGGGGGTTGGATAAAATCCTAGAAATACCAAGTTTGTGTTGCATTCATCAATACCAAGAAATAAGGACATTGGAGTTACTCACGAGTTTGCTGAGTTAACCCGTGATATACCAAGTTTGTGTTGCTGATAAAATCCTAGAAATACCAAGTTAATCTTGAAATACCAAGTTTGTGTTGAAATAACTCGGCGGACTCGGGATTAGGTGGAAAAGCCATTTTTTGGCGTTTGCTGAGCTGGAATCATGCCGTTGACCTGCGAATGTGCTTTTGGAGGGAAGCGTTGGAGGTTTTAAGACGGCTTCTCCATTCATTCACCACAACTACAACTTACCAGCTCTCCATCTTAGCAGTTCGAGTTTGGCAGTTAGCAGCAGTTTAGGTTCAGTTCTCCATTCAGCGGCTTCGGGTGCTCACCGTTCAGTACTGTTCAGCACCGTTCAGCAGTCTTGAGTCTTCACTGTTCAGCACCGTTCAGCATTGTTCGTGTCTCTTCAGCACTGTTCGCGTCGGGGTTCAAGCTAGGCAAGTGCTGTCGCGTCAGCACTGTTAACGTCGGGGGTTCAGGCATTCACAACCGGGGGTTCAGGCATTCACGACCGGTGTCGAGCCATCACAAGCAAGGTAATTTTTTTTAATGTTTAAAGTTTAAAAACATTAATGTTTTCGTTAATGTTTTTTAATTAAACTTTCATGTTTTTGTTAATTTCTTTGATGTTTTTTTAAATTTTTTACGTTTAATGTTTTTGTTTAATATTTAAAAATTTTATGTTAATAATTTAATCCATTTTAATGTTTAAAACTTTATTGTTATTTTTTTTTATTTTTAATGTTTAAAACTTTAATTTTTTTTAATATTTAATGTTAATTTTTTATGAAGTTTTTAAAGTTTTTTTAATGCGAAGTTTTTAATATTTATTTTAAGTTTTTATGTTTTTTTATATTTGTTACATTTTGTTAGTTTTTGACCTTTTTTTTTATTTTAGATATGTTTTTATTTTTAATGTTTTTTTTATTTTTTAATGTTATATTTTAAATTTTTTTATGTTAATTTTTAATTATGTTTTTTTATGTTTTTAAAGTTATGTTATTTTTTATAATTTTTAATGTTATTTTTTATGTTTTTGACATTTTTTAGTTTTTGGTTTATTTATTTATTTATTTATGTTTTAATTTTTAATTTATTTTATAGTTTTTAATGTTATTTTTTTTAAGTTTTTTATGTTATTATATTTAAGTTTTAATTCAAATTAAATTCATTCTAATTTTTTTTTCACTCACGATTCAGATCCATGGTACCTAGGAGAACACCCAGAAGGCCTCTTGATAAAGCATGGGAACATTGTGTTCGGGTGGTCCCAAGGCAAGACAATCAAGGAAAGTGCAATCACTGTCCAACAACTATGTATGGGGGCATAAATAGGTTAAAACACCACCTAGCTCGAGTTGTCTGCAAAGATGTCGTAGTTTGTGATGGCTGCCCTGAAGAAGTCACAGCGGAAATGTACACTGCTTTGGAAAGTATCAAAGAATAAAATGCCAAAAGATCTAGGCTAAGGTTTGAAACTGCAAGGATTGGTAGATCTCCAATGGGACCTCCAGGTAGTTGCTCATCAAATGTTCCACCAAGTCCATCTATCACCTCTCCTTTCTTCCTCCCTCGTACCTCCCCAGGATCTCAACCAACATTGGACAACTTTAATGAAAGGAAAAGGAAGGAGGCAGATATGGCAATGAGGAGGTTTTGGTACCATGACAGCCTCTCATTCAACCTTGCAAGGTCTCCTTTTTATCATCCCATGATAGATGTTGTTGTAGGCGCTGGCCTTGGATACAAAGGCCCCTCTTACAGTTCACTTAGGGGGAAAGATCTAGATGAGGAGTTGTAGTGTATCAAGGAACAGTTGGAGAGCATTAAAAGCTCATGGGAGTTTACAGGTTGCACAATCTTGTCTGATGGGTGGACAGATCAAAGGAATAGAACAATCATAAATTTCCTTATGGCTTGCCCTAAAGGAACCATGTTCTTGAAATCCGTTGATGCATCTTCGCATGTGAAAGATGCAAACCTGATTTTTACATTGTTAGCAGAGGTTGTGGAAGAAGTGGAGGTCAAGCATGTTGTCCAAGTAATCACGGACAACGCTGCAAATTATGTGGCAGCAGGTAAATTGCTTTGTGCAATATACCCTACTATTTTTTGGACTCCTTGTGCTGCCCACTGTATAGATTTGATGTTGGAGGACATTGGGAAGTTGGCATGGGTGCAAGATGTTGTTCACGAGTGCAAACAAATAACCAAATACATTTATAACCATGCTTGGGTGTTGAGCCTTATGAGAGAGTACACAAAAGGTGAGCTCAGTCGCCCTGCTGTCACGCGGTTTGCAACAGACTTTCTCTCCCTCCAAAGCCTTCTTAATGAGTACCAAGCATTGAGGCGAATGGTTAGTAGCAGGGAATGGATACAATATAAAGATAGCACAAAACCAGATGCAATGGCTATGAGTATGTCTGTCCATAGAGATAGTTTATGGGAGGAAGTCTCTGAGATTGTCAGCATGACAGAGCCACTTGTGAAAGTGTTGAGGATCATGGATGGTGATAAACCACCAATGGGATATGTTTATAAGGGGATGGACAGGGCCAAAGAGGCCATCAAAGCCTTCTATAGGGAGGATGAATCTAAATATTTCCCTATATGGAATATTATTGATTCCAGGTGGGACAAGCAACTACATTCACCATTACATGCAGCAGGGGCATATCTCAATCCAAGCATATTCTATAATGTTGGGTCTAAAATTCAAAAAGATCCTGAGGTGATGAGAGGTGTGATGCTATGTATTGAGAGGATGTACCCAAGTCAAGAGATTCAAGACCAAATCAATCTACAGTGAGATATGTACACGGAATCATTTGGCATGTTTGGAATCAACACAATGTCTCGGGGATAAGAAAGTGCCATGTAAGATTCAATTATGTAAATCATTACATTTTATTTCACTATTTTTTTTTCAAGTTTGACATTGCAGAACTTGTAATCTTTGTTTGCTTGTTTTTTATAACAGCCCATTGGTGGTTAGATTGTGGCACTGAGGCACCACAACTACAGGAATTTGCCATCAGAATCCTGAGTCAGCCTTGCAATGCGTCAGGTTGTGAGCGCAATTGGTCAGTATTCGAGCACATCCACACCAAAAAGCGCAACAGGTCGGAGCATGAGAGGTTGGAGAAGTTGGTCTACATATACTACAACCTTCGGATGCTCACAAAACAGTTGCGAGCAAAGGATTTGGATCCAGTTTTATTGGATCAAATTGATCTAGTATCTGATTGGGTAGTGGAGGATGAAGCTCCTGCTGATTTGAGTTGGCTTGATGAAGAGACCGAGGGTCCCTCTGGTGTTCCATTTTTCGAAATGGAAAAACCAAACACACCAAGGGTCCCTCTGGTGTTCCATTTTCCGAAATGGAAAAACCAAACACACCTGCATCACAGTTGATTTTCCAGTCTAGTGATGTTGGTACTAGCTCTACTAGGGCCTATGCTAGGCGATCTACTACTCGTAGTCATGCATGAGACTCAAGTTTGGACTTGGAGACACTATCTATTTTTATTTTCAACTAGCTATGTTTTGAGTTATGTATTTGAACTTTGAAGTTTGAACTTGGTACTATTTTGGAATGTGTTCAAGGAATCCTCTTTCATTTCACTATTTTGCATAGAAATATGAAATATGGTATTATGGAGTGTCAAATGTTGTGTTATAAGTTATCATTGATCAATTTTTATGAGATGATCTAATGAATTTTTGCATAGAATACTTTATATTACTTATATGAATTATAAGTGTCATTACGTATTTTTCTGTGCACAGAAATTACTATATTTTTATTTTTTCATATTTGCCGAGTATTTGCCGAGTCTGATCCAAGTCTTATCCGAGTCGACGAGTCTGCCGAGTCCCAAGCCAGCCGAGTATTTACCAAGTCCGAGTCTGACTACACTGGTCTCCACACGTCCCCAATGTGCGTTTCCCCGCTCCCACGACCCGAAAACTTGGGAGACCATTGGACTTTTAACTTGTAACTCACTCCCTATTTTACTCTATAAATAGGAGGAGCACATCGCTAATTCACTCCTTTATCATTATTAACAAGAAGATAAAGGAGAAATGTTATATAGAATGTAACATCTTGTTGTGTGATTCTTCATTTGGTATGATTCTTCTCGCTAGCAATTAGCATGTGGTGCCCTCATCAATGTTTCCTATGCTTGTGAGAAGCTTTGTTTAGGATAAGTTATTTGATAGTTAGAATAAGGTTTTAGGAGAAATCAAATGCAAGAGAAGAGAAGCTAGGGTTTGATAGCAATTAGCATGTGGTGACCTCGTCAAAGTTTCTTATGCTTGTGAGAAGCTTTGTTTGGGATAAGATATTTGATAGTCGAAATAATGTTTTCGGAGAAACCAAATTCAGCTTCAAAATAACACTTTTTGGGTGTAGATCCATGGCATTTTGTGATGTGAAACTAAATATCAACAAAAAACTTTACATGGTATTAAAGCAGTTTTGTTGAAGTTTTCCATCCATTACATGGAGAAGCCAACTACCAATGACAACGAGTTGAGAACAGAAGATTTCAGAACGAGTGATACCCAAGAAAGCTCCAATGTTGGAAATGATACCTGGTTGAGATTGGCACGAAGTGCTATGAAAGGCCAATGGGGGTGATGCCCATGATACGCAAGTTATTGGAGAGGTTTGTACCTAAAATTTCCCATCCATTACATGGGGAAATCAGCTACATGTGAGAGGGAGTTAAGAACGAAGGATTTGAGTGGGTGAAAGATTGAGGATGCTCCAATGATTAGACTATGTTGTGATGCCTAGGATGGCTAATTTGGACATGTGATACATTGTGGGTTTGATTCATTAAATGCTCTAGTTAATGGAGTAGGTTTCTATATTTTAGATGTTGATGTTTTGAGTAGCATCGAAAGATATTCCACAAGAAAGAATAACTACAAGCCCAGAACAAGTCAGTCCATTTAAATCGGCCCATGAAATGGTCAAGTCAGCCCAGTTAAAGGGGAAAATGACCCAGTCAAGAAGACATGTTGGCCCAGTAAGAAAAGTGACTTTTTCTAGTATATATATTAGTGAAGTTGGCTCATTTGCAACACACCAATTCACTCAAGAAAGAGAAAAGTGCGCATATCCAAGCGAGGCTAGCTACAAGTTCAAGAAAGCATTGTGAAGACAATTTTTGGGGTTTTATCTTTCTCTCTCTCTTCTTCGGGCTCAAAGGTTATTCTGTATCTTTCTTGTATTATTATTCTGTAACTAGTGTCGAGCACTTTTCTTGTTGAAGAATCTTATCTAAAGAAGTTTGATGGGTTTTTCCTGTGAGACGATTTTTCCTAGGGTAAATTTGCGTCTACTATGAATGTTTTCTTGCAATGACCCTTTATATGCATGCAATTTATGTTTATGTGATAAATAACTTAATAACATCTAACTACTAAGAAAAATCAACATGGTACCAGAGCTAGACTGAATTAAAGCCATTACCAATGAAAAGCAAGAAACTAGAACTTTCAAGTTTGGGCATATTTATCCATAAATTGGACCTCAAAACAATATTTTGGAAATCCCCTCAGTAGGGTGCACTTATCTGTGGAAGCAAAACTCAATTCTGTGAAGTTTCAATTATTGACCTAACTCTATAGGGGGTCAAGAACTAGGGCTTCCAATTTTGAGCCCTTCTGTCCACAAATCAAGTTCGATCTTAGCATCCTTGAACTCGCCTTGGGAAGGTGCATCTATTTGTGGAGTCAGATATCATTTTTGGAAAACTGTAATTTTAGCCTACCCTCTGCTAGGGTTTCTAGGTCAAATCTCAGTGTTAACAAAATGAAAACCAGTCCAAGGGTTGAGGATAGATTGGATGGAGCCAAAAACTTCAAATCTTAGAAGCATAGGATACTTCTCATCCTAGAAGAGAATGATCTCTTAAATTATGTCAAAGAGGTTATCCCAAAACCAGAAGAAGAGGCTGAAACAAAGTACAAGAAGAATATGGTCAAAGCAAAAAGAATTCTATCTAATTCAATTAAAGACCACTTGATCCCTCATGTGTCAGAATTGAATACTCAAAAGGAAAAGTTTTGAGGCCTTGATAAAATCATATGAAAGTAAGACTACTAGCAGAAAGTTATTGATGAGACATCAGTTAAGGAATGTGATGATCGAAGAGTCAAAGACAATGTCCTCCTACTTTACAAGGTTTTCTCAGATTTGTTATAATTTTATACTTTAATGATGGTTATATTAGATCTTAAAACAAATTGCACTATATCACAATAACCATATGCAATAGGATCATTGAAAGAAAGATAAGCACAGCAAAACAAAAGCACTCAAATATTTCTCCTTTAGTAAACCTTTCAAGGGAAGGAAACCCAACAAACTTCTTTGGTATAGATTTGTAAGTAAGTACAATGTCTTTTAGTACAATCCAAGAGCTAAAGGCTCTTCCATACAAAGATCCCAAGAATAAGATAAGATAGAAAACCCCAAGAACAATATGTCTTCACAAAGCAGCTACTCTTCTCCCAAACGAACTTGTTCTTCTCTCTATTTCACTAGTGAACTTGTTGGAATGAGTGATATGTCTAAATGAGAGGTGCACCCTCTCTATTTATTCTTGTCTTCCAAGTGACTTTCCAAGTTTCCCCCTATGGGGCTGACTTCTCTAACTGTCAAGGCCGACTTCACTTAGGAGACATTAAATAAGCATTATTTAATGTTTCTTTCGGATTCTTTTGAGCCGACATTACAAGTGAGGTTTACATTGATTCTTTCAAGATTAATTAAATCAATAATATCTCTTAAAGGGAGCATAATAATAATAAGAATAATACAACAAGAAGAAGATCTTCCAAAGTTACACAATCTTCAACACTCCCTCTTAACAAGGAAAGTATTCTTCTAACACGATCATCATCAGCACAGCTGCTGCAACTCTGTACTCAGACCATTGACTTCTGACATCTCCCGAATCTATACATCATAAGAAGTTTTCTACGAGCAAGCCATCAAGTGGGAACATCCCAAGAGCACAAATTACGTCACTAAGTGACTACCTGCGTTACCGTACTAACATCTCGTGAGTGTAGCCTAGGAGCACAAATATCGTCACCTAAAGCGACTACCTGCAACCACATCACATCCTGATCATCTCGTGAGTGTAGCCTAGGAGCACAAATTACGTCACCAAGTGACTACCCACTACCACGTCACATCATGTGGAAAACAACCCAGAAGCACAAATTACATCACCATGTGAATACTTATGTCTTCACACATCACAACAACTCGACACTCGTGAGTGTAGCCTAGGAGTACAAATTACGTCACCAAGTGACTACCCGCTACCATGTCACAACACGTGGAGAACAACCCAGGAGTAAAAATTACGTCACCAAGGGACTTCCTACGTCTTCGCACATGCGTGTATGCCTGCCATAGCACTAGCAGTCAGGAGGCTCAATTACGTCACCAATGTGACTACCTACTACATCCTCGTGAGTGTAGTTCGAGAGCACAAATTACATCACCAAAGTGACTACCAACTAGAACATCACCTAAAGTGGAGACTTCCCAGGAGCACAAATTACGTCACTGGGTGAATACCTGCATCTCCCATGTGATATGTCACTCACTACTCCCTCTATCAAGGAACATCGATATGGACAACTCCAAGCTTGTCCTTTAGGTACTCAAACTTCACTATTGACAAAGGCTTGGTCAACACATCGACTATCTACTCATTTATCGCCACATACTGGAGCTTCGTTGCTCCTCTCTGTACCATATCCCTCATATAGTGGTACATGATCTCGATGTGCTTCGATTTGTCATGAAACGCAGTGTTCTCGGACAACTTCACACAACTCTAGTTGTCGCAAAAAATACAAGTCACATCTAACTCAAGATCGAACAATCCTACAAGTAACTTTCGAAGCCACACTGCCTCACAACTAGCTGAAAAAGCCGCAATGTACTATGCTTCGGTTGTACTCAGTGCCACACTTGTCTGCTTCCTGTTGAACCAGGAAATCATGCCAGACCCCAAACTGAAGCAGCAGCCTGAAGTTCTCTTCCTATCTGTGACACTACCAACCCAATCTAAATCAACATAGCCTTGCCAGCTAATCCTATGATCTATCGCATATATGAGCCCATAATCAATCGTACCTTTTAGGTACCTCAACACATGCTTTTCCACAATTAGGTGAACATGTCTTGGCTCTACCATGTACTGATTCAATGTCTTCATCGCAAAGCATATATTTGGCCTCGTGTTTCGTTAAGTACATCAATGAACCAATCATCTATCTATATATTGGCATCAACTATCTCTGAAGTAGTATCACGCAGCAACTTCAAGTTCAATGCCATTGGTGTAGCCATGGCCTTGCAATCCATCATCTTGAATTTCCTTAGGATCTCTACTATATATTTTCCTTGACTAAGGAAAATATCACCCGGATTCTGCCACACCTCAAGACCTAAGAAATAGTGCATCATACCCAAGTCTTTCATCTTGAACTCTACAGCAAGCTGCTTCTTCGTTTCTGCAATGAGCTTCTCATCACCTGTCAGGAATAGGTCATCTAATACGACAGTAGTATCATTGGTTTTTCTATCCTCAACCTTGAAGTAAAGGTTGGAATCTACTTTGCTCTTGGTAAATTCCAAGCTCGTCAAAAATCCAACTATCATGCCATACCATGTCCTGGGTGCCTGTTTCAAACCATACAAGGTGAAGGCCTTCTTCAATTAGCACACATGTGTCTGTCTGTCATGTGTCTCAAATCCTAGTGGTTGCTCCACATACACTTCCTCTTCTACTACACCATTCAGGAAGGTTGTCTTCACATCCATCTAGTGTACCTTCCACTTAATCACTGCAGCTATCGCTACTATAGCTTTAACCAAAGTGTATCTAGCTATAGAAGCAAATGTCTCCTCATAGTCTATGCCTTCTTTATGGGAGAAGCCACGAGCCATGAATCTTGCCTTGTATTTCTCGACATTGTCATCTGCTGCATGCTTTATTTTGTAGATCCATTTGGAAGACACTGTTGACTTCTCTTCTGGTCTCCAAACCACATCCCAAACATCATTCTCTTCGATCATAGCATCTTTCCAATCTTTCTTCTCGGTTGCTCCTTCGTCGCTGGAAGACTTTGCATCAACGATATCACATAAAAGTGCTACATAGCTGGAGTATGGTCGAGGTCTCTTGCTTTCCCTAGAAGTCCCATGTGGAGCACCATATTTCTCTGCATCTTGAATAGCTTCTCGTGCCCAAGCTAGTCTTCTCTTGTGAATGTTCACCTCTCGGGGTGGATCTGTAGGCCTCCGTGGTTGTGGGTCCATGTCGTGGTCTTCATGTTCTTCTGGAATCATCTCTTCCATAATTATATCTCTAACTCTGGAAGCTTCATGTTCTTCCTCATGTACTTCATCAGAGTGAATCTACCCTGATCTACTAAAAGTTGTATCTTCATCGAAGTCAACATCTCTACTAGTCTCGATCTACTTGAAGCCCAGTTTATAAACTCTGTATGCCTTTGATGTAGCATTGTATCCGACGAAGATACCCTTCAATCCTGAAGGATCCAATTTTGTTCTCTTCTCCTCGGGAACATGTATGTATACTAGATAGCCAAATATTCTGAAATGGCTAACTTTTGATTTCTCTCATGTAAACATTTCTTTTGGTGTCTTGTTCTCTAGTACACGATGTGGTGTTTTGTTCTATACATAGACTATTGCTCTTATTGCTTTGGTCGATAAGTGCATCGGAAGATCTTGATCATGAATTGTGGCCTTTACTACTCCCATTATTGTTTTGTTCTTTCTTTTTGGAACACCATTTTGTTGTTGATTGTAGGGAGTGATCATCTCCCTCTTAATCCATGATTCTTTACATAAGATCTTGAAACTTTCTTAAATAAATTCACCACCGTTATCTAATCTCAAAGCCTTTATTTTCTTTTTAGTATGATTTTCTACAATAGCTTAAATTCTTTGAATTTACTGAACACTTCATCTTTTGTTTTCAAAAAATAAATCCAAGTTTTGCAGGAATAATCGTCTATAAAGGAAACATAATATGCATACCCGCTTAATAAGTTGGATGACAAGGGTTTGCATACGTCTGAGTGTATTATCTCCAAGATCTCCTTTGCTTTGTTGTCACTACTTGGAAATGGTTTCTTCGCATTCTTCCCTTGTGCACATCTTTTGCACACGCCTTCATGTTTTGTCTAGATCTCAAGCAAACCCATCAGCATTTTGCTTATGATCGATAAAGCCTTGTAGTGTATTTGTGCAAACATTTTGTGCCATGGTTCACATGGTTCCATGGTGTCATTAACCAACGCTTGTTTTGATTGGCTTTTCAATTTATACAAGCCTCCCTCTTACTCTCTAATTACTACTGCATCATCAAAAGTTTTACCTCTTGGCCACATGAGTACTTGGCCATCAACAAATGCAACTCAAAATCCTTTCACATCTAGGCTTGATATGGAAAGGAGATTCTTCTTCAATCCTGGCCCATAGAGAACATCTTTCATCTTGATAGGTTTTCCTAAGTCTAGCTTGTACGATGCTTCTCCTACCCCTTTTATGGGATATTGATAATCATCTCCAATTTTCACCTTGTGAGGTGAGTCTTCTTCTGTGAAGTTGGTGAAAGAGTGCTTGGAAGCACTACTATCAACAAGCCCAACATTGCTTCCATGAGTAACAGTACTTGTGAGTGCTGAAATCAAGACAAATTCTTCATCACTAGAGGAATCTTCTCTAGCTCTCTTCTGAACTAGTTCATCATCTTTTGTAGCGTGAGCATGATACCTCTTCTTCTTTCCTTTCCTAGAATGGATTTTGCCTTTGGGGCAATCTCTTGCAAGATGTCTTTCAATGCCATTTTTCAGTTCTCATTCTTTGCTTCAAACAATTTGGTTCAAAGTATCCCACGTCTCCTTAGATGGTCTTTTACTCCATCCAGGATTACTCTTTGTGCCCTAGCTTCAAGGGCTTCAAACTCTTCAAGTTCACCCTTATATGTTGGTTTGGTCATCTTAATGTTTGCAAAACTCCAAATTTTCCACTCTTTCAGTACGGCGGTAATTCTTACTTTCCATGGGATATAGTTGGATATCCCATCCAACCTATTCTCAAACCGTATGCCCATCATTGGAAAACAACTTACAACAACAATAATAGAAAGACTACCACAACACTTCTTCAGTACTTCTTTACTGTGAAACACAAACTTGCTTAATACTTCAGTATCGCACTGATACCATGAAGAAAAACTGGCATAAGCATAATACTTCGCATACATGCATTATGTCAAACACTTTGAATGTCTAGGTCTTTAATTAAAATTTGCTCATAAACTTTAAAATTAAAACCACAAATCCAAAGACACTTCTAAACCACTGAAGAGGAAGCAAACACATTGTACACAGATGTGTTTTGGTCAAATGACCGAGGAAAACCCCAACTTTGGTAAAACCCTAAAGAAGATTTTCTCATTAAAGAAGAGTACTCATAAATTTTTCAAACAAGAAAATTATTTCTTCAACCCTCACTAACAAAATTTCACTAAACTGGAACAGCAGCAAACTACGTTGAAAATCGTGCGTACAGCCTGTTGTGCAGCCTGCTCACACGTGTTGTACGGCCTGCTCACACGTGTTGTATGGCCTACAATAAATGTTGTACTTTTTGCCTCGATTTTCATGCCACGTACTCAACAGACTTGTGCACTCTAAGGAAAAACAAGTTTGAATAAATTCAGAAAACAAGTCTATTATCTCTGTAGTGCATGTTACCACTCAAACTGGCAATCCTTTGCAAATCAAGGCTATGTATACCTAGTGCTAGTGACGGTAAGCTCGAGAGAGAATTAAACCCAATGTCACCACATTCTAACCTCTCAACACTTCAGGTAACTCCAAAACCCAAGAGGATACCCTAATCAATGAAAGATGTGTGCAATCACCAATAAACCACAAATACCTTCCACGAAACCTTAATAGATACAATCAATGTCTTATCGGAGTCTAACAATATCAAATCTAGACACAAGAATCATATATAAATGGAGTTATTCACTTTATCACAAATTCCAGATAATATCCCGCCTTTCTAGGCAATTTCACATCTCTCAAGACAATGCCACACTTCCCTAGGCAAACACTCCAAAAAGTGTGCTCTCAAGGAAAAGGGGACAATTGGACTAGGGCAAAGCTGGATGATAAACCAAAAATATCACACACCGTCTAATTCACGAGTTACTAGAGTTTCACGAATCCCAATGCACTTCCTTAAAAGAGGACGCCCTCTAGGGTTTGTGGATAAAACCCTAGGGATAAAGTTTAGAGTGGACCAAAAATACCAAATCATTGCTATTTTGGGATTTTTGAATTTATTTAGATTTTTACAGTATGCATAAAATAAAACATGTAATTTTTGGTAAAAAGAGGATTCATAGATAGGGTATCAGATTCTTGACTCAAACCCTAGGGCTATTAGAGATCGAAGCTAACGTCCCTCCTCTTGAGATGGTATTCAATACTTGCAACTAGGGAAAAGCTAGCAACCTGAAGGGTTAGGTAGCGAAGCCCTGACTAGGGAAAATAGAGAAGTCCAAGACCTAACAAAACAATGGAGAGCTCCTTGGTAGGAAGGTCTCCTCAAGCAAGTTGATAAAATGCTAGCAAACAAACCCTAACTTAGTCCAAAGCACTTCAAGAGCAATGTAAAACTAGGGTTAGGAGATGAATTTATCAACATTATCCAAGAATAAGCAAGATGGTGGCAATACAAAGAGATCCTTGGTATGTCATTCTTACATTATAATGATTCCTCGGGTCCAATAGTCCAATACATAAGATCATCTGACAGACAATTTTAGTATTTGATTTGTTATGCACTATGACACTAAAGGACTGGCAAGAAAAAATATTGTTTTGAGGAGCAATTGTAATATTCACACAATGACAAAATGTTAACAGTTTTAAGTAGATAGACAAAAACTTCAACTTCTAGGGACAGCTGTTATATAAATGCAATAATCATATGTCCATGGATTAAACAGGACATCAAACCATTCTTTATCAACAAGGAAACTCTCACCCGCTCTAAGAAGTAAGCAGCAACATCAGGAAGCATGTGCAGCTCATTTCTTCTTTTATATGTTGCCTGAATTGCAGAGTCCCTCCATAATTCCTCAACCATGGGTGCATACTCACGTGTGGCAGCTGGGAAAAAGGTATCAAAATCCCCCATTGCCACAATTTTCAGAAGCCAGTCAGAAAAAGTCTTCAATCTCTGGTTGATGGAATAAACACTTTGAACACCAGCTTCTTGTTCACTCTCCCCTATTATGTCATAAAATCCACATGATAGTCAGATACGATCTTCATCATTATTTTTAATGGGGCATTTGCAGTTTTATTATATAAAATTAAAATTAAAACTTTCATAACACCACATAACCACATTTAAATCAAAATGCTCACAAGTACTATCATTGTTTCAGCATATCATATGCAAGATTACTGTCAAAATGCATTCTTCCATTGTTAAACTTTTCAAAAAATTATAGACTTGCAGATAATCCTATCATCCATTCCCTGGAAATTATGCATAAACTCTGGGAAACAGTACAACAGCAGTAAAATTACAGATACATATATATATTTTTATGCATAGAAACATAGAAAGCATAGAGAAATTTACAAACAAAAACTGATTAATAGCTCCACCTAATTACTTATTTGGATACACTCAAAAAGGCTATTTAACCTTAGTTGCAATCAATTTAAACCTCGGATAAAGAAGCAACAGAAACACCACCATATGTAATAGCATTTTACATCCACATAACCAGAGAAGTAGAATTCTCATAACTCGTATCATATGAGAAGTGGACGTTAACAGATTTGCCACCCTAGGGTGGCAAACAGATTTCTAGTGCAGATCAAAAACATGGAGAAACTCCACGATCCAGCAATTTTTCTGCCCAATTTGTTACCAGCTACATAGGAAACGTTTCCTGTGGTGGAAAATATTCCCAAATATCCAAAACTTTTCCTGCTGCAGGAATCATTTCCCCTGTTGATTTTGGAGGGAACAGGAACAAGGGGGAAAATGGCCTCTCCATAACCAATGGGTGCTTGGGGATGCCTGGAGACTCGATTCTGTTTTTCTCCTCTAAATCTCTACAAAAGACTTGAAAACCTAATGCATCTCATTTTCCATGTTCATGCTTTGGAGAGCTGAACATCATCTTCGTAGAGCAGATTTGGAGGGTAGAAGGCCTTTATACATATCATTCACTGTAATTTATACCTTGGTGTTACCTCAAGAATTTTGACCTGGACCCTAAAGTACATGTTCTTGACCTGTGTTCCTCTATATATTTTACTGACATAATAGCCAGGACCGTAAAATTCAGGAATGTTGATCGTTTTTGCAGTGAACTTTGCTTTATAATCTGACAAATGTTTTTCACTGTTTTGCATGTTCTTGACCTGTGTTCCTCTATATATTTTACTGACATAATAGCCAGGACCGTAAAATTCAGGAATGTTGATCGTTTTTGCAGTGAACTTTGCTTTATAATCTGACAAATGTTTTTCACTGTTTTGCATGTTCTTGACCTGTGTTCCTCTATATATTTTACTGACATAATAGCCAGGACCGTAAAATTCAGGAATGTTGATCGTTTTTGCAGTGAACTTTGCTTTATAATCTGACAAATGTTTTTCACTGTTTTGCATGTTCTTGACCTGTGTTCCTCTATATATTTTACTGACATAATAGCCAGGACCGTAAAATTCAGGAATGTTGATCGTTTTTGCAGTGAACTTTGCTTTATAATCTGACAAATGTTTTTCACTGTTTTGCATGTTCTTGACCTGTGTTCCTCTATATATTTTACTGACATAATAGCCAGGACCGTAAAATTCAGGAATGTTGATCGTTTTTGCAGTGAACTTTGCTTTATAATCTGACAAATGTTTTTCACTGTTTTGCATGTTCTTGACCTGTGTTCCTCTATATATTTTACTGACATAATAGCCAGGACCGTAAAATTCAGGAATGTTGATCGTTTTTGCAGTGAACTTTGCTTTATAATCTGACAAATGTTTTTCACTGTTTTGCAAGATAGATTTGTTTAATTTTTGTCAC